>VYXB01005008.1:30998-123479 GCA_013397135.1 Pachyramphus minor | reverse complement strand
CTTCCAGTGCACCTTTCATCTGCTTTTTCGCCCCTTGCCTGACGCTGCAGGACTTTGCAAAAGCGGATATGCCCTTCACACCTACGCACAAGATTGTTTAGGTGAGGCGCAGCACGCGCAAAACTGGTCCACCCTTTACTCCTGGGGTTCATCTGCCAGGGCCTCGCAAGCTTGGACGGTGGCAGCGAAGTCCTGAGGACGTAGGTTTAATTCGAGTAACCTTCTCTTAGATGGATGGCCTTACAGGGCTAACAAGCACCATCTACCCGGGTTTGAAATTGGTTTAAACAATGTACACTAGCGAGAAAAAAGACACAGTCTTTATGAAAATGAAGGTTTTGTTGACATTCTTTAATATGTAATACATTTTAAAGTTTCTGTCATGAGTTTAAAGGACGTATTCAGGGCAGCAGCTAAACAAAGCTTTCCACACAAGGTTGAATAATAAGGCTGGGCAAGGGCAGTCTGCTGGACTTCCTATGGCTCTGTGACTTAGGTAACAGGTGATTGAGCAATCTTCAAAAATATCCCCCTTCTTCTCCCTTTGTTTGGAAACAAATACAGAGCCCAGAATTCAACTGAGCAATAGACTGCCTGTACTGTCTGATGCCATAACTATTGTCCAGTAAGGCTAACAAGGTAACAATGGTTTCAAGGTAATAGCAGTTTCTCTACAGCCTCTAATATTAAATGGAATCAAGACTTGATCTGCAGAAGGACTTGAATTGAATGCATTTCAAAGAGATTACCAATACACTTTTCTATTATAAGAACTTATATGATAGTATGAGGAGTCATAAATAATACGAAACATCTCACTTCATGCTTGGAAACAGTTGCCGTCTAAGATTGGGAGAGGATTCCTTTGTGGATGTTACCTTATTTTAAGCCAGCTATACCTTCCTTAAGAAATGGGTTCTTCATTATCAGCAGCTGGGTAATAGTTTTGGTGGACTGCTGTTCAATTCTGTTGTTTCAATTTTTGCATGTCACTAAGGGGCAGGAGAGACCATCTAAGTTTCAAAAAGAAAAAAAGAGGAAAAGGCTCCCAAATAAAAAGGTGTATCTGCATTGCCACTAAATTCCTGTGTCATGTCTATAGGTCTCTTTCTTTGATATTTGAGAACTGAGTTGTCAGATTTTTTTTAAGAAACCTTTCTGTACTTTACTTATAGATTTGCAGAAGTAATCCTGTAACAAGAGGGAAATCTTATAAAAAGGTACTCAAAAGCCTTATCACAGAAAAACAGTGAACAACATTTTGTGTAAAATAATCATAGAATCATAGAATGGTTGGAAGGAGCCTTAAAGACCATCTGGTTCCAATCACCTTGCTGTAGACAGGGACACCTTCCGCTACACCAAGTTGCTCAGAGCTCTGTCCAACCTGTCCTTAAACACTTCCAGGAATGCCTTCCCTGGGCAACCTATTACAGTGCCTCACCATCCTCAGAGTAAAAATTGTTTTTCTTAATACCACATCTAAACCTACTTTCTTTCAATTAGATCCTTGTCTTGTCACTACATGCTCTTGTAAAATGTCCTTCTCCATCTTTCTTGTAGGCTCCCTTAAGGTAGTGGAAGGCCTCAATTAGGTAACCCCAAAGTCTTCTCTTTTCTAGGCTGAACAAACCCAATTCTCTCAACCTTTACTCATAGGAGAATAATTTATAATATCATTTTAGAATATATCTCCTTACCTTCTTATTGTAAGTACATATGTACATGCTTATTCCTAGTGATACAGATCCATTAACCATTCAATTTACATATTTAAATATATTTTATACATAGGAATTATCTAGATTATCTAGCCTGAGATCACAGCTTATCAAATTTTGCACTTTATTTTTTCAAGCTAAACCAAAAACTCTCATAGATGTACCCTCAGTAAAACGTTCAAAAGCACTCAGCTTCGTGAAGGAAAAATAATCAATTAAACTTGATATGACTACATGAGCTATCTCCATGATTAGAAGGAAAGTCAAACTCCACAGTGCTTTGTAGAGCAAAATGGGCAGAAATTTTTGTAAACTGAAATCAAGACCACAATGAGTTTCAGGTTTTTTTCCACACTATGGTAACTGTGGTCTTTTCTCTAAACATCAACCATTCTGTCCCCTAGAGGAGAGAAAAAAATTAAAAATCTATAATCACAATATATTAATGCAGATATACATTAAGTAAAGCAAAACATTTTGACTTTATAGGCATTTGTTTTAAAACCTAAATTATGAGACATCATTATACACAGTGTGCTGTTCTGAGGTGCACACATGAGACTGTGAAGAGCAATAAAGTCTACTGTAACTTTATGTTTCTCTACTGTTTCTTAAAAGCCTAAAATCTTGAGAGTACACAGTCTTATCCTCAAAGGCCAAAGAGGACACCATAATTATTTAGTGTGACCCTCTATACTTTCCACTAGTAGAATGTCTCTCACAAGTTAAAAGAAATTATATTTAAATTTTTTTTAAGGGAACTATAACCCTTTCAACTCTCCTTATAAATTCCTATATTATTGCTAGAATAATTACCTTGTTTTTGATTCCCAGTACTTTCCCTGTGTTCTTTTTCTGACAGCATGATCAAAAAGCTCTGTGCTGTCAGATATAATTCCCACATTTAAATACTTACACTCATTTATCAACCGATATCTTAAACTTCCCTTCCCTATCAGATAAATTTAATTACTTACACCTCACATTGTAATGCAAGATTCTCAGCTATATGATCTTGATTTTGGGGCTGTTGGGTTTTGGTTTTGGTGGTTTTGTTTTTGGTTGTTGTTTGTGGGGTTTTGTTGTTGGGGGTTTTTTTTGTTTTCTTTAGGTTTTGTTGTTATTCTTTTGTCGTTGTTGTTATTCTTTTGTTGTTGTTGTTTAAGGGTTTTTTGTTGTTTTGGTTTTTTGCATATGTGCTCCAGTATTTACCATCTCCATTTCTCTTTCCTATCCATTCAAAGATTTTGTTAGCCCTCTTCTCACAGAAAGCTCAGATTGAGAATGTGATCTATCCTTCCCCTCTTCTGGCCTGCCTATCTCTCTTGAAGAGTTGTAACCATCAAACTGGGCACTACAGTCACAGTTCTCATCCCACCAGGTTTCATTTAGGCCAGTGACGTCAAATCTCTGTGATTGGGCCAAAGCTTGGCGTTCCAAAGCTTATTGTTCCTCATGCTGCATGCATTGGTGTAGCAAAAATTAAGGTATGGTACATTGTGGCCAACACCTCATGAAGCAGATTGAGGGACTGATCCCATGAGTGCTCTCTTCTCTAGTTTTGGCACACCATTCCATCACTGATCACTGGCAAACCTGGTTCCTTTTATGACAAGGTAACCGACCTAGTTGATCAAGGGAAGCCACTTGATATAATCTTTTTGGAATTCAGTAAAGCTTTTTAATACTATCTCCCTCAGGATCCTTCTGGACAAAATGTCCAGCACACAGCTGGATAAACACATCATGTGGTGGGTGAGCAATGGGCTCATGGGTGGAACACAGAGGGTAACAATGAATGGGGTGACATCACACTGGTGACCTGCCACGAGTGAGGTTCCACAGGGCTCCATCTTGGGCCCTGTGCTCTTCAATATCTTCATAAATGACTTGGACACAGGACTGGAAGGGGTACTAAGCAAGTGTGCAGCTGAGACAGAACTGGGAGGAGCTGTTGACTCCCTTGAAGGCAGGGAGGCCCTATAGAGAGACCTTGAAAAATTAGAGGACTGGGCAATCACCAACCATATGAAGTTCAACAAGAGGAAGTACCAGATTCTTCACCTGGGATGGGGCAACCCTGGATGTTCATACAGACTGAGGAATGAGATGCTGGAAAGCAGTGCCATGGATAGGAAGTTGGAGGTCCTGGCTGATGGCAGGTTGAACATGAGTCAGCAGTGCCCTGGCAGCCAAGAGGGCCAACCTTGTCTTGGGGGACATCAAGGGAAAACATAGCCAACAGGTCAAGGAAGGTGATTGTCCTGCTCTGCTCTGCATTGGTGTGGCCTCACCTTGGATATTGTGTTCAGTTTTTGGTACCACAATTTAAGAAAGATATTAAGCTCTTAGAGAGTGTCCAAAGGAGGACAATGAAGTTGGTGAAGGGCCTTGAGGGGAAGCTGTATGGGGAGCAGCTTGGTCTGTTCAGCCTGCAGAAGGGGAGACTGAGGGAAGACCTCATTGCAGTTACAACTTCCTTGTGAGAGGATCCAGAAGGGCGGGCACTGATCTCTTTTCTGTGCTGACCGGTGACAGAACCCAAGGGAATGGCCTGAATTTGTATCAGGGGAGGTTTGGGTTGGATATTAGAAAAAAGTTCTTCACCCAGAGGCTGCCTGGGCACTGGAACAGGTTCCCTAGGGAAGTGGTCACAGTACCAAGCCTGACTGATGATACACTCAGGCATGGGTGGATCGTGCTCTTTGAGGCTTAGGGTTGGACTCAATGATTCTTGTGGGTCCCTTCCAATCATATTCTATGATTCTATGAATACTTAAAATTTAGTTCTAGTCATTATTATTTTAAGACACCATTGATACTCTGTACATACAAATGGCTTTCTTTAATTCACATATTCCTCTTCATTTTGACATATTAAATAAATTTTTCTGGATTTTAACAATTTCAATCATTTGATTTGGGCTACCATAATTGTAATCCATCCATTATTTTTTAATAACCTACCAATCTTGGGATAATTCTCAAACTGTATACAATACACATTGATAAAGCTAGCTACGTTTTAGCAATTTTCATAACTTTCACTCCTTATTTCCTGAAGGAAGTAAGAATTATCATGTAACAAATCCAAACAATCTAACTTCCTTTTTCCTTGAGTTACTTTTGATTAAAACTGATGCATAACTTTTCCTTTGTTCATCCCCTTTTAAGGATCCATAAACCTCCAAGGGCCATAAAAATATAGGTAGAGAGAGATCAGAACTGGAACAAGGAAAGGTATCTAAAATTCTGAATATGAATTTCAAAACAACAGTTTCTAATCCCACTGAGTCATACTGGTAAATTTCATAACAGGCAAGCATTTGATTCAAACAAACAAACAAAAAAAACCCAAAACAAACAAAAAAAGGGAGCTATCTCTTTATATTATTATTATAATCTCTAGTTCATTACCAGCAAAGTTCCAAATTTACAAATCCATTCATATACCTGAAATGATGATTGAGATAGTTAGTTTGTTGTTCTGTGTTATATTCTCTTATGGATAATGGGACAATATTTGCAAATCTCAATGTTTCCCAGTTTTCCAATATGAGTTAAAAAATGGCAATAATTCATTAGTTCCTTTGAGACTTCTGAGCATAAATTATGTAGCTAGTTCATTTGAAGCATTCTCCAATGGAACAAATTTTTCTTATCAGTGCTTTATTCCAGATAGAAAATGTTGTGTTTCCATCAACATTTGAATGGTTTGGCCCTAAACCAGCCATTATCTCAGCTTCTCTTACTCTGAATGAACTTATAACCTTTCTGAGAAAGATACAACACAGTGTACAACTCTCCTTTTTCCCAGTAGATAATTCTGTAATCTTATAGCTCAGATGAAGTAAAAACATCCAGTAAGTTGTGTGCATGCTTCTTTCCTAAACCTAGCTTTTCCTCATAGTCCCTTCTCCCTTTCTCTGTTCTGTCTTCTTCAGGACCTTCCTTCCCATCTGAGCTTCGTAAGATGTCAGAGTCCCTCTTCTAAAAGAAAAGGTCACCTTTTTTCTTGTTTATCTAGTTTTTGTCCCAGATAATGAAGAAATGTTCACTGAAAAATCTATATTTTATATTGTTCTCTGCAATGCTGCAGAATTCTTATCAGCTGTGAGTTGATTAGACAAACAAATAGACTTTGCTAATATGTTCAGGATAGGATAATTCAGAATGAGAGGGGAAGAAAAGGGACTCAGAGAAGCTACTTTCTTAATTCAAAATGTTGTCTAGGGAGTAAAAACTGGGAATAAATATTTTAGAGCAGTACTTTGGCAGCAAGTCATTTTTAGTATGTGATATTTCAAAATCTGAAAAACATTCCTTGGTGATATTACATCTTTTAGAGACTCCCTGTGTCAACAATGTTTTGTTGATACTTCTATATGTGTTTGGATATTTTTGTTGGCGTCTGTAAATTCCAGAATTATTTCTGCTGTCAACAGCAGAAGTTCCATAGTGGCTTCACTGGCTACAGTCAATGATTCTTCAAGAATTAACCAAATGTACAGGAATTTGCAAATAAAAGCTAAGAAATCTGATTACTAAGTCTGGGAAGGGGAGAAATGGGATCATAAGGAAAAATGTAAGATTGAAGAAAGAGTAATGGAGTAAGAGTGCTGTGTGATTGGAAAGTGAAAGAGGAGAGTTGGAACAGATTAGCAAAAAGAATGTTGTCATCTGACCTGTAAAATTCTTAAATCAGCAGACACTGAGTAAACTGAACAAAGAAAAGGGGCAGGACAGATTATGCAGAGAAAAGAGTGGCATAGTAAGGCAAACTGGGATAAGAAAACTTTGAGAGGTTTGATAAAGAAACAATTAAAGAGAGAGGAGTACATCAACCAGAGCAAGGATAAAAGAAACTGAGTTTGGATGGAGGAAGTAAGTAAACACAGACATTATCAACCTAATACTTATTGTTACATCATTACTTAAGCCCACAAAATGTGATTCGCTTTGAATCTTCATTTTTCCAGTTTCATGTTAAGGAAAATAGATATAATCTTACTTTTTAAATAATACATTAAAATGCATTTTAATACATTTAAGTCCTTGATAGGGCCTTGAGCAACCTGGTTTAGTGCTGGGTCTTCCTGTCTATGATGGGGGTGTTGAGACTAGATGATCTTTAAAGCCCCTTCCAACCCTTCATATTCTACAATGCTATGATTCTGTGATATTAGGGCTGCCAACTCAAGCAGATCAATATAGATCTTGTCTATGTTACAGCTGCTACCTATCAAACTTATATGAAGTTTACATTCCCCACTACCCCAGACCAAAATACCGTAATACCACCTTTGACTAGATCATGCTATTCTGCTCTTTACACAGAAAATAATTCAGTCAGCTGATCAGGGGATTGCATGTACAGATCAAAATAAACTTAAAATAAATAAACCAACTTATATAATTGCAATAGTTTCTTCAGGCTGACAAAAAAATTATATGAAACGTGAACTATGCAGGGCTTCTACAATCGCAAATCTAAATGTGTTTTCCTAATTATTTACACCTAAATTAAATACTAAATTGAAATAAAATAAAATTAATGTATCAGAGAATGGTAAATTGCACTTAGACTATTAAAAACTCCAAAAGAGACAAAATGAGAATAATCTATACTATTTTTTTCAAACTTCTTATGTAAGACGTATACTTTCTAATTCCATAAAATTTCATATATTTATTTTATATAAAAGAAATTAATTTCAAAGTATATGAGTGTTTTAAAGCTCTTTATACTAATTTCATAGATCTACTGTAATTATTGTTGATGCATTAAGTTAATTTAATCAACTTTAATATGGCAAAACTTCAAAAAATTAACACCAGTCAAATCTAGTTCAAAACATCTTAATACGATTTAAAAAAAAAAAACCAACAAAAAACCCACAAACAAACAAACAAACAAAGAAAACCCCCCCCAAAAAAACCCAAACCAGAAAAATGCTAGTTGAAACAATTGCTTCACTTCTCTGCAATGGAATGAAATAGCGCATCATTGCTCTGAAGCTAGAATGGGAATGTCTGATAATGCACCAGATACATATGATACACTAAATTTAATATTCATTTTTATGACTCAGTTCTTTTCCAAAAAGGTCAATTTTAAGTTATTCTAATTTTAAAAATAGCTAAAAACTAGACCTAGGTAGGTAACTTGTTGGCCTGAGTTTTTCACTTAGTTCAGCTTTAAAGGTCTGCGTTTAAATATGATTTGTTTTGTATGTAAAATATTTTCATTCTAAGTCCAGATCTGTCTATGCACAGCACTAGAAGGAGTTAAAAGGAAAAAAGGCATGATACTGTATGTGTAGAAGTGGAAAAGTGGTAAACAAATAATGATAGAGACAGAAGACATTGGCCCAGATGCACAGAAAGAAATACCTGATGCAAGCAGTGAGGTTTAATTAGTCTGTAACTTTTAGCAATTTAAGTCAGCTGGGACCTGCCCTTCAGCAACTCAGACCACGAGGGTAATCATTAATAACGTTTCCACTTACTGGACAGCTGCTGCCAGTATTCACCACTTCACAGTTAGTTGAGCTGGTTTCTAGGACCTCACATACAAGAAAGGCTACTGAAAGCTATAACCCTGTTTTCCTCTTCTTTAGATGTGGCTTTTCTTTTCATCTGCTTTAACTCTATTCAAACTGCCAAGATGTGACAATGTGTGCAGCGCTCAAACCCACTCCAGCAAGCTGTGGCTATAGGGATGGTAAAAATGCCTACTATTTCCATTCTGACACCATGAGAAATACTCTATTCCACTTCCAAAGAAAGTGAAGTTGCAGTGCCCATATAATTGTAATTTGTAATTAGCATAGTAATCATTGCTAAACATAATTGTAATTGTAATAATAATTCTATAGCAGCCGCATCAGAAAGAAAAGGCTCAGTCTGATGGTAAAGCTTTTTGCTACCTTTTCCTTTTGTTGCAGAGATTAAAAACTAAACACTTAAGAACAGAAAATAAAGAACTTACATTTGGACACTTACTTCTTGACAATTTTGCTATATATTCTATTCGCATTATTTCAATGGGTAAAATAATGGCTGCACAGTGCCTACATAAGCCCCTATATTGATGTTCCGTCTTTTTCATAGGATCTCTTTCTATTTCCTTCTATTTTGGCTGCTACAACAGCCTCTGAGATGCCTGAAACATACCATCTACAGTAAAATATGAAGAAGAGAAGTTCCATTAAGTTTCAAAGACTAAAGCAAATAAAAATGTTTTTGGTTTCTATTTCTCATTAAAATATATTAATCTGAAGCATATCTTAAATGAAGGTTGACAAATTGTTTTAATAGGTTTGTGAGTAGAAACCAAAGATGTAGTTTAGCAATATTAGCCTGCAGAAGTGTTAAAAATAAATAAAAAAATAAATCTTTAATCCCGAGTGTTTTAAAAATACAGTAAACTGTCTAGAGATGGAATAAAGCAAAATAGTAACCTGTGAAAAATTCAAAATTATACAAAAATAGATCTACAAATTTCCTGTCTCTTAGGACAGAACATAAATACTATGGGAGATTTATGTGCTCCCTTCCTGAAAGTAAGATCAGATTAAAAGTATTTGTAGAGAGCACAAAGTTTGCTATTTGGAAATCTTCAGTGGATAAATCTTGTAGTATTTTTGCTTTCCCTTTCTCACGGTAGAGAATTACTCCTTTTCTCCCCCCCAGGAGGGATCTTTGTCTTCTTTTCTATTAATAAAAACTAAACCTTGAGCCCGTAGGTGTATGGAGGGCGAAAAAGAAATAGAATCTAAGAAAAGTAAAAAGTTTGAAGGCAAGTGGAAATTGACAAATAAGTGTCAGAGCAGAAAATTATGGCAGTTTGCCAACCAGCTGTGAAAACTAATTCAGCTTTAGATAAAGAGATTTTAAAGGGGGAAAGGACAAGAAAACTTCAGAAAAAAGAAGACTAAAGGAGCGAAGAATAAATCCTTAGAGCTGTGTTAAAGAAAAAACATAGGCAACCCTTTGTTGTTTTAACTGCAGAACTGCAAGAGAGGCTTTTCATTGAGACTTTGAATAGCACCAAAGAAACAGCCAGAATAAAGTGGAAGCACCAAAGGTTTCCTTAATGCAGTAGCTTATAGACTAGCCTTCCAAAAGGGGTTTAAAGATAAGCTTTTCTAGACAAATAGAAATTATTAATGTCAGTAAAAGTTTTCTTCACCAATCTACATATGGACATAAAAATAACAATGTTACACACAGTCCAAATTCATGGTGACAAGTGACTGAGATTGTTAGACAAAGAAAAAGAAGTATTTGAAAATATCAGTGGAAGCCACTGTCCCTGGAAAGGTATTTTAGTGAATCTGTATGTAATCCTCAAGAATTTTTTTTTATTTTCCTAGGTACATCATGATTGTTATTTTATGGCAGAGAGCATGTGAAAGAATGAAGTGATGAATGCTGTCTGGTTACAACAGCAGAACAAAATAGTAAGCTGATATATAAAACAACATGAAGGAAGGTGATCATGGGCTTGTCCTCTCATCTATCACTAGGTCTCTTAATCAGGCTGTGAATAGCAAGTCAATAAGACGTACTGATGCTGGTTATTATGTAGAGATCTAATGATTCATGTACTGTGACGAGCTACAGCATACTCAGAAGTTCTCTTCAGGCAAAACCTCCTGACCAGTCAGAATATACAGAACATACTGGTCCATTCTGGTTACCCTCAAAACACCACCTCCGAGCTCACAAGAGGATTCCCTGAGAAGGTTAGGCTCTGAGAGTGAGTTTACCTATGCCCTCTGTATGAACCAGGTCCTTTCACCTCCATTATTCATGGTGTGACTCTGATGCATGAAATTCCCAAAACAGCAAAGCATGACTCTGCAGCTTTCATCTTGCATGAGTAGAAGGCAAGAACTCTTTTACATTGCAGCATGCACCTTAGGTATATGAAAAATCTGGCATTAAGAAGACAGGAATGATTTATTTTATTTGCCTCGTATAAAAAGTCTTGACATGTATAACTGCCATAAAAGTGAGAGTTATCATTTCATACAAGCTTAGGCAAATGAGAGATTTGAGCTATATTTTAATTTTTATGGCTACGTTTTCCAACACTCAGCTGTTTCAGATTGACAATAAAATTTCTAATGGTAGTTGCTTGTCTTTGTTTTGGGAACTTCCTTTGGCAGTTTTTTATCACCGTAATCCTCAAGAAGCTACTCAGCAGTGCTGAAGACTATACTTTCACTGAGGTATAACAAGTGAGGATGTTGCCTTTGTGCCTTTCATGACCTGTAACACCCCAAACTTTATCACATTTCCTAATTTTTCATTCTATATTTGTGCTAGTTTTTCATATTGGGTATTTTATTTGGCTTTTCTGAATTGGAGGTGGTTTCACTCATTTTCTGCATGTTTTTTATATCTATTTCTTCCATAGGGTATACATATCTTATGGTATGTTCTTTGAATACATCCCCCTGTGTGAGTGAGCCGTACTCAATGATAAACTACAAGAAAAGGAAAATTATTCCAAAAATATATCACTGTTAGTTCACATTCTCCCTGCAACCTGGAATTTTCCTGCAAAGTCTTTTTGAGACTTTACCGATTTAAAAAAAAAAAAAAGGACAGAGATATAAAAAACAAACTATTTCAAACTATTTAAGACAACATCTGGTCTGCAAAATTAATCTCACAGGTTTCAGATGGTATTTTCTTCACCAGTGTCAATGGGTCCATCAGAATGCTTTCCAAACTATTATCTGTCATTTGTAATGGGGAGTGTAAACTCTTTGGACTAAAGATAATATGTATACAGCATTGAGAGCACTGATACTGCTTAATAATGAAAAAGAGTTGTATTATCATCTACTCTACTGTTTAAATGCTGTTATTTGTAATTTGTATGGTAAAGATGTTATTAACAGCTTAATGAGAATTTGTGAGTCATGAAAAACTAACTGGAAGGCATCTGTTATGACTTTCCATCCTGTTATTCCAGTTATTTAATAATAATTGCAGAAAGTGACAAGGGATGTCTGTCATTCCCATTGCTTTATCAGACGAATACCTTTACTGACATTAAGGAAGTTACTAATGTGAACAAGTGTTTGTGGACTCAAACTATTCTGTGCTTCTGTAACTAAAGACCTTAACCTGGCAATGACTGAACTGCAGTTCTAGAACCACAGGAAGGGGAACTGCTGACAAGGCTGCCCTTATGTGTGTCAAGTTCAACCCATATTAGATGGGTTTCAGGATACTGGGGGTGTCACCTGAAAACCTGTTGTCTCCCAAATACATAAAACCACATTTATGGCATATGGATTCTAAATTAATTTTTAATGTGGATGTCTATGTGTGATTCACTACTGTACTGCTTCTGGACTGTTGATTGAAAAATAGCGTGCAATATTGTTAAAATATTGTAACCTTATCTCTGATAAAAATCAGTCAATGTTAAGAGAGCTGTGTTTTTTGCTTAGATTTGTCAGACCATAAAACTATAATCTCAATGTTGCCTTTAACAATATCTAGTTAGTATCTGTTCCTATTCAAAAACTGTCTTTATTTTTATTGACTTTAGTTACCCTGGGTTTTTTAGAAAGCATTCTATGAACTGACTTTTCTATAATTTCTTTATAACTTCATTATCTTTTAGATGACAGTAATTTTCATTTCTATATTTCTAACCTCCTTTTATCCAACTTTTTCACTTTGATTTTTCTCTACAGAAGTGCATATGTTTACTCATTTATTTAGATAACTTTTAATGGAAATTTGCATTTTTACAAGAGCACGCTAGTACTTTTAGATGAGATGTGCTTGCTTTCTTAAAAGCCATTTTGAAAGGTCGCCCTGTCCAGCCCCCTTTAAAAATAGTAAAACTGTCCTTCTGAGATATAGCTAAGATCTTAGGAGGTAAGCAACCTGTTAAGAAAATGAAACAGATACTTTGCAGCCATGTCACATAGCTTTGATAGCCTTTGCAAACCATACTAGAGTGAGGTCCTCTCCATGACCTCTCCATGAGGTCCTCTGAAAGAGAGAGCTCAGGTATTGTAAGACTGGCTTACTCTTGGAAGTATATTTTTCTTGTATCTTAAAATTACAGATGGAAGACAGAGCAGTGTATAAGATGAGAATTTTGGTTGGAGTAGTTTATAAAATTTTTGTCGCCCTGTGAAACAATTTGATCAGTTTTTACAAAATTTTGCAAAACCTTTTGCCTCGTTTGTATTTGTAGCCTGCTTTCTCTCAAAATCAGAGACAGAAATTATTGTCTCTTTTTTTGGATACTTGATGTCTAGCATAAGGGTCTGAATTTTCTGTACCATGGAGAAAAACCCAATTCCCTTTCAGTTAGTTTAAGGAACTAAACCAAGTAAAAATTTCACCAATAAATTTACTGCTTGCATTTAAGACTGAATCCATGCCATTGGAGCACTGCAGTATTTAAACTTCTTTTCCCAGATCAGAATCTTTGTTTGCAAATCCCCAAGGGCGAAGAACTACAAAGTGGCTGTAGGAACAATCTAATTTTGATTGCAGGTTTTTTTTGCTAACATATCTTACCTGCATCAGAAGCTTCAGCTTATAAGCAATAATTTCATTTTTTTACCCAGTCTTTCTTGCTGTTTTTTCCCTCTTTATGCTATATGCCAGTGTTCTACCATTCCAGCAATGCATGCAGTATCTTGGCATAAAAAGACATAATGGAAATACTGCTTGTCCAAGTCAAAATTATTGTTTTGTTTCATTCTCAAATTTAATACAGTTTAATATCTTTTTGTCTCCAAAGCTTTTGCTTTGCTGCTTAGCCCATTAAAGGTATCTGGCTTCTTAATGATTTCTGAAATTTCTTTGGCCATCAGTAGGATACAGTGTTAGTTTTGTAATCTGAAAGTCAGTTTTGTCAACTAAGTAAAATATTTTTTGATAAAATTAACTCTCTCAGAGAATTCTAATAGGTTTGTAATTGTATTAATTTAGAGTTGAACTGGCTGAAAATGTTCATAAATCCACACTTGTTGAGAAGTGCTAGGAGAAGCACTTGCTCTTCTTTTTTAGTATGTTTCTATCCAGTGGTACCCACAAATCATTCAGTGTGTCCGTTACTCTGCTATTGGATGTAGGAGCCAAAGGCCTGCTTAGATTATGCTTTAAAATTTTACAGTGCCTTATGATCTTTGCTTTTTATCCTTGTTGCTCAGTATCTTCTGTGAATATACATAGATGCAAATTAATAGCAAACTAACTCATATGCAGAGTATTATTATTGTACTACTAGCTAATACATATTTTTTCCCAACACTTAAGAAAATTATTTATTACAACAATTCCAATTTCTTTTCCTAAAAGGTGTCTTAAAGTTGCTAGCAATATATTACCAAGGATATTTTTGCATAGGTGACAGAGTACCATGCAGCCTGGCTGGCCCCTGGGTGATGTAACGTTGTGGTTCACCATGTCAGTCTGTCGGGGCAGGGCCTGGCACCCACTGCCTGTTCCAGCCCCAGCCAGGAGCAGGACAGGGACAGCCCTGGGCGTCAGGCAACTTTTTGGGTACAGGAATGTGCTGAAGGTGTTCTGGGACATGGGGTTGCTGGGGGGCCCCACGGGGGCTGGGCAAGGTTGTGGGCAGCTGAAGAATGATCCTGCTGTTGTGTTGCTGGGGCAGGGGCTGCGAGCCCTGAGGGCTGACATGGACTTCTAGGCTACCAGTGGGATGAGGGGGGTCCCAGGAGGCTGGCACCAGGCCCTGTGGCCAAGGTGGGGGAAGTCCCATCTTGGGTTCCCCCAGGTGTCCTGGGTGGTGGGCAGGGACAACAGAGAACTGAGTACTGTCAGGGCCCTTCAAGCAGGAGTGTTATGCTCCCTCTTCTGTTTTTGTTCCCTCAGGTGCAATGTCATCTACAGTAATTGCATAAATGCTGTTAATTAAAATTCTCATTCAAGCCTGTCCATGATATTTCAGATGAATAAATGAATTTATATATTGCACATATTGATTGTTGCTGTTGTTGGCTTGTAAATAAAAATAAGATATCATTATTACAGATGACGACAAGAAACTCTGTTCCATTTTTTGATCTGTAGAGGCATTGCAAATCTTTTATAGTCTTTATATAGATGGATTTCTTCACATGAGTTTGCTCCTTTCAGACTATTAGTTTATTACGTAGATGTTGTTTTATCCTTAATTGTTTACTAAAGGAACTCCTTTTAATAAATAATCCTTAGGTCTGATTACTAAAAAATCAAAATATGGCTATGTTCCAAGTACCAGACCAAAAAAAATTTTTTTGGGGTAATAATATTTGTCTGTGCAAAGTAAACATTATTTTTAATAGATATATGCAGTTCTTCAATTTGGTAGCTGCTTTTGCTTGCATTGCCCATGCCTTGTGATTAATTAAGGCCTAAGAAATTGCTCCCAGAACATCTGATATGCCATTTTTATCCCATTAATTCAATAATCATAAGGATTTGGAGTTCTCCACTAACACATTATAGTTCAAAATTGCTTGATACTAACCTGTCAGCTCAAGTGGATTAATAGCTGGATGTCATTAGCAGGTTGTATGAAGGCTCCTAATCCATTTTAGGATGAAGCTAGACAGGTTAGTTTAAATCATCTTAGTGGGGTTTCAATTAGCCTAAACCCATACTATGTACCAGTATGATGATATACACATGTCTTTTTAATCTATATTTACTTCAGCAGTTTCTCTCTCACATGCGTTAGTCAGCATCTCTTTGTTGAGAACAAATACCCTCCTGTATCTCTCAGCTGAGCTGTTCCATGTGCTCACAACTGAACCCACTGCAACAGTCAAGGTACCAAAGTGCCATTATTAGTTTAAGCTGTTTCTAAAATACTTTATAGGGAAGGTATCATAAAGTCTAAATGAGAAATTATATTTCAAAACATTAATTAATTATTTGAGCTATGTTATATTTCTAAGAAGTTACATTTAACAGAATGAAATATAATTTAAATGTTACAGATTATAGGGAAATCTCTTTAACTGAAATACTTTTGTGTGCCTCCTTAAACTTCAATGGACCTATACTGATACATTCAAAACTGAAAATGGAGCAAGAACATCATAATGGTGGAGAATGTATCAAATGCACATTTCATATTCTGAATATTTGTGGAATAATATGAATTCTTCTGTCCCCTAATTATAACTACCCTGTAGTAACTGTTGAAAATAATTAATTTACTACTCAAGCAATTTACTGTTATCAATGTGGGTAACATTCTAAGTTAGTCTCTTCCTATTTACTGAGGAAAAATGTACTGAATACATTCTGATACCCCACAATTCCATATGGTTTCCCCTGTAATGTAGTCATGTCATGTGGCCACAGAATTAACACACTTAGAAGGCAGCACTTCAGACAGCTGAACTCTTTTGTTTGATGATGCATCTCCCTTTTAGGCTTGTCTCCTTTTATGCCGTTAACCATTCTTGCTCTGCTTTTTCTCTGTTACTGCACAGTGATTCACTCATTCATCACCCTTGTCACAATTCCTTGCTGCAAGTGAGCCTTGGGTATAGCTGTTCTGCAGCTTCCTAACCACATACACCTAAAGTCCCAGAAAGAAAAATGGTCACTTAAGAGACGTCTCAAGAAGCAGCAGTCTGAGGCCCAGCTATCTTCTACACTGGCATGAGAGGTTACTCTTTGCAAACCATTCATCATTCGAGGCACATCATTATAAGACACTGGGTTTCTAATGCTTGACAGAGTTCAGCATAAGATAACAAAGTCACTAAAAACCCTAAATCATTAATATAGTACTTAGTTTTCATAATAGCTGATTGTTTCAGGGCAGCAGGGAGAGAGGTATTGAATGGGTTGAGGAGAGGGGTGGAGTGAGAGAAAGAATGATCTAGTAATGTCAGTCTATTTCATGGACTGATATGAACAGCTGTCCTTAAATTACAACTTGCTGTTGCTAAGTTTCTGTCCTACTATGTGTTTTCTGTCCTACTGGAAGGTGATTCCTTTGAATGTAAAAATAAACTTTTTCAGATTATGTGTACATATACGGAAGTTTGGAACTATATTTACCTTCAAAAAAAGGGAATTTTTCTTACTGATAATGGTTTGGAGGCCAACTAAATACTGGTGGTTGTCAGGAAATGGACAAGGTAAGGCTCCCTTCATTTATCAATCCATGTGGAAATATATTTCCTCAGCATCCACTGCAACCATTGCCAGGGGATCCAAAATCTAATGAAATGCATTTCCTCAGAAGGAGGAATTCTGCAAGTGTCAGCCCTGTAAACATGATCAACTCCTTTGGGGTAGTTAATAAGGAGAGTCAAATTTGCACACCTGTATTAGCCCAAGTTAGTTTCACAAAAGGAGAATTCAAATTTTTTATCTTCAGTAAAATATTTGTGCAATCGTATCAAGCTCTTTTCTGCTTAAACTCTTCAATTCCACTGTATCTGTCTCCTCTTTCTTTATTGTAAATGGAAATAAATAATCAATGTAAGAATCTTCATTACTTATTTTGATCTTGCATTATTTGAAAGTTAGAATATAGTTTTAATAATTTTTAACTCAGCTATAGAAAGATTTGATTTGTTAAAAGAAAAAAGACTAAAACATGCATATAAGTCTCTGTCTTACTGCATAGTTCTGCAGTATTTTCTTTGAATGAACTCTTTTAGAGTGTTCCTCTTGAAGCACTGAGAGGATTTATAAAATAAGTTCTTGGAAGTGAAGGAAAGCAGTACATATAATATTTTTAGAGTAAGAATTGCTTTTTAGCTACTTCTGAGGAATATAACAAAGTCTAAACAAAAGTAATGCTTCATGTTTACTGAGACAGAAACAAAGAGATAAGATCTTCGATGTTGTCATTACAGTAGCAGTACATCTGGATATGTTAATCTAAATGGAACTGCACTGAACATCACATCTTTAAATTTTTTTATGTTCTTTTGTTCTTTGCATTCTTTTTGTTCTTTGCATCAGTCTGAATTAAGGTGTAAAGTGGACCATATGCTGAAGTCAATAGTGCAGAATTTTATTTAACAGTAAATGTGTTGACGGAGGGGTTCAGAACAAACTTGCTATATGACCAATGTGATCAGCAGTGTTCCATTTTATTTACATAAGCTGCTCTTTTATACACTTCCAATACACCCCGACACATGATCACTCTTAAGCTATTGGATCCATGCTACTGTCCATGAACTAAACATGCATTGCTAACACACTTTTAATTGGATTACTACAGGTGTCCACATAGTGTGAAATCATTATTTACTTTCTGGGACTCCTCCCTTATTTTGGCACGGGTTTCTCTTTGTTTCAACCCTGAAGGCCTGTTATCAGCATGGTTCAGCATTCCCACACTGTCTGAGCCTGGTTATATCAAGATTAGGCCCACGGAAATGCAGGATGGATTATTCACCACAATCCTGTTCTCTCCACATAACGGTGAGGTAGTGATAGAAAGAAATAGAAAAAAAAGCCAAGGGGGTCAGGGGGAGTGTTGGGGAGAGAAAGAGTGTGACAGAGAAACAGATTAAGTAGAAAAATATAGCCTCTTCATGGATTCGGATGGCATCCCATTGATCTTCTTCTGGTGGTCTTTTCAGTGGTGAAGGTTCCAGTCTTGTCAAAGTGATGGTTGCAGTCTAGATCTGTCACGGGAAGCCCAAAGTGGTGAGGGAAAAAGTCCATGAAATACAGAGTTGATAGGGGGTTTATTATGCTTAGGCTAGGTGAGAATGCCCTGGTACCTCCCCTGCGCTGGGTAGTTTTACACGGGATGATGCAATATTGGATCACAGGACACTGTTCCAGTCTGTCACCTTCTAAGACATACAACTGCCTGTTACATCAGTGCTTTTGAGTTCATTATGGCCCATTATGGCCCATCAGCAGAGATGAACATCTTCAGGATAGGTATGAATTGTCCTGATGCTTCCCCAGATGGGAGTTATGACAGCTGAGTCATTTGTGTAAGGACAAAGAAACACTACCCCATGTCACGGGATTTGCCTCTTTCTTTATCTTGTTCAATACCCAGCTTGTAGCTCCAGATGTCGGGTGTGCCTGCCCTCAGCACCTGTGTGGTTACTTGGCACATCCTCAGTTGCACCTCGATTGTTTGAGCCATCAGCATTCCAGTCTCTCACACTTGTGGATACATTGGATACATTCTTCCCTGGACTAATTGGACAACACTATCATCTTTATCTTATCTCAAGATCCCTTCACAGTCCGAATTAGTAGGGATGTTCAGGGTGGGGTGGGCTTCAGTGGGCAGTTGTTTCTCAGCACAATTTCCTACAGTGAACAAAAGCCTTTTAGTGATTTTAACAATGTTTAAGCCATTAACCGTTTCAGTCTCTCACAACTATGGAAATTATGAAAAAGCATGACACTAAAATAAATGTAGAGTTTATTTATTTACATGTTTCATATTTAACATAAAAAGTAAGATTATTGAAATTCTTTGTATGTAGTTAATGTGTATGGTAACATTATTATGGCTGAGTTATTCAAGGATAGAAGAAGAGGTTTCTCATACTTTGATCATAAAATATGTGTATATCTTCTGATCCTGCATCTTTTTAAGCAGTCCTCAAATAGTGTGATCTTTGTCAGTACTGAAGTATAATTATGTTCCAAAAAAAACACAGCATGGTTTAGAGCACAGATAAACTCTCCTCAGTCACTCCTGATATTGTGAGAGACCATCTTGACTCACCATGGACTATGTTTACAGAGAACCAGAAGCCCTAAAGAGCATAGTACTGAGACATCCCTATAGCTTTAGACTATGACAGTAGAGTTCAACTTAGATTATTGTTTTGGGCATTCGGCCAACATTACTGGAGCTCTTAGCAACAGTGTGAGGCAAAGAAATAAGGAGAGAAAGCAAAGAGGCAGTAATGAACCCTGAGGCTGGAGCAGAAGTTAGTGGCAGCAAGGTGTGGTTGAAAAAGGCGGAGAAACACTACCATGATACACGTTTTCAAAGTGCTTTTTGAAGTGCATTTCATACAGAAAAAATATATCCAGATTTGCAAGCATGTATACTTTTAGAGATGCACAGACTCAACACAAACATAAATATATGGCCATATAAACATTTTTTTTTTTATTTTTTTAGTGTCTAGATATTAGGAGAAATTTCAGCAATGTTTTTATACTTAATACCCTGAAATATATGTTGATAGATATTTTTGAGAGGAAAACAAAGTAAAATGGATATTCTGAGCTACTGCAGTTTGCCAAGCTGTTCAATTTTATTCAGGGCATCTTATGAACATATAAATAAAGACAAAGTGGCAAAATATCCAAGTCCTTGTCAGATTTAAAGAAACAACATATATTTCCCCACCCCCACCCCCCCTGGAAAGGAATTATTTAATTTAAGAATGTTTACTGGCATCAGTGTTGGTTTTGCTGGTAGACAGTGAGTAAACAAGCTGTAATGCCGTCTACAATATAAACTTATAAACTTAAAGTCTTAGCTTGCTGCTGTCAAATTCAAGGACAAAGCTCCAGTTGACTTCACTGGAGCAAGAATGAAGTATGGGACTAAATAAAGTTCAAGCTAGCTTGAACTTTATGGCACACATACCCATTCTTGTTGTGGTAAATGTGTCCGATATACCACTTTTCTATACAAAAAGATAAACATTTCTGAGCATTTGTTATTTTACATTTGTACTTCACTGAGTGTGTCAGTTTTTATTTCTACCACCAGCCTAATTTTCCAGAATATTTTTCAGTGACTTTATTCTATTTGGTTTGGCATTATATTTTGGACTTTTAGCCCCAAATTGCAGATGTTTGCAATAGGTTAAGAGCAAGAAAAAAGGAGGTTTTAAGACTAACAGTTTCCTTTATAATGCCTGCTAATCTACTTAACTGAATCCTTCTTTCTCAGATAATTTGCCTTCTCTGTTCTTTTCATTTTTCTAAATCAACATTTGTTGTGGAGCTTATTAAATTTATTTTGCACCCTATGTATTTTACTAAGTTGAACTAAAGGTCTTTGAAATTCTTATATATGTTAATTCCTGAATTGTTTTATATCCAGGCCTGGACTGCTTTTGCAGTTGCAGTTTTGTCTGTGCTAAAACACTTGCATGTCTATTATCACATATTGCAGTTCTACCCCTTTTCTTTAACTATATTTAAAAAAGAGTCATCTTGATAACTTTAAATCAAAACTAGAAATAAGAAAATCCATATATAGCACATTCATAAATCCATGTCTTCAGGTGCTTATTCAATTCCTATTTCTTTCCCTGTGTTCTGTTTTTCAGCTAAGAACTGATCTTTTTATTCTTTTAAACCCTCCCTTAGGAACTGTCTATTAAATTAAGAACTAATTTAAGAAAAGCATTGAGTCCAATCACAGTACTTTGAAAATTAGTACTTTATAAAAAACTTACTTTCAATTTTGGAAACTGAAGATTACCCATCATTTGTTTTGCCTCAATGGAAACCTAAAATGGGAGAGTTCCTATAACCTTGAAAGCCTCATGAAATAGCAGGATATTGGTGCTTATTCCATTTATCTGAGAAACTAAATTCTTCAATTCTCACATATCTAAAATGCATGGAAATTTTTGATCTGTGAAAACTGCAGGACAAGCCCTGATACACACTACTATTTATACTACAGAAGAGGAGGGTTAACTGTATGCCTTATGAGGAGTGACTGATCCGTATTTGTCACTCGAAAACAGAAATAAAAGAGGTGTGTGCCACAGGTTAGAACACATTGTTACAGGCACTGCTTTAAGTTCCTCAAAAAAACCCTACAGTAAGTAAAACTAAAAGATATGTGGATCTTTTTAGTATAGCTCTTGAAGAATGTAAAGAAAAGGAAAAAGGTTGGAAACTCCATTTCCCCTATTTTTTCCTTAAAAAAAATGGTACTCACTGATAAATTAATATGACTGAATGATAGAGAGTCTGGGGAATGAAACAATAACTAGAAATTAGACAGCTAAGAGATCTAGGAGATGGGAGACAGAATAAACAAGTAGGTGTAATGTGGAAGGATAAGAACAGGCCACTGGATCAATCCATTGATGAGGCCTTGAAATATGCATTCACTCATATGTGTAACTTAAAGTAGCACAGTTATATATGTTACTTTTCTTGGTAGAAAAAAAGAGTGGAACAATATCTGGGGTGGGGTTCACTCATTAGCAGACAATCTGCTCTGGACCAAGTTCAGCACAATATATTTTTCCTGGAAGGAAGACTGTTGCTCAGCAGGATGCTCACAGCGTCTGGCTTACTGAGGTACTGTAGTTCTGACTTAGATGCTCAGAACATACTTCTGAAGGACCACATACTCCTCCACTGACTAAATAAGGAGCCCAAGGAAACAAGATATAACTTGTCAGAAAAAGTATGAAAAAAGGGAAAAGTAAGTCACATTTTTTCCAAACCCAGTGCCTCACTTCACCCTCAGAGATTTGTTTCTTCTCTTTCTTCACTGCAGCAGGCAGGCTCTGCAATACATCCTTATTTATCATGGCCCAGCAAGTGATTCTTGATGAGTCAGTAAGGTGCAGACTAACACATTCAAAGGATGAGAATCCAGTTATTGCCAGTCCACTTCCTTAACCAAGTTTGCAGGGGAAATATGACAGCTCTGCAAGATCTACTTTTCCATTTCATACTAAAACTTGTATAACTCCTGCTGCAAGGATATAGATATAATGTATACTACATAATGAAAGCAGAATTATTATGAAACTAATGCTTTTTCAGTTTATTTATGTTAGAATTTTGCTAGATTAGTTGTTGATATATTAAATAGTTTTCTCTGTTTGAATTGACCTTTCTTTTAGAATGTGATTGAAAATTAAAGGAAAAAATGAGTACTCTTTCATTGTTGATACTTAGATTGTTGAGTGGTTTATGCATCTGTTGTCATAGACTACAATATATGAGTGGTTTATGCATCTGTTGTCATAGACTACAATATATTACATCTTAACTCATTTTAGAAAATGCAAAGGTAGGCAGATTTTTATTTTTAAAAGAATAGCTCAACATCTGGTATTGTAAAATGTTCTCGAACAGTATGTGTACTTAGAAGAGTTTAGGGTGAAATGGTATTTAAATAAAGTCCAGTCAAAGAAGTATCATAATTTCTTTACAAGAATTTTGCATCTTAAAATTAAATGAACAACTATTAAAACACTTAGAAATGTCAAAAAATACTGTTCTGTTTTTATATAATCTTTTCTGAGCCTGTGCAATCCTGGACATTTTTATTAAACTTTGTTTGAAATTTGCAGAAATCTGCATTATTTCATGGTTACAGTATCACTCAGAAATAGCCCTTGTTTTATAAGGGACAGAATACTTTGAAGTAAGATCTTACAAACTCCTAACAGATTATGTATTTTAATGATGTCAGATATGTACATTTTTGATCAGAGATATAGGTTTATAGGTTCATTTGACTGTTTGTTTTTACTATCAGAGAGAAAAAAAAGGTTAAATATGTATCTGGGACCACACATTCATTCTGGTTCTGCCACCATGATCAGCTCTACTTAAACTAGACAGCCCTGGCCTGGGTATCAGTAATACAAACTTAATGAAGATAAGATCCCTCAAAGGCTATTAGAATTTAGGAGTATCACAGGTGGACCTCCTTGTTGATGCTGACTTTTCTATGGTAGCACCCACAATGCTTCATTCTGGAAGTCAACCATTTGGCTTTTGTCATTAATCTCTTCACCACCTCTTGGCTGGCTTGGAGAGATTCAGTGAGTTTGCAGAATTTTAACTTCAGTGAGTGCCTCAAGTGATACAATTTTCCATACTCTCAATTTTATTTCCCACTTAATTTCAGGGTCTGATCATATGAAATTTCTTCACTGCTCATGATATTTTGCTCCTGGGTCTCCTTCCTTCTTCACAGAAAATTATTTAGATCACAGGGTACTACATGGGTTCCAGAGGAGATCAAAGCCAACTGCCAAGTAGTGTGACTGCAGTGATGAAAGCAGTGTGAACACAAGTACTTTCTTTGGGGAAGGACCACAGTTTTTCCCTGAAGGTGATCCAAAAAGACAATATGAAGCCTACCTTCTTTCACAACACTGACTTTACATAGATTTCAAAATCAAAGATCAATATAGTAACAAAGTACTTGGAGTTTCCAACAGCTGTGACATATATGCTCTCTAGAAAGGATAAAACATATCTTTGTAGGACAAATTCAAATTAAAGTATTATTTTCTCAGAGAATAAAGGACTATCAACACAGCCAAATTTAACTGCAAGGTGCACTGCTGTCAGTATTTTCCAAGTAAGTTAAATGAGTTATGTAAAGAAAATTTAAAAAAAAATCAAAACCCAAAGCAAAACAACACCACCAACCCCCCTCCCGCAATACAATAAAACACAACAAAACAAACAAGGAAAAGCCCAACAACAAAAACCCCCAGAATTTCTTACTACCCTCCCAGAAGAAATACACAGGGAATACTTTGGTATGCAAACACCTGTGTAAAATAGAATAGTCCTACTCTACTGTGCTTTTTGATAAATAACAATCTCATAGAAAATCACGCAACTTGAATAACACTTTGGAATTTTTTTTAAGCCCACTGTTTTCTTGTAAGAAACAATATATCAGTGATAAACATTTTTAAAGTCAATGGGAGATTTCCAAAGAGAATTCTCATGGCCCAGGAATCTGAAATTTAGATTTGTCCTGAGACATTGTGGAAGCATAGACCTGATAAAACTATAGAACATAGACCCTGATAAAGCCTAAAACCCAATCGAGCTATCATGCAAGCTATCATGCAAGATCAACTGCTGGAGCTAGGGTGTTGTCTTGGTGTTAATTATGCTAAAACTATACTGGTTCACCCTACTTAGAATTCACACCCGGCTTTTGAAGTCTGATTCGACTTTTGAGAAGCTGATAGCTGGCCTGCAAATGTGTGACTAGCAGTTCAGTCCCCTTTCATGCAGACAGGTTCTTCTGATATAACCCTTCTTGGGTGTGTGAGTGGAGATTCCTCCCTTGGCTGGGGATGCTCTCCAAGGTCACTCCTCATGGCTGAGAGAAAGAGATCTCCCCACAAGTGTTGGTATGGTTAAGTTACATCAAATCCTTATTGAATATTTTTTTTCTCTAGCTTTAATATAACTGCTTCAATGATTACTTTCTTACAGTACAGTATACTACTTTATGCTATATTATACTCTACTGGAAGATTTTTAGCATTTATATATATATTTTAGCATTTAAATTTTTCTGATTAATATTTTTGTCTGATAATTTGTAATAACAAAATATTAATTTTTTATAAATATTCTAATTTTGACAATCATCAAAACTTGTGGGACAAAAGTGGTTCAATCACTCTTTTATAATTCCTTAAATTTAAACTATTGACATATTCCGACGCTAAAACTGAATACAGCCGCACCTAGACTCCTCTCTGAGAAGGGGTTTAGAAAACAAGGCAGTCCTTTCTGCACCTCGTGACTTAACAGCAGAGCTTTTTAATAGATTTTGTCTAAACCTTTCACTCCCACTCACAACAGACTTTACAACTTTCTGCAACTGTGAACCTCAGTTTATTCCTCCCAAGTTTTCAACAGGAAAAAAAAGGAAGACTGAGAGAGAGCAAGGGAGAGATTAAGAAGACAGTGTTAGGCAATCGTATAGGAAACATTTTCCCTTCAAACTGCATAAATTACTTGTCATTTGGCATACACTTTTTCAAGTGTTAATTAAAATAAATGAGAAACATTCAAGTTAAATTTAGCATAACAAATTATATTAGCCTCATAATACGATAAGAACACATATTACTGTTTCCAACACTCCTTCTGGTGGATTTATTCTGTTGTATGAACATTATTCCTGTTCTTCATTTTAGGAAAGGAACTTATCTTTGTTATTTAAATCCTCTATGGCTAAAAGAGAACATTTAGATAAATGCTATGCTGTTTCTATAACAGTATTTTGCTGTGCTGTGTTTTGTGAAGTGCATATATGTAAAGCTGTATGAGAGATTTATAACTTTGGAGAGGTTTCTCATACTTTGGTCACAAAATATGAGTATATCCTTTGATCCTGGGAAATTGGGAAAGGTGTTCATTGTACGAATAAAGGAAGAAAAACATCCTCTGGTTATTTCAGAAGTAATTTATCTGGATTACAAATCAGATTTTTACTCATAAATGTAGGACAAGCTTTTGCAAAATAATTATGAACTATTCTCATAGCTGCAGGGTTTTATTTCTTCCATTTTTGGTCCCAGTAGATGAATATCAAAATTTCTTAGTATACGAATGAAAATAAAATGCAACTGCTTATCTCAGCAGACACAGAATTTAAGGTCATCTCAATAGAGATTATTTGTATTTCAACTCTGGCATCCCAAATAAGTATTTCCAATTTATTTTCAATAAGTATATATTCCTAAGTATGTTAATAAAGAGGAAATATTTCTCTTTTAAGGTCTTTATTGAAATTTGCTGTATATGAAGTAAATAGAAGAGTTTAGGAGGAGAAAGGAAGCAATAGAGTGATCATTTTGACTTATTTGGGAAAAGTCAATTGGACAGAGGGAAAACTGCTGAAAAATTCATCAATGTTCGAAAAAAAAAGAGGGAATATTTGCTAATGAGTATGACAGAAAAATATCTATTTGGGATCTAAATTTGACCTTCTAGGACAATGTGAATTATATATTATGCAAAACATGCCTAGAACAAGCAAATACATTGCATACTATATATGGCATACTATATATTTTACAAATTGATTTACACTCACTAGTTCTAACTTCTGTTTTAGTTGGTCAGAGAATGGTGCTAATAACACCAATGGTGTTAATATGGGTTTCGATCCCCATATGAACTATTCACTTTAGATGGTCGTTGTGGATCCTTTCCAACTCAGAATATTCGGTGAAATTCTGTGAAATGTTTTAAGATTTCTAGATGGCCCACCAGGAGGTGAGTGCTTTCCTGGGCTAGGATGATTTTTTGAGGAAGCTTTAAAGATACTTTTTTTACTCCACTGACTATGTAGAAAATTTAGATGTTCAGTTCAGAAGAGCTAATTCAGCTGCCATCTAAAATTTAAACAAGTGTTAAAAGCCTGAGTATGATATAAGTAAAAGAGGGCACTTAGGAGCCTTATTCTTAAAAAAACTCCAACAAACCCAACAAAATCATAAAATCATAGAATCAGCTGGGTTGGAACGGACCTCTGAGATCATCAAGTCCAACCCTTGATCCACTACCACCATGGTTACTAGACTATGGCATTAAGTGCCACATCCAGTCTCATCTTAAAAACCTCCAGAGATGGAGAATCTACCACCTCCCTGGGCAGCCCATTCCAGTGCCTGATTACCTCCTCTGTAAAGAATTTTCCCAAAAAACCCAACCCAACCCAATCAAACAAAAAATGTAACAGACAAACAAACAAACAAAAAACCCCAAACCCAACCAAACAAAAATCCCCCAAACCCACCTAAACTGGGTTCACACTGTAGAACAGTCAGTTAAGGGTTGTCTGTACTGTGCCAAATGAGAATATGAATTAGGCAAAAATGGTCCAGCCACTCTGGAAGCCCAAAACTACTGATGCCCTTTAAACCAGAAAGCATCTAAAAACATTGTGTGTCCTTAGTAAAAAGCTGCTGGAAAGCACCCTATTGCAGGAAACATGCATGCTTGCTATTCCTCTATTTAGTGAGAAACAAGTATGTTCAAGCACAATATGCACAATGTGCAATAATATCCTTAATGGAATACCAGAAAGAAACATAGCAATAAACTGAAATAATAAATAAAAAGATTAACAATATCCTCTAGACTTACCAAAATTGCTGTTACAGTAATTGAACTGTAATTAGAAGAAAAGAAATGGGTATCAATAAACAACAGGGCCCTAACTGGGATACAGGAGAAAGCAGAATATTTTTTTCTTTCTAGGCATTTTAAGAGAAAATGGGATCATTTCAAACACAAGTAATTTAAACCAAGGTAAATTCCTTCATCTCAAAAATGCAATGCCTTTGAACATCTATATATATGATGAAGAATGTATCCAAAATGGATATGTCTGTTATTAATAAATACGTGAGAGTTCATAAATCATAAATTGATGTTTCAACCAATTCCTTCATTTTCAAGAATGATTCTAAATACTGATGTTATGCCCCTATGGATCTCCTGTAAAATAATTCAGTTATTTGAACAGTTTTTCGTCTGAGGAAACCATATTTTTGTAGAATGGCTTTATCAAAGATTTCTGAGTATTTTTTCCTTACATTTTCAAGTTGCCAAATTGTAAATTTATAGAAAAGATAGTAAATTAAGAAGATAATCTCTACTGCTTGGTCTGAGAGAAGAGACAGTCATCCTCCTTAAAGATTTGATTTCTCACAGAACAGACAAAAGAAGCAAACAAAAATTTGAACTGGAGTTGTCAAAGGTCACACAGCAAGTGGAGTGAGAGATAAGGAGGTGTCTATAGGACTTGATTTGCAAACAAGCAGTGTACTCATTAGGACATGCTATTTTTGAAATTGGATAAGTCATAGAATTTTCCAAAGAACAGTATTGACCTTCTATCTTTTTTGGGGGGGAACAAACAAATTATGGAGAAAATCTCCCTAGTGCAGCTATACTTTAGTAATCGGGAGACTGATCAAACTGTACACAGCAAAAAAAAGTAGAGCATTTTTAAGTTCTGTCATTAATATTTCAGCATAAATGCTGACTATACAAAGATCATGAGTTTTTCTTTTGGCAATACTGATTTTCTAAAGAAATTAGCTCAATAAATGTCAATAACTTCTGACTGTTTTAACTAAAGTATTTGTGCAATTGGGGACCATTTTGGAAACTATTCTCTTCCTATGGCATTATATTTACCTCTGAGATAAAACGGAGCTGTACAAATCTTTACAGCCAGAAAAAGGATAAATGCAGAAAACCAATATGATGTTTGCTCAGAAACAGACCAATAAGCACACACAAACACCTCCTTCCTACAGAAATCTTCAAATAATATAAATATAACAATTTATTTTTAACAAAGATAAAATGTATGACTTTTCAGTTACAGACTGTTATACATAACATTTAGAATTACTTACCTGTATTAATCAAAATAATGTAATATAGAATAAATATAAACATTAAAATAAACTGCAGTCAATAAGGTCCCTTGAAATTGTGATGTGGTATCTTTCAAGCCTGAAAATATTGCTAAAGCCTACATTGACACATTTGATCTCAAATCTAACAAAATTATCAGAAATAAGCCCATTCTGCATAGTGCTTTTCTTGGTTACAAGACAGGCCTCCTAATCAAGAAACCATTTTCTACAATAAAATTTTTTTCCATGCCATGGGAAGTAGGCAGTACATTTACATTAATACAGAAGACTGTAGTGGCTTGACCCTTGCTGGATGGCAGACAGCCACCAAAGCCACTCTCTCATTTCTCATCTGGAGAGGGGAGAGAAAATGTCGCAAAGGTTCATGAGTTAAGATAAGGTCTAAGAGAGATCACTCACCAAATACTGTCATGGGCGAAATAGGCTCGAACTGCAGATATTAATTGAATTTATTACTAACAAAATTGGAGCAGGATAATGAGAAGTAAAATAAATCTTAAAAACATGTTTCCCCTACCCCTCCCTCCTTCTCAAGCTCTACATCCTCCCCCTCAGTGGCAGAGGGAGAAGGGGAATGGGGGTTATGGTCAGTTCATCACACATTGTTCCTGCTGCTCAGGGGGAAGAGTTTTTCCCCCCTTCTTCTTGGGGTCCCTCAAGTAGGAGACAGTCCTCCATGAACTTCTCCCTTATGAGTCCATCCCACAGGCAACAGTTCTCCAAAATCTGTTGCACAGCCTACTCCAGAGTGGGTTCCCCACAGGGTCACAGGTCCCTGCCAGGACCCTGCTCCAGCACAGGTTTCCCACAGGTTCACAGCCTTCTTTTGGACATATACTTGTTCCAGCGGGGGTCTCCTCCATGGGTTGCAGATGAATCTCTACATCTCCATGGTCCTCCATGGGCTACAGGGGG
Organism: Pachyramphus minor; assembly: GCA_013397135.1. NCBI lineage: Eukaryota > Metazoa > Chordata > Aves > Passeriformes > Tyrannidae > Pachyramphus > Pachyramphus minor. Next base: position 93,658 of record VYXB01005008.1, on the reverse strand, counting down.
ACAGGTGCTCCAGCATGGTCTTCAACATGGGTTGCAGAGAAATCTCAGCTCTGGGGCCTGGAGCAGCTCCTCCACCTCCTTCTCCACTGACCTTGGTGCCTGCATAGTTGTTTCCCTCACACATTCTCACTCCGCTCTTTTATGGCCACAATTACATCTGTGCAATAACTTTTATATTTTCTTCTGAAATACATTATCACAACAGCACTACTACCATCGCTGATTTGCCCAGCCTTATCCAGCGGCATGTATGTCTTGGAGCCAGCTGGCATTGGCTCTCCCAGACATGGAGGAAGTTTCTGGCAGCTTCTCACAGAAGTCAGCCCTGTAGCCCCCCTGCTACCAAAACCTGTGCAAAACTAGTACAACATTGTCTTTTGAAGGTTGTTCTGAAGACCAAATTTGCACTGTGAACAAGACTGTAAGCCACAGTGAGACACAAATATTGCTGAAGGATGTTCCCTGCTATGTGAAACCAATGTGCTTAAGTATGCCCATTGACTCTGCGTATGCTGCTCAAGAGATAGCTTTTTGAATTTGAAGTGAGCTTTTCAAAAAACATAGCAATACTAAAAATATACACTGCTCCCAAAACTTCTGAAAGAAGAGAGCAGTTGTAGCCTTTTTGCACCCAAACACAAGCCTCTGTCCTTATTATGATTGGACACATTAGTTGTCTTTAATACTTGCTGCTCTAATGATAGTAATTTAGATGGAAAACATGTCTTGCTATGTACAAAACCAGATAATTTTGTCAGAGAGAAATACTCTCTGAAATCAACACTCAGAAGAGGAACTTCTGCTCTGCACTTGACTTCTTTATTGTCTTTAACCTAGAACATTTTGTTTTCAGTCATCTTGCTGCTGCTATTTGTAATATGCCCAGCCTTTCATTTTTGTCTTTCTTGTCACACCTATTGCTTACATCGTACCCTGTAGATTCACTATGTCATTCCCTGATGATGTATAATGCTATAAGTTCTGTAGTTGTGATTATCACTTACATATACAAGTAATATAAAACTTTCCTTTTTTCTCTCTCTTTTTTTCCTTTTAATGTAGTAGCATTTGTGCCAGCTTACAGTCATATGTACCATTTTCTCCTTTTTCAGAACCAAGCTGCCAATTGTCATCTTGAATAGCTTTAAAATTGCTCATAGCAATCAATGACAACTGAGGCATCACTGAAGAATTTCTCTTATCTCCAAGCTCCAATTTAGATCAGTCATCAAGCTTGAGTAAGCTTGAACTGTCAGAACATTGTCCCTCATCACATGCTCTAAGCACAAAAAGCCAACTTCAAAATAAAATTTGTTCTATCTTTTACTACATTTTGTAATGGTCTACTATGAACAATAAACTTTACTGAAATAGTACTGTCAATCTTTGTAACACAGATAACTATACTGACTTTTTATCCAAGGAAGGCTGCTCTACCTCAAATATGATCCACGGTACATAATTTCCTTATAGTTCTTCTTTTATGCTGTTTATGTTGTTAGTGATGCACACTACATTGCTGTGTAGAGCTTATTTTTAAAAAACATACATTTTAAAAACATGAAATGAAAATACATTCAAATATGAGAAGGTAAACATCTAAGTATCTAAATATCTGATATATCAAATATATCAGATATAAAGACCCATAGATATTCTCCTGCAGTGTCTTTATAGAGGTTTTCGTTCTTTCAGCCAGGATTCAGTCTTAAAAGAAAAAGTGCCAATTTCAGTCCTCTGCTTAGGCTTTATTTCTGAATTTATACTGGACCCATTTTCAACTGCCTCTTAAACTTTTTATTTCTTTATATTTATTTGAAATCTGTTTTTCTGAGCAGATTGAAGCTGAGAACAAAAATCAGTCCTGAACAGTTTTTTTGACTTTCTGATAGTTATCTGATTGTTTGGTTAAGGCCTAGTTTAAAAAAAAAGTGCTGTAACACCTCTTTGACTTACAGCTACAATGTGCTTCAAATTAATTTATTTATATGCTTTAAGTTCTGTCAGCATTTTTAAGAGACCCTAAATGTAATATGAACAAGGCGATGCATAACATGAAGTTTTTTGATTGTGTCAAGTGAGTGGTAACCTTTGCTGGATTAAACGCATTTACCAACTCTCCTAAATGAGGAGGAGGTAAAATGAGATCAAAACACCTGATGATATAAAATGACGAATATAATGATTTCATATAAGATGAAATAAAGTCGCATGCCATCACAGGCAAAGCAGACTGGATTTGGAGATTACGATTTGATTTCCAAACTAAAGTAGATTTGGACATAACCAGAACCTAGAACAGAACTTTTTCCTCTGCCTTCCTCTTTTTTTCCAGTCATTCATTCCTTCAATCCTTCATTCCCAGTTCTTCTACCCATCATCCTCTGAGCTGTGCAGAAGGCTCAGGGTGCGTAGGTTATGGTTAGTATATAGCTGTTCCTCCCATCTGCTCGTTCCTTCTTGTGGAGAGAACAGGATTGTGGTGAACAATCCACCCTACATTTCTGTGGGCCCAGCCTTAACATAACTGGTCACAGACAGTGTTGGAATGCTGAACCATGCAGGGTTCAGGGCTGAAACAAAGAGAAACCTGTGCCAAAATAAGGGAGAAGTCCCAGAAAGTAAGTGGACACCTGTAGTAATCCAATTAAAAGTGTGTTAGTAATGCATGTTTAGTTCATGGACAGTAGCGTGTATCCAATAGCTTAAGAGTGATCACGAGTCGGGGTGTATTGGAAGTGTATAAAAGAGCAGCTTATGTAAACAAATTGGAACACTGTTGATCAAACTGGTCATTAGCAGAGTTTGTTCTGAACCCCTCTGTCAACACCTTCTCACATTTTTCCCATGAAAAAAATGTAGGTCCTTTCCACCATCCTTCAGGAAAAAACTTCTTTCTGGTATAGCATCTCCAGGGGCTGAAGTTCCTTCAGGAAATATACACCTGCTCCAAGAGGGAGTTCACTATAGACTGAACTGTGTATATCAGCTCCAGTGCAATATACCACCTCCAGTGTATATACCACCAGCTCCAGTGTACATACCACCACCTATTCATTTTTCTCTAATCTGGGTGTGTGCACTAGATTCTCACTTTTCTCCCCCTCCTTTCTGACTCTCCAGCATATGTTCAATTTCTTAAGTGTGGTTTATCAGAGGCACCACACACTCTGGTGGGTCTGTTGGAGCCAGGCAGAACTGACTGCCTGCAATGGGCAGCCCCTGAATTCTTCTTGCAGAGGCCACCCTTGCAGCCCTTCCTGGGGGGCAACCTTCCTTGCTACCAAAACCCCATTAGAGACACCCAGTACATAAGCCCAAATCCCACATTTGTGACTGAGGACTGTGTAGATTATCACTTCTACAGGCTAAAGTGCTATCCATTATTGTATCCTGCTCCTAAAATTACAATGACCATAAGTGTCATGAGTGTCTGAGAGGTAATGTAATGTCTCATTGCAATCTTAGGACTTTTTTTTTTTTTTTTTTTAGGACAGAGTTTTTTATGGAACACTTGGAAAAGCTGACTTCAGTTTCTAGCTTTGCTATTTCTCAAGTAATTTTTCCAGTTTTAAATATTTACCAAATTACTTTAATGTCTTGAAAAAGCAGATATTTAGGACTAAATCCCATTTTAATAAATGGACTTTTAACCTACAAAATATTCAGAACTATTGATTTCAGGAATGCCTGTGGAGTCAGGAGCTTCTCCATGCGAGTAAGGGCAGAATATGACACAATAAAATATATTTCTCACCGAAAGGGAAAATGGAAAGTGTATTACAGGATTTCTTTAAAGATAGCTTCCCACATTTTTCAGTCTCCCACAATAGAATTTAATTAATAAAATTGCCTGTGATTTTTAAAACATCTNTTTCATATAAGATGAAATAAAGTCTGGGAGATCACTTATCACATGCCATCACAGGCAAAGCAGAATGCTCTATATTTTTCTGGAAAGAAGGTTTCTAGATTTCATAGCTGAACATATGCACTTTAATTCATTCTTTTATCATTCCCTAAATTTCTTGAATTATATCTCTTGTTAGGTTGTTGTTTGGTTGTTTGTTTGTTTTGGTTTTTTTGTGGGTTTTTTGTTTGTTTGTTTTTTGTTTGTTTGGGTTTTTTAATGGAGATATTGGTTGTAATAAGAATCATACCTCCTTCAAAAGTGAGAAAGAACATGGCATTAGATGTAAGCATAACCCGACACAGATATTTCTGATTAGTTGCTATTAATCTGCAGTTATAGAAAGAATAAATAAAAAGCAAGTGGACTGAAGAGCTTTCAGATGAACACACCATTATTTATGGAATGCAAAGTTGCAAAATAAGATATTAGTTCTTAACTATATCATCCGTAACATAGTCGCTGTGACCAAAGGGTTCATTCTTCAGCTCTCAGCCATCCGACTGCCTGTCATAAGGACATATCTCCCCAGCAGATATATGGAAATATATTTTGACTATGCTGTAGTGGTCAATGCAAAAAAGGGCAAGTAGAATGAAATACTACCAAAATTTTAAAGAAAATTCTGTAATAATAATGCTCAGTCACTCTTTTATAATGAAGAATAAATTTTAAACTAGTCTTGTATACTTTATTTCAAGTGTACAGATACTTTTGATATATATCTGTATGAAACTCCATGAACATATAGGTAATCATCTCATAGGTTGTCACCACTTTTAAAAGCAGGAACCTAAGGCAAGGTTTTAAAATGTAACCAAAGATTTTAGGAAAATTGCTTCACAAGGAAGAGAGAATTTACAGTGAATGCTGATGACTGGTTTTGGTTGGTCACCCTCAAGATGAACAATATTTTTTTTTTTTTTAGATTATGGAGTTTTTCTGAGGTTTGATTTGACAGAAAAAATTGCTTCAAGTGCTGGAGTGTTATATTTCCTAAGTAGGTGAGAAAAAGTGACTATTTTTTTTTATTTAGTATAATATATACATATATTCAAAGAAAGATAAGGTGGAAAGTAAGGTGTTTGTTTTCATGCAGATAGCAAAAAAATCCATAGTATGGATTTCCAGTAACCCAGACTTTGAAGTCTTTTTGGAACTAAGCAAGAGAAACTGATGGGTTATGAATGGGAGAATTTGAGCTGCTGAATGTATTCTGCTGTGAAAATGGGATGTGGATGGACGGGAATTTCTTAGGAAACACTAGGGCAGTTGTGTAAATGACACAAAGAATGCAAGCATGAGAAACAGAGGTTGTTCATTGCTTACTGAAACAGTTTAATTAAATTTTATTAGGTAATAGATTTGGATTTAGTAATAACTGTGGGAATACCTGGTACAGTTAAGTCACGCAAATTTCTAAACCGATCCCTGTTACTGCTGTTAGTGCTACCTCCTGCTCTTAGAGCCTGCGAGTCCCTGTGGATGGCTTGTTGTGGGCTTATGGCTGCCTCTTTCTTTCCCAGCCAGTGATGGCACTGTCTTCCCATCCTCTCCCTCACTCTTCACATCAGTGAAGTCAAACTAATGGTTGTGTGTAAACATACTTTATGAAAATAAATGAAAATGATAAAACCACAACTGAAATGGTTTTGCTGATTTACCACATTTTCTGTCATGAAAGGCACCTGATTTTTTAAAAATCAGGCTATTTTGTAAAAAAAATTTCATGGTACATGACATGTAGTTAGAGGTACTATATGACTGGTTATTAGTGGTGAAGGTTGTGAACCGTATTTTAATTTTGCCTTCTCCATAAATATTACAAGCCTTTTTAAAATATCTACAAGGGCTCATAGCACTCTTTTGACAGGTTTAGGATTAGGGTAAATCACTGGCATCCACTGTTTAGTTATTATCACAACTAATCAGTGGACAACAATTAAATAGCTGTGTAAAAAACCTTTAGAAAGGGCTAATGGATAATTCTGATGCAGCAAGGCCTCAATGTAATATAGAGGAATACATTACAGAGGAGAAAACTTTAAGTGCAGCATCAGGAAAAAAAGAACCAATGAATATTCTTTTAGAAGGATCTGGCTATGTTGTTCTCCTAAGCAAATTTATAATCTGGGTCTCATTTGAAAAAAAATTGGTTGAGAAATATATTGGCTGTGTTATATTTACTCGCTAGATGGACATATCATGACCACCAAGTGGATAAAAGTGAAATAAGTTTCTGCAAAACCGGTGCTACAAACATTGCTAAATTGTACAAAAAGCTATTTCACTAAATATTCTTATTCAGGTTATTTTATTGAAGAAAATTTTTATTACTTGTGAACACTCCATCCATATAGATTATTACTTCCTCTGATAGGTATCTTGATCTAGATTTCTATTAGGGCTTTGAAAATTGTTTCATATACTGGATTGCACAAAGATGTGACATAAATCTACAATTGGATCCACAAATATTCCGAACAGTCATTCAGCAAGTTTGCTGTTTTTCTCCCATATTGCAGTTATTTAAATGTTTGATCACAAATCAGTATTTACAAACACTACTAAGTCTCATTTTCATAGTTCAGATTTATATGAAAGAATATTGAATTTTTGAAATCATCGACTGGATTCGATTCTTCTCTGTAACAGGGTAAACTATTTTAGAATATGGATCTGATAGAATATTTTCCTTTCTTCATTTTGTGCCTAAAATCTTAGGACTGATCACAACCAAGCAAAAAGTTGAATGGAGGAACCATTTTTATTACTTGCTTACTAAATATGTCACTGTAAAAAATATATTTATATATTTCCTTAAGTGTCTGTTCTGGCATACCTCATAAGGCAACTAACTAGAACCTAATGATTTTAAAGTATATATGGACACAATCTGGCTTGTACAGCATAAACCCACCTGCAAGAGATCCTTTTTTAAACTTTTGATTAACTCGTGACAGATTTTCTTTGATTGATGGGCTGAATCTTGAAGATCAATATGTCTCTGAGAAATTCCAAGGTTTGGCTTGAGCCCTTCACTACAAAAGTAAAGTAGCAAACCTTGGACAGTAAATCCTGAACAACATAACTGCATGTGGAATTAGACTTTCACATCTTTGTTCAATGCTTAAGCAAATGTTCTAGCTCATCACTTAGCAACATTCCCTGATATAGTCACTTTTGAGTTGTGTACTTAGTTCACAGAAACATTAGTGGAAAAATCTGGTTTGGTAGTAATCTGTATTCACTTTGAACATCAGTAAATGATGCAAACTGTAAGTTAGCAAAGATCATGCCTCAGACAGTCGCAGTGCTCTGATGTCTGGCATTCATTTCACAGTCTCAGATTCCCATACAGCATTACATGAGTTCTGAATCTGGTAAAGGTGCTTAACTGACATCCCTTGTAAAATAAATTGGACAACCATGTCATTACAAATTCTTTCTGTAATAGAAAGAAACAAGATTTTGAATCTTGATTAGAGGTCTCAGTTAAATTTTAGAGCAAAATAGAGAACATTAGCCAAGGTACTTAAAAATATTTTAATTTATTCTTGAAAAATTTAGATCTCAAATAATGGAAATATTCAAAATGTATTGGGATTGACTTCCCTTGGGCCTCAACAAACACCGTGTAAAAATAAATAAATAGATAACTTTTGATATTTTTTTATGAATCCAGTATGTTTTAAACCCACAGGTTATCAGTAATTAATACTGTATGAAGAAGTGATAAAGAGTTTCTGTGATATAAATCCAGATTATCAAGCTCCTGTAGAAGGAATAGGCAAATTTAACTATGAACTGTAACCATTTATGCTCTTAGTTACTTGTTTTATCATGTATTCTTATTAATATTTAATCTTTAAACAATTGTAGTTTATTTGAGCTAGTAGAAGATGAGAAAAATCATCATAATTAGTGCTGATATAACTAAATAATTTTAAAAGTTGCACTTTTGTATTACTGAAACTAAAATTTTGTCTATGGTTATTACTTGAGCTAAAAAATAGGAAATAATTTCCTTCCACATGTGTATAATATACACATATACATATATATATACAAGCTTAAATGCATAAGGCATAATAGATTTTCTGACTGCTTTAATTTAATTTCTTCTGTGAACTATTATTGACTACATTACTTCAAGTGAAAATTTAAAATATGCATAAAAATAAGGTTGCATAACGATATTAATTTTCAAATATTTTTTTTAAATAAATTCTCAAATAGTCTCATTGTCATACTAATGCTATTCTTCAATTCCAAAAGCTCATGTGAATTAGCTCCATGCCTAAATGAGGATTACTCACAGCTATTTGCAGATACTGAAAAAAGCTTACACATTACAGTTAATCTTACTAGCTAAAACTTGCCAACAACATTTAGTAAGGGATTAAGAACAGATTCGGGAAGTTAAATTCAGGAAAAAAAACACAACAAAACAATTCCTCAGAGAAATGAAATATTTTTATTATTTATATTAGCAAAGGAAGACCTAGAGCCTACTAAATAGAACAAGGGAACCAGGCTGAGCCTGAAAGGAAAAAAGCTACCTCAAAATCTTTTTTGCAGAAGCCATTTCAGGGTAGTCCAAGATCACAAGTGACTGACAAAGTTCAGCACAGTGATCAATGCCCTCCAACACTTTCAACACCATGGCACATGGCACAACCATGTCTGTTGTGTTTTAAACTGGTGGATTGGTCTCTTTAAGTGAGTACATTGATTAAATGTAGGTGAGCAACAAAGAACTGAGGAGAAAGAGAGAGATTGTTTTTCCATTTTTCAATAAAAGGCAAAATACTCTTTTTACGCTTATGACATTCCTTCTCTCTCTTCTGGCAACTCTTGTTTCTTATTTGTGAAGGAAAATTTGATAAAGAAAAAAAGCTGGTCTCTTCTTTATCATCATGTACTTTCCTTTCACTTAAAACCTTCTAAATTAGTGACTGTTGTGTTTACACAGTGCTGTCAGCTGCTGAAAACACTTAATCTCACATGGCATAAAGAAGAATACAAAAGAAAATAGTAATAAAGCATTATTATTCTTTTTTGAGTTTTCCTGTACTTCTGCTTTCTTGGTGCTACACAACAATGCATTTTACATTACAGAAGAAACCCAAATATGCAGGAAACTGGTTTCAAATAAAAGAGATATTTTCAATTGCTCTGTTTTCTCCCATGTCTTTTGCTGTCAAGATAAGTGGACTTGGTAATGAGTGGCAGTTAAAATTTAGGTACATTTTCAAATCACACTCTGTACTTTTGACTAAGACATTCCCAATGATCAGAATTTAGAAATGAAAAGACATCCCATCTTCCCATGTCACTCAAAAAAAAATCTAATGTAAACAACTGTTGAATACTGATATCTCTACTGTAGAACAAGTTTATGCAGTGTTTTCTAGAAGCACGAACATATAAAATCTGAATCTTATCAAAATAGATATCAGTAACGTGAAAACTACTGTTTGACTACATAAAGCACATTATTCTTTTAATTTGGACATTTATATTTATTTATAATTAATTGTTTTATTAAAATTAATTTGCTTAAAATTAATTTGATTTTGTATAAGGAACCCAAATTAGAAATCTTTTACACTTCCTATACAAAATCTAATGCCCCGAAAACTGGTGAATTCTTTTGTTTTGTAACCAAATAAAAGGGTTTTCAGTTGTACAAAACTTACAAGAACAGCCATTTGACCCCCCAGGCACACATACACATATATTCCTTCTCTTGCATGGTATTTGTGCTTAAGAATATACACGTATTTCACTTTTTTTTTTTCAAAATACTTTTGTTAATCTTTTTAATAAATCTGAAAGATTTTTTACAAAAGTTGTCATTTTTCAAGAAAATATACAAGACTATAAACAGATCATTCTATGCAACACATTTCTATTCTACTACACTTTTCAATTATACCTTATTGATACCCACAGAACCTGTTTCATTTGTGTTCATCTCAAGTTACATTGTTTATCTTGTCAAACATAACTGAAAACTCAGGGACCAGCTGTGATTTTTGAAACCCATTGTCAGCAACCCACACTGATTCTCCAGCTGGTCAACATAGATGGAAAATAAACTATGTTTTCTCATAGTGTGACAAACTTGATACAGCACCTCTATTTCCCTTGTGGATCAAATCTTGTAATATATTGTTCCTAGCTGCGTAGCTGTTCAACTTTGACTTTGCAAACTTTCACAATGCACTTATACATTCTGAGAGAGGGAAAGCTGAAAGTGTGGAAACTGGGAATATTTTTTAGATAACACATGAACTATTCTGGTATTTTGTCCATTTTTTAGTATTTAAGACAACAGCATTTTAATTTCTGCTCTAGGGAAGCTAGACCATAGCACAGCAGAAAGTGCAGATATCTTCATCCAGGTGTTGAAATGTACAAACATATTTGCACATAATATGTGCATTTACCTACAATTACTTTTACTTCCACCTTTATTGGTAAGTTATAATAACTAACACTTAGCTTGATATACATTAACCAGAGCTCCTACTGCAGGTTGTTGCTCGTTGTTTCATCAAGGATGGCCTCCCCAAGAGGGAGGTCCTAACATTCACTTGTCCCAAATCTTCAAGCTTTCCTTACTGAGATATCGATTGCTGCATGAAAGCTACCAGTTGAGAGTTTGCAGTTCTCAGTGTTTTGGGAGTTCCAGGTGGGCAAATAAACACTTATTTCCAGTAAGTTGCTATATATCTTAGATCTTAGTGCTGTCTGAATTGAATAGTGTGAATGAGCTCTGAGATAACAGGAGAGGTAGGGACTAGAAATCAACCATGTTGTTCTCTCTGACTGTATTGAAAAAAAAAGGGAAAAAAAGAAGAAAAATGTGCATGAACAACCCTCAGGATTAATAAAAAGTGAAAAAAACCAGATTTTAAAAAAGAAACGAAGGAAGGGGAAAGAAGACAATTATATGTCACAGATAAATAATCAGCAATATGAAACATATAACATTGTTATGTGCTTATTGTTGCAGATTCAGTATTGTAAGCAGTCTTTCAGCTTATAAAGTTTTCTAAGACAACAGTAAAGACTTGCAATGTTGGCAGATATGTCTCTTTACCTGACTGTGCACAAAAAAAGGACGCACCACCTTGTTTGTAGTTGGTGTTTTCCATCAAAAATAACACATCAATAAGTTTCAGTCTAGTGGTCAGGGAAATAAAAAATAGTTACATTGCGGAAGTCTATTGCATAAGAATGTGTTTTGCTTCCTTTGGGGATAATACTGAACTTTATTGTGTAATTCAAGTTATATATCCTTATAAAAAGCTACTGAACAAAGAGAACCTGTCATTATATTGGAATTAAAACATATAAAATGGGAAAAATCCAAATAATTTATATCTTCCAAGGTGGTTAACAAAGAAAAGGCTGATTAACAATGAAGGATTTTTATATAATATCTGTCTAACTCAAAGGCTGCAGAATCAGTGGAAAAATTCTTTTTGCATTAACACACAGAAGTGATATTGGTAGTGTAAGTGATGACCTAAGCCTTCTTTGGGGAAGAACTAGAGTATCAGCCTAACTTCTACAAATGTTTCAGTGCTACTAACGCCAGCTGAAGTCAGGCCCCTTGCTAAAGCCAGCCTATGGATTCATGGAAGAATATGTCACATGTAGTTTCTGAGTCATTGCCTCTAGTCAGTCAGGAAACAACAATTGTAAATGTCCAATCACCAAATAAAGGATTAAGGCATTTTCTAAAGTAAGAGGCTTTCAAAAGGAGGTACTGACTGTCTCTAATCTCTACCAAGATTCTTAAAATATCTTTGATTGACAACCTCAAAAGGAAGGGAAAGCCATTCCATTTCTTCTCTGTCCAAAAGACCATATCACCATATAATTACCTTTCTTGGGCGGTCAGCTGGGATAATATTTTTTCTCCACCTTCCTATTTTTAACATAAATTTAGAGTATACTTTTTCTTTCTAATGTCCCTACTGCCCTTCTAAGGAAGTAGCAGAAGGAAAGAAATACTAACATAATAAGAAAATCTTTGGGCAGCTCATGCAGATAAAGCAAATGCTCTCTTCAGGTAACAGTAGGAGGGAAATGCGTTACACCATTCCCACTAATTAATATTATGCCTGACCCATTAAAACTCTGGAAAAATACTGTGTTCCTTAATACTCTGAGATGTGTGAAGATATCTAGAATGCTAATTATAAATATCTTTAATTTAAAATTATTAAACCTATGTGTGTTTTCCTAAATCACAAAAACATTAAGTTTGTTAATAAGAAGACCATACCTATCTGTCTTACTCTGGTATCTGGTGAGCAGTGTTTAGTTGAACAAGACTGTATGTGGTCAGAATATGATGATTTTCCCTTAGTACTCTCAGCCCTGGGTCTTCCTGGGATGGAACTGGTACTACTACTATTTAAAAATAACACAAAATCATTCCTTTTCATAGCACTTTGATAGCTTGATAGTGGAAACAAAGCAGATATATTTACCTGAGGTTTAAAACCTTTCAAATGTATTCTTCTTTGTATTCATCCCAGGCTTACTATCTGGCATTTACTGAATTTTCTGGGTAATCTAATTGCATAGGTTTGAATCTGCAATAGACACATTATTTGCTTAAGACCTGAAGGTTATAAAAAAACTAATAAGATTGTAACAAAGACAACACTGGGAGAAACAGGGAGGGGAGATGGAGTACAGAGCTGAGTGGCAGCAAATATGCGACAGAGAGTGACTTCTGGTTTGCAATTTCTGCAGAGTTCAAAACTGAGTGGAAGCTGAAAAATTTTGTCTTCTTACTGTATCACAGCTATGAGGAACAGCTGCCACAGGAAGCAAGAAGACCCAAAGGTAGCATGTGACACACTGAAGTGTCCTTCTATGGCTTTGAGAGGTATAAACACCTCTCATTCTCATAAAAATTACTTTTTTTTAGTTATTGTTATGTTTAATTATTTTTATTTTTATTTAGTATTAGTATTTGGGTTTTATTGTTTTTAATACTTTTATTTCCTGGTATTCTAAGCCTACACAGCTACATGGACTGAATACTATGCACAAACATAAAACTGATAGAACTCAGTCCTTTAAGAAATTTCCTAACAGTACTAAATTCTGCATAAATCCTATGCAATTCTGCATAGGATTTCATTCCTACCCCTTAGGTAAGAAAACAGTTTTGAGCACCTTTCGTCCAGCCACATGTGAATCTTCCATGTGTTTGTGTGCTATTATTTGAAAACTGACCCTTCTTTTTCTGCATCCTCTTGACATACTCAGAAACAGTAGAGACCACAAAGAAGTGGAAAGTAAGAAGATAACCAGAAGAAGTTAAACTAAATGAAATTCAGATACCCACCAGTTCTTCTATCTTGAGTTCAATACAATGTTTAACATGAAAAATGAGGGTCAACTGGCAGGTATAGCTAATCTGCACCTACTTGGAGCTAGTAGAAATTGTGTCCAAACTGCTTTATTTCCCTGTCTATCTCTCTTGATGATATAAAAATTGAGAGATTTAGATTACACAAGTCATAGAAGAAAGTGAAGCTTTGTAACCTGTTCAGTGAAATAGCATAAAGAAGGATGCAGTACTTTTACTGCAATTGTGCTGCAGTCTTTTTCCACTGCGATGAGCAGAATGGTATGCAGCACTTGCTGTATTTCTTCATCTTAAACAATATTCTTTAGAACAGCAGCAATTTCTAACAGTCCTAAATGACCACAGACAATAAAAGTCCGTTCTTTCAGCCAGCACATTGATAGAAAAGCATCTGAGCAGAGTATTGAGTTGCTGCAGCACAGTATAATCAAAACATTTTAATAGATGTTTTACTTGCTACTCCACATAATATTTTAAGTTACAAGGTTTTGTGTATAAAATTGCTCAAGCACATTCAACCATATAGATCCAAAGACATTTCTTACGCAAGCAAAAAAATCTGATCCTGAACACAGAGTGAACATTTTGTAATTTTAGCATATGTTTATCATTGTTCTTTAAATGACTTGGAATTGTTTGCCTCAAAACTTTCTCATCGCAGTGAAAATTTATATCCTGCCTTTATTTATGAAGGGGAATTTATATTAACATGCAAACAAAACTCCAAATTTCTTGGATTAACATTATAATGAATAAATGGATTGATTTTCAGTGATCCAACATAATCAATCTGGAAACAAACCACATGACCTTCGGAGTCAAAATACTCAAAATTATTTCATCACATTTTTAAAAGTGAGATTCATTTTTAGTGCTCTTACAAGGTCTTAAAATATTATTCTGTATTAGTTTAATTCTTATCCTACCACCCTTTGTTTGAACTCTAACAGCTGCTAAACAGTGTTCCACAAGAACAAATGAAGGCGTCTTATAAAACAGATGTCTACATCAATGGAATCAATAGATATATGTGAAAAAGTGGAGAAAAGACTGCAGGTGTAATGGATTCCCAGTAGTATGTTTCTAAAACTAATCAAAGTGATGCTTTCATATCTCTGTAGGATTGTCCTAGTTACAGGGGCTAGGACCAGTTTGTCACTATGCAGGTATAACCAAAACTGTGTATTGTACACCCTCTATGTCATTTCTGATGGACTCTTCATAATGGATTGTTTGCAGCAGCTGCCCAGGGCACACCTGACACCTCAGCTACAAGTACGGCAGGGGAGTGTTTCTTTGTCTTCACACCAATAACTCAGCTGTGATATTTCCTCTCCAGGGAGGCATTAGCACCTTCACTTCCAGCCTTAGGGGTCATCTCTGCTAATGGACCATATTGGACTGGCATAATAGGCAGATGCAACAATCTAGCCTATCAAAGATTCCAAAAATATTCCATGAGTCACAGAGTTAGATCACCCATTGTGAAACTCTCCACCCTGGGGAGAGTCCACACTGGACATTTCCACCTGAACATGAGTATTTATAATCTTCATGTTTTGGGACTTAGGATAACACTCGTTGGATCCAGAGGAGGACCAGGACTTCAACAGACTGCCACTCTTGACATTACAAATAGAATTGTGACCATCATTGTATGGATCCTTGTATTCTTGAATCCTGAAGGAAAACCTTGTCAGATTTTCTGGGAAACGTAAGACTTTCTTTGGAAAAGCTTGAAGTTTTAACTGTCATTAAAAGTCATTAATGATATAAGGTGTTTGAAGGCAAACAAATGAAATTTATATTGTGAAAATCTCTCACAGAATTAAATTAAACTTTGGTTTAGACTTGCAACATTATATCATTCCTAGTTGCTTTTCACATATATTCAAAAAAATATATTCAAACTTGTTGCTAAATTTTCATTCCTCTTCACTTAGTAGATAATAACGTGATTTTGCTTTCAACTCCATATTTCTTCTTCCATTTCAATACTTGTGAAGTGGAAAAAAACCTGTAATATATTCCACAAAATGTGGTAAAAAGACCAAGTAATTGATTCTTAACCCACAAAAATAGTAACTTAGATAATGATTAGGAAATAAAACCCAAACAAGTCCCCTCTTCCTACATAAAAAAAACAACCCAAACCCAAACTCAAAATACACTAGAACCAGAGTTAAATGAGAAAACATCTTTATTCACAGCAGTTCTAAAATTTTCACTTAGTTCTAAAACAAAATGATTTCCATCAGGCTCATATTAGTTTTCAATACAACCTTAGGTTTCACATGCAGTGTCTCATCTAAGCCTCTAGTATTTTGTGATGTGCTTTAGTTAGATACAAATGACCAAAAAACCTCATCAAAACTACAAGTTCTCTTCTATTTTATAAAGATATGGGTTGATACAGTATTTAAAGAGTAAGTCTGATAACTGCACACCATGAATTACTTCCTGTGAGTGTTCATTTGGTGGGTTTTTTTCCCAGAATTTTTCTGTTAATACATGACTTGATATAGACTTAAGAGCGGGTACTGTGCTCGAAATCAGAGATTGGTCGAGGATCAGACCAAAGATTTATAGATTAATTATTTTCCTTTTCCTGTTCTGTCTTACCAAAAGCAAGTAGACATTCGTTCTTGCTTCATGGGGTGTTCTAATATTTTCAATGGCCTTAAATATAAGCATGGATGAGCTATTACAATTTGCATTTTTTATAATGTTTTATATTGTGTTATGTATAACGTCACTTTTTATTTACCGGCATTCCATTTTGATCACAGCTATAAAAAAGGGTTCTTAAATGTCAGTAGTAATTCATACCACAAAGAATATGAAATGAAGGGCAAAGCTTACGCATAAGTAAATTAACTGAATTCAAATTTTAGCAGGGATATGTAGAGAAAATGTTCTGCTGAGAATATGATAGTGAGTTATCTGCCTTTTGCATTTACCCTTAAACTGCAGACTCAGATGAGATAAACTATATGCTGTAATAAACTAGCACATAAAAAGAGACATTCTTCAATCGAGTTTGACTACCTTTATGGGAAAGGCAACTGCTTCAATATCATTGTCTACAATGTCAGATAGTCTACTGCAGGTACACCAAGGCAGTCAACTCCATAGCATAATTAAAGTGCAATAGGCTGCACATGTCTCTACAAAAATTACTCTGGTATTCGGCAGTGCCTACAGTGTATCAGTATTAGCAGTTTGTTCAAAGGCTGCATTTGGAGGTCACGCAGAAATTTGTGTTTCAACCTGCTGTGCCACTCTTTGCAGCTACCAGTTTTGGGCATCACTGGCTGTAGAAGCCCAGAAGATAATGTTGATGTGTATGTTCGAAACACCAATAGCTGGATAGCCATGGAGCAAACCAAGGACTGTTTGTAAGAATATGCAGTGTAAACTGGAACAAAAGAGGAGGGGGCCATATGGAGGTAGGAGAGCACTTTTCTGGGACAAACATCTTTGTTCTGGCTCCTGGAGATAAGCTCAACACAGTATAGTGAAAGTGCAGGAATGAGGTTGAGAACCAGGCATGGATTGCTGAGCAAAGGTTGACCAAATATGGGGGGAACAAGACCACCAAATACCCCTGAAACCCTCTGATCCATTTCCAGAAAGGTGTAGAAGAACAAACTGCTCATGGTAACTAATTTGCATAGAAAGGGAGAAACTTAACGCCAAGGTGAGGAAAACTCAAAAAAAAGGTGCCCCCACAAAGTCTCTGTGGTGTGCCCTCAGGACCCTAAACACAGCTGGATCAACACTGGAACCAGGACTGGTGATCTTTCTTTCTTTGTTCCTCCCTTTCTTTCTCTCTCTTTTTTTAATCTCTCTCTCTCTTTCACCTGACCCCTTATCCAAAGTCCAGTGCTGACAAGACAATAATTTATACCCATTTCTGTGCAAAGTATGTAATTTAGTAATAAAATCTTGTAAGTTTTTGTGGGTCCTCTGACTTTTGTCATTCCTTTTCAACCACAGGCATTTGCATGCCCCCTTCCCCTTCAGGGTAGAATGCCACACTATCCAAAGTTCCTAGCTGTCCCCTGACATTTGTCTCCATGCATGTTTCTGGTGTTTAGGATTTTCTCCCACTTCCAGCATCTTTCCTCCAATCATGATCTTCATCTTTTTCTTTCCACTTTCCTTCTTTTTGAGAGCACTTCTTCTTTTTGGGAACCTTTATTTCCATCCCTTCTTCTATCTTGGTCTCCAACCCCCCAATTTTTCTAGTCTAAACAGTCTTTGTTCTGAAGCACAGCATGTGATCAGCCTTGTAATTGTTGGTACAATCTCATCTCTTGATTAACTGGAAGCTTCAAGGCATGTCACTTTTGCTTACTATGAGTGTTATGAAAATTTACCTGTTGCATGTAACAAGCAACAGAGTTCAATTTTGGATATTTCTACGCCAGCACTCCTCCAGTCACTCCCCTAATGATATGTGCCTCCTCCTAGTATTTTGCAGTTAAAGCTGTTGCTTGTGCCATTTGCAAAATGGCCTAAATGTTTCTGCCATTTGCCTCTGCAAGCAACTGAATTTCTAGAGCAAAGTTACTGTGAAGGCAGGGAATACAATGGAAAGCCTTCCACCTCCACAGGTCAGAGCGGTTAACCTTATTCTTTTGTTCAGCACAACACCTTTCTGATGGAACAGTAGGGGTTTTGTCCCACTATCTTCTTCTCAGGGATACCACACATGGGCCATTATTTTTGTGTTTTAAATGAGCCTCTTTTCAGAATGTGTTCAGAAATATAAAGTCGTTTAATTGTAAAAACAAACCACTTGAATAAATGTCACTCCACTGTAACCATAATATTCCATATTTCATACACAAACCCAACTGTCTAAGGTTTTTTTTCAGCTAAGATTGCACAAAGGGGCAGTGTAGGGAGATCTCATACAATTCAATTTTCACTGTTGCTGCATTACACTCAGCACTTTAGATAAATCTGTTCATTCTTTCTCAGGTGTTGTGACAAATAATGTTTCATCACATCTTACAAATTACAAAAGAATATTTTATGCTGCCAAATTCTGAACTGTTCATGTTTTAAGTTACTTTCTGTTTATTGGCTTACTTTTTCCTGAAGTGACTCTCCAAGCTGGAAAGCTCCTCAAAACACGTAATCACTCAACCTAAAACATGTAAATTTTTAAAATTGCAAAATAAAACAGATCATCCTCTTTGAAAGGAAAAAGTACATGTGAAAGAAAAACTTCTTGCTTTTTTCAGCTTGTCTCATATAAGAATATACAGTATCTTAGGCAGAGACAGGCAAAGACTTGGCAGAAAAGCATAACCACAAGCCACATATCCATAAGCCACATATCCATAACATGTTTCACATCACAACAGTACAAAATAGCAGTAATTGTTAGCTTTCTTGTACAATGTTGTCTTACAGTATCTCAACATTGGTAATCCATCAGCAAAAGAGGAAAAAAGAAAATCAATTATACAACTTTAATCAGCTTTATACACCCATTTCTAAACAGGGGTGTAAGAATACAGAGAATATACTCATGTTTGTATGTTTATACTTAAGTAAAAAATATGGAAAATCAGTTACAAGTAAAAGTGTAGTTTTAATACCTCCAGTTTTACAGCAGACTAGTTTCCTTTTGATGCTTTTTCCCAGGTCTTTTTTTGTGTCTCATGCTGAGCTTCAACCTCTTTTATATTTACTGTTATTACCTTAATTCTGACAGTTTAAAGCTAGTTCAGAATAGCTGATATATTTTAGAGGCCTGACATAAAATTCCAGCCTTAGGCACCACATTTTTTTTCTGCCAGTGAATCTTTCCAATATTAATTAAAAATATACCTTTAAGTTAAAAAGCAAAGCAGATTAAAACATTTGATGGTAGAATTACTTAAATATAAATAACTATAAGATCATGTTCTCTCCTTCCAGGGTCAAAGCACTGTGTTGGCCTTATTGTGGTATATAAATAGAATTATTATCAGTTGCTGACAATTTCTATTTATAATTTTGACTAGTGAGAAACTAAGATTTCCATTACATTTTATTTTTACAGCTGAGGTAGGAGGTTTCCAGTGTGCTGTCATATTGATTGTTTGAGAAGAAACAGGTCAACATAGTACAGATAAAATTGATGCTGATATTAGTTGAACAGAAAATAGTAGGCCTCTGCATACAAACTCACAATGGACAGATACATGAAAACTTTTATTAATTTATTAATTCAGATTACTTTCAGGTAATCTGAAACCAATCTGGACTCAGAAGTTATCTGATCTACTTTTTATGCTAACTGATTTTCCAAAGTTAGCAAATTTCAGGTCATGTAATGAAAGATGTGCTTTTGGCACACACTACCTATTATGTTTCTGGTTCCCTTTTCTTCAATCAAGAATTTTAAAGTACAATCAATAAGTTGTATTTCAAACACTGTTCAGAAACATATTTGTTTAAGAAATTAGGGACAACTTCAAGAAAATATATTTAGATTTCTCTCAAAAAATAGTATTTTGCTGCAGCAATGAATTACTTGGGATTTTTTTCTCCAAATAGAAATATTCTTTTTGCTATCATGTTATTACTGTGGATCAAAATTTACAGATTATTCATGTTTCTATTCTTTTATATAGGAGTCTTTAAATTGGCTTTCTCTTCTATTCTTTTGAGTTCTTTAGTGAGCATAGGAAGAACTAACAATTACAATGCTTACACAGTTAACACCACCATAATCAATAGATCAATAGTCATTAATATGAATTTGCATGTTGGTTCTAAGTGTAATCTCTAATGCTAAATTGTAGGTTGATGGTACCACTGTAAATTTATACTAGACAAAGTTTTGTCATCTGTACAATATGTATTTCTAAAGGAAATTCTCTCTAATTTTTCTCTGCTAAATCATATTTTGATTAAAATTTCACCAGTTAACCTCTGCAGTCCTTGAATTAATGCTTTACTACTGAATCTGGAAAAAATCTAATAAGCTTTTTCACGGTTTCACAGTTTGTTGATCATCTTTAAGTGAAGTATTTCTCATAGACTATGAATCTTTAGCTGAACAGCTGGTTATAGGGATCAACTGCTTAGTTACTCTGTGAAAGAAACAAATCACACTTATTCAAATCAGAAATATTCACTGAGAGAAAGAAGAATGTAAGTTCAGTATTCTTCACACCCCCGCCATATAATCACAAGTAATGGCATCATCTTTCTAATTCATTTATTTTATGCCTTTTTTTTTTTTTTAAGGTATCATGCCTTACAGATGAAATACTTGTCTTTCCTACAGAAGCAATCCTGCTACAATTATAGTGATCATTGAAAACATGTTTCAGCTTAGGAAGCTAGTCCTTAGAAAACAAGGCGTACAGGAATCATTTGAACTATAGTTCCCATGAGGTACAACTTCATTTGGACACAGACGAATATGGGCCTAAAATCTGAAATAATTTGACTTTCTTTTGAAATAGTGCTTACATGAATTGTTGAAGAAAAAAGATTTTTTTATATTTTTTTCCTCTATCAATGATTATAGAATTATTGCCTCTACATGGAAGCTAAACATTTAAAGAAATACATTTTAAACAAATCCATGCAATTTTGATATCAATACACCACTTGTCATATGCATATATAATAGTCTCCTAACAAGTCTAAAAAAGGAAACTATTTTGCTCACTGTATGTTCTTTTCTCCACTAATAAACTAATATGAAATAGAACAGACTAAATTTAGTGCTGAGTTAATACTTCTTAACAGTTTGCAACTCAACTGCAATCTTTTTCATACAGTAAAACTTGACATATAAAATCTTAAATTGACCTTTTTTTTTTTTGAAGAGAAAAAGATACTGATACATTTTGCAGTGATATAAATACAATTTAAAAAGAATATGCATAAAAGAATGAAGAATGAAGGGGTGGATTATTTTATGTGTAAGTAAATATCTACCATAAGTAAAATCCAATACATCAGTTTACCCTGCTGTAATTACACAATGATCTATCCTGATATGGACTACATGTTGTCTGGGAAGTGGAGGGGTCTATTCTATGTAGAGATTTAAGTCATATTTCCTACCTGATTCAGACCTCAATTATATAGTCAA
Organism: Pachyramphus minor; assembly: GCA_013397135.1. NCBI lineage: Eukaryota > Metazoa > Chordata > Aves > Passeriformes > Tyrannidae > Pachyramphus > Pachyramphus minor. Next base: position 72,229 of record VYXB01005008.1, on the reverse strand, counting down.
CACTTGTTTTTGGCTTAACTAATTCACTTCCCAGAAGCACTGGATTAATTTTCATTACCTTGTTCCACCAACAGCTCACTCATGACCTTTGCCTGAGACATGGATGAGATCTTTCGGGCCTCCTCACACGGTATCTTAGCTGTCTACTACATTCTTTGCATCAGCAGGTTTCTCCTACCTGAGATTTTATAGTCGCCTTTCACACCTTCAATGTCTAAAACAGTTTAAAAAGGATCAATATCTAAAGAACATCATGACAGTATTTCTCTCTTTTCTCTGTATTTGAAACCATCCCATGCATATCAACATGAATGCTGACCATTATGAGTGGTATTTATTCATGAAACGAGGATACTTATTTTATTGTTCTATATGAATTTCAAGGTAGATGTTAAAGCAACAATACATACTTCTGGCATTAAAATACTAATAATCAAGCCTCCCAGAATGCATTTTATTTTCCTAAAATGTAAGAGATTATAATAAATCTATAATAGACGTTCCTGGGTCTTTGATTTTTCTTGTGGATCACATTTTTGGCTTGAATATATGAACATGTCTTAGAAATTTGCATGTTACTAAGATGAATAGTCTAATTTATATGATATTATCTTGCAAAGAAAAAAAAAAAGAAAAAGAAGAAAGTTGTAGTTGTAGGGTTATAAAGGCAGGAGCTTGAAAAAAAAGGGCAAAATTTGGTACAATCCACAGGAGCAGAAGGAAAAAAAGTGAAAAGGAAGAGAAGAGAAGACATAAAAGGAAGCAAAGAATTTGTGAATGAGATGGATAAAGTTCTACGTGCACAAAAGAAAAATGTTCTGTCTTGGTCATGTAGTTAAATATTTAAATAATATATTTAAAAGTCAGGTCCAAAACATGTATTAGCCAGATTAATGAACACTATGAATGAAAACCTAAGCCCCAAATCTGCTACTACTATTGAAGTAAAATATCTGCATTAGTTTAAAAATGAATGGAACTAAAAATCAGATTTTGTTTCTTATTTGACAGCCAACTAGTTGCGTGTGTGAGAAGTTGATTTTATGTGGTCTGTGTGAAATCTTCTAATAACTTACAGGGATATGATTGCCTGAGTGGGGGACCCCAAAGCAAAAAGAAACAGATAACATAAGAAGATATAGACAAGTAGATAGGTAGATAGAAGGATAGACAGATAGATGTATGTATAACATATTTTAAAGACAATTGTCCGAGAAAAAGGATTCTCAGTCGATGCAAAGTTAGTGTCAGGGGGAATTGTGTTTAACTAAGAAAAAATTTGATTAACTTCTTTGACTAGCAATATTAAACAAAAAAGATAGAATACATTTAATATTGGTAAGACAAAATAGTAGTTTTGGGTTTACGTGAAAATTAATTCCCTGCTGCTTTGCATACTTATAGATAAAGAAAATGTTTTTCTGATTTAATGTAAGCAACTGGTGGATGGTAACTTAGATTGAAAAAATAAACAGAAAAAACAGTGCTTCTTCCTTACAGTCTTTACATGTGCACTTGTTGCTGTAGGCATTGGGGTTTTTTAAATAACTTTATCAATAACAGTTCTAAAGAAACTTTTACTCTCTTTTAGTTTGTTTAACCTGTTTATGGGATTTCATTTAGCCTGTATAGTAGAGTTTGTTTAACTTCAATATACAAAAGAACTCTTTTCAATTCATATCTTTTTTAAAGACAGTTAGCCAGCTGTGCCAGGATTCATTGCACTCTTACCATAAGACTCTTAACATAATACGTAGGAAAGATGAGCATTGAGTATTGCTACAATCAACGTGTCAAAAGCTTTTGTCAGGTTATTTATAAGCCATTGCTTTACTCATTTCTTTTTCTGAGCTTCTGGCAAATGTGGTACTACAGTATTCATGAAAATTAACACCAGAGTTAGCAGCAAACATGAATTAGTATGGTAAGATCAGTTGATGAACTTCCAAAATACATGAGTGGACAGATTATAGCCAAATGTTTCATCAGAGACTATACATTTACTCTCTGTTCCTGTTTCTTCAGTGCATCAGGATGAGCTTAATTGTGGCCTTGTAGCATACAGATATGAACTGGGGAGATAAGCTTTCACTGAAATATACTGCGCACCCAAGGGCATTAAAAAGAAAGCATAGGAAAATGGTTGTTGAAAAAGTAGTAGCTTGGATGTTGAATTTATAGTACAAGCTGTGCATAAAAATCAAGTTTGAGTCTGCAGTGCATAGAAAAGGACTTTAAAAGGAACTAGGTGTGTTATGCACATGAAGTAGGTGAGCAGAACAGTTGATATTGGGAAGGGACTTTCTGAAGTTTATGGAGCTATTTCTCCATGAAGACTGAAATACTTATTGATGATGCCTAAGGTCTGAAGATCAAACATTTGATGGATTTAGGTAAGCACTTTTGATAATTTTCAAACACGTCCTGAGCTCAGTGCCTTATACTTACCTAAGACAACTACACTATAAATGTTCAAAGATTGATTAGGAGGCAAATAGCAAGTGGAGGATCCAATAATACGTTCTTTTATCAACACATTTTATTTTTATTTAGAACTTGTTTGACTGCAAAATCCAGTCATGGGTTTTCATTAGATGAGCTTTGCAAACACTCACAGCCTCATTTTAGAGGCAATTTTCACTGTGGAGGAAGCCTCAATAGACTGAAAACTTCATGCCAAGAACTTTTGCAAACATCAAATAATAATGTTAAACCCAAATTAACTCCATTCACTTGAATTTATGAACATTAATCATAATGTTCAGCATAATTTTAATCTAGCATTGTTAGGTCAGTAAAATTAATAATCGGTTAGGATTAGTTAGATACATGGCTGTCTGTCCCCTTTCTTAGAACCTGGGAGCATGGTGAAGGCTTTCAAAATACTGTCCCTTTATAAATATTCAAGGTATGTTAAGATATTTGGAACAACACATGTCCAAATTTCCCTAGCTATTCAGAAGGATGGAAGGACAGACAAATGACTTAGCAATAAAGAATGCATTATAAGCAGCGATTTTCCATGTTAAATTTAGAAATTTACTGCAGAAGCAGAAGCTGAGTTTGAAAGAATATAGTAAAAGACTGACTATAATCACACCATTAGAGCTTGGGAGGGAGCATCATCCATGTCCACTTAAAGACAGCTGAATACTGAAATGATAGATTTTTATATTAATTCATATTATCTCACACTTTATATTATCATCCATTCCCATTTCTTTCATCTTAGATGTATTTTGTGCAGATCTTTTGCAGAGCCTTCAATGTCAATGCTGTGATATTTAAGATTCCTTATTTATTGAAAGAATTTGAAGGCTGATTATGAAAATGGTTACTGCTACTTGCTTTTTTTCAGGGCTGCTTTTCTACATTGGTGCACAGAGAATGCATATTTTTCTGTTGTTGCCATGAAGACTGAAACCCTATCTTTTATTCAGTAAAGGCTTGTATCTTTTGTTCAATAAAAGCTAAGTATTGCAAGCTCACAATAAAACTTAACAGTTGGCAAAGATATATCGTACATGCATTTTTAAATACTTCATTCAAAAAGGGACCTTATTGTTTCAAGCCCAGCAGTATGTTAGGCTTGGTTCTTACCTTAGTTATATTAATGTAAGCTTATGGGTGAGATCAAAGTTAATACATTAACTGTTTCATATGGTGCTCTGGTTGTCACTGCCTTGTTTTATTACCCATTTTCATAATGATTTACAAAAAGCAGGATGCAGCAAATAGAAATCTTTCTGCAAAGAGGAACTACTTCTTGTTATTATTTAAGCAACTATTTTTTTTCCCGCAGTTATGTTAAAGCTATCAGAACAGTGTGCATTAGTGGTCAGCTGTTTTCAGTGTAGACTGATATGACAATGTTACTTACATAAATTAGTGCTCTTTGTACACTCCCGATGAAAAGTTTAATATAGCCGAAAATTAAGAAGAAAAATATATCACAAGAGTGCAGTGTAAGAGGATCAGAAGAGCAGGGATCTGTGACAACCTGCTGGAGTTGATATAGTAACAAAGGTTTAGTACATACAAGAATTTATAGGAAGACAACTAGGGCATTCTGAGCAGAACAGAAAAGTTATAGGAAATATACACTGTCCCACATTTAATGTTAACTTTTCCATATATCATGAAACTTAGGTGATCTGTAAGTGGTACTAAAAGCTTCTCTTTACTTTTAGGCCAATACTATGATTTCAGAGTACTAAAGTTATGATTTTTGATCTATTTGTGTTAACAAGACTACAGAATCTCCTTTACGTGTTGGCTGATGCAGTACAGTTTGTAGGAGTCAAATTTGTGGATAGAACATTATTTTTCTTTCCTTTTTTTGCAGCTGGTATAAGAAGGGAACATTAAATATGTTTACTGTATTAATAAAGAGTATATAATGTTCAAGAGTACACTGCAATGTATTCTGTGGTGCAGCCAGGCTGAATTATGTCAAAATGGAAAAAATTTACTGAGAGGGGGTTACAGTTTAAAACAAGAATTCTTCATTCTAATTTTGTTTCATTTCCACAAGGTTATCACTTGGACTGCTGCTGTGAATCTTCTGGAAGCACTTACAATGCCCCTAATATACTCCTAATTTTAGTGGTGATAAGTACATATGAGTTAGATGGCTAGTGCAGTTCAAGGCAAATGGTGTGAGGACTTGCTCTAAGTTGTCTTTGTGGCCCAAGAGGGAGATAGGCTAGTCTGGCAGTTTTGAAACCACTCTTCTGAGTGATATACCTTTCAACAAAAAGAAGATATATACTTATATGAGACACTAATGGGAACACATATTTAAAGCTTCTCTTTTTCCTTCTTTCAATGTTCCTTGAAATACATTCTGAACAATTTAAAGCACAGTATTGTAAGCTGAATCATTTTCACAGATCTGTTATACCATGACTCTTGAAAGATTCACATTGTCACAGAAGATGCTCCAAATTTATTGACATTCAATCAGTCACTATTTGGAAGGGAAAAAATTAACCCAACTGTTTCTACAAATAGGCCAATAACATGGACAGGCTTCGGTTAATATGTGATTAAGGCTGCTTCAGAGACATATTGAAACATGTTAGCATGTGACACAGCCGTGTATCTGTAACATGAGAAATTAAAAGCTGTTAGCTTTCGAAAAACAAATTCTGTAGATTTCTGGATCTATGCCATGTTTGTACAGCAGGATTTTTACTGGGTATATTTCATATTTAAAGATTATAAAACTTTTGAAGGTGAAAAGGTTTTAATTTTTCTCTGCTTCCCCACTCAATTTGGTATCAACAGCAAGCTTCATTAGAATACACTTGATCCCATTATCCAGATTACTTATGAATATACTAAACAGTGTTGGCCCCAATATCAATTCCTGGAGGACCCCACTCCTGACAGGTTGCCAGTTTGAAAAGTGCCGTCCTCTTGGTGCTGCCTGTCATCCAGTTCCCTGCCCACCACACAGACCACCTAACTAGATCATAACAAATACATTTCTCCAAGAGTAGGCTGCGAGATAAAGCCTTGGATAAATCCACATAGACGGTGTCCACCACTCACCCCCATCAAGCTCAAGCAGATTACTTTGTTGAGGCAGGTCATCAGGTTTGTCAAACACGATTTTCCTTTGGTGAATGCATGCTGGATTTCCCCCATCACATGCTTCATCTGACTTGTGCTAGCGCCAGGATGATTTGTTCCATAACTTTCCTAGGAGCTGAAGTAAGACTGACAGGTCCATAATCTCCTGGATTCTCCTTTAAGCCTATCTTGCAGATGGCTATGTTACTAGCCTTGTTCCAGTCTTCTGAGATGACTCCTGATCTCCACAATTTCTCAAAGAAGCCCACTTCCCTTACCTTTAATGAGGATGAGTTGGCTTTGTCCTTTCAGGAAAGTTTTTTGAAAATATCACAACACTTGCTAGATCCTTTATCTGCCTCAACCATAAAATAGGAATAAGATACTTTGAATCATGATAAGAGGATAGGTCAGATTTAACAGCTATTCAGCCCATTTATTGCATGAATCCATGACTACAGGAACTCTGTAAATCCTATACACTGAAAAAAACCTCCAAGTACTGAGTCTGTGTACAGAAATAAATTACTACTGTTAACAGTGGAAAAAAAATGTAGGAAGCTGTAAAGTTGCAGATATTGTGGGAACACCTAGCAACCACAGACAGTGGAAGAAGCAATATCATACCCTCATGATATGGTTGTTTTGGACCTGTAGGTGTTGAAAGTGAGCCATAGGACTCTGAGGTCCTAAATCCCAAATCAGTTTCAAGAATACTACAGCAGTGAGAATACTGGTTAAAACTCGCAGCTCTGAGGTGCAAGGGGAAATAGACATGAAATATTTCCAAATTTATGCTAAAGTTTAAATAATTAAAGTATTTTTAAATCAATATTCTTTTTAATTTAGGTTATACTAAATTATTGGCTATTTTTATTATTTCTACAGCAGTGTCCCTATTTCTGATGTAAAACTGTAAAATTACAATAATTAAATCATTTTAATGATTTAGTGTTGATCAGCAACATTACAAATACAATAATTAAATCATTTTAATGATTTAGTGTTGATCAGCAACATTACAAATACAATAATGAAATCATTTTAATGATTTAAGATTGATCAGCAACATTCTCAAATAGGAAGAACTTGTGTTTTTTCAGGATTATATAATTAGACATACAAATATGGAAATATCCAGAAATGCAACAGTCTTTTTATGATACATTCATTCTTGACCCAGCTCAGATTAAGAGCAAATGTTGTTTTCAGTACAAAAGACTAGGTTTCCATCAGGTATTATTTAAATTCATACTTAACACATTTTCTGTAAGCACATACTGTTACGGCATGTGAGAACAGCAAGAGAATAACACAGTGCTCTCATTACACACAGAATTGGTACTATTTCAGTATTTCAACCTGATCATTAGGGCTTACATGGTGAAGTGGAAAAGCAAAGGTTAGCCCTTCTACTCTTACCAACCACTCTCTTGGTACTGAACCTAGAACTGGAAACAGAAAATCTTTTCAAATGACTTCCATTGGGCTTTACATTGGGACAGCTGTACGAAAGTTTCAAACTTTTCTGATTGTGTGTGTGTATCTCACAATGATGCTTTCTACATTTCCTCAAAACACCATTAATCAACTGTTTTATCAAACACATTTCCAAAAATCAAAACCTTTAATGACTCATACAACCATTGCCACTAAAATCTGACCATTTTTCTGCTAATACATGAGGCAGTGGAATCTGGCTTACATTCCCTCAGTTTTTACTGCTAACAGTATAAACATGCTTTGAGAGTGAAGAAGACAAATATGATAAACAGGGAAAAATGATAGAAGCATATATAAGTTCTGGTGTTAGGAGTGTCATTTTGCTCTTTTTACATAAAAGCTTTATTGATCATAGTGATGAGACAAAGTATAAGAATTATAAGGGGCCAGCTCATCTGGTATATGTCAACATCACAAATCAAAGCCCAAATGATTTTGAAGATCACTGATATTTATCTAGTGAGTTTAGTTATTCTCCAATTCAAGGGGAAAAAAAGGGAACCAGGAACATTGGTCTGAAATCACTCTAAATTACTGGAAATATTTAAATTTTTACTTTTAGAGGTAAAAATTTGTACCTTACAGCCAACTGAATTCTATTGTGCTTCAGATATCAAGAGATTGGCATTTCTTTATTTCATGAAATAAGGCTAAAGCAGTTTGCCTTTTAGAGGGTGAGTGGAGTTTGCAAGACTATATGCTAGGAAATCCTTAAGTAAATAAAATTCTAAATTCTTTTTACACACTCCTATACTTTTTAGGCATGTGTAAGCCTAAAATAATAATGTGTAAATAATAATAATGTGTGCCCTGATGACAAAACCAGTAAAAAGTGAAGTGCTGTGATGTAAAAATTATAACAAAGGAAAACATCTGATTACTTTAATTAAAATCCATAATCTAATACATAATACTTTGTATACCATTTATTTTAATATTTTTTTATTTTCTTCCAGGTATTCTAATTCTGAAATCAAGTATGAATAATAGCGAAGGTGATTTGAAACCTTACAATAGTAATATATTAAATTTAAGGAGATTAATAGTACCAGTTTCTGTTATTCACTCTTAAAATGGTGTATATCTCTATGGATATCTGTATCTAATTTATATGTATATATCTGCATCTGATTACTGCTATAGCTATATCCATCTTTATCTCTTTTTCTATATGTATGTGTATATCTGTCTATATCTATCTGCGGGTACACTTATCAATTTCAGAAAAAGAACCATTTTATAAAAGACTGTGGAGTAAATTGTGAAGGTCTGTGAAACAGAACCCATTTATTTGATCTGAAAATGAAAGTAATATAAGAATTCATACATAGCTAGCCAACCTACTGAATTTTAAAATATTTGTTTCAGCTATGATGACCAATTATTTACACTGAAAAACAGATATATTCTTCACATTGAAGAATTATTTTTGTAAAAAAAAAAGAAAATAATAAAATAGATGAGGAAATTTTAAAAAAAAACTTTGACAGTAGAAAAATTGGAAAAGTTATATTATTTTATTTAAAAAAGATATCTTCTAAGAGAGAAATGGTTAGAAAATAATAGAAATTGTCCATCATCATATGCGAGATGGAAAATATTCTGATAAATGTTGATAAATTATTTTCTAAGCTTAACTTTTGGCACTGAGATTTTTTCTGGGAAAAAGAAAGGAAGAAACCAACACCCAAAATCCAACAGTAACAAAACTCCCACAGCTATGTAATTCCTTGTTCTGACATTTTTGAACCAACTCCTTTTTGTAAGACTTTCTAGAAATCAATGGAATGACCTCATTGGGCTTTGTTTCTTCTTATGGATTTATTAAGTCATAAAAAAATGATCCAATGACGTGTACTTTCACCTGTGTAATTACCATTTTCTTTATCAAAAGGAACAAGGTATGCTAACAAATCTCCCAGGAACAATATGAAAACCTCTAATGTTAGCTGTCATGGATGGAAATTTTACAGTTAATAAGTTGCATAACAGAAAATACATAACTGAAAATTTGAAAATATTATTAACATTAACTTTTTTATCACTTGCTTGCTCAATAAGATCCTTTACAAATTTTCACCCCTTGAAATTTCTTACTGTATTCCCTCAATTCCATTGTGGATTGTAGCTGTAGCAGAAAGAAATGAGGAAAGAAATGAGAGCAGCAGCAAAAATCAAGTACTACAAATAACTGCTGTAAGAATAAATGCTGTCTTGCTTATATCTTCACAGTGACTAGAAAGCTGAAGAAATAAAAATATTTGGAACTTACATTTCTCAGTGAAAGACAGAAAGTTATAATGATGTGTGAAGTAATTTCAGGAAAGAATTAGTCATACAAACATTCTCCCTCTGCTTTCTTTTTTTTCCTTTTTTTTTTTTAATTTATATTTAATTACCATACATGTTTATTCAATGAAAAGCAGTAACAGTTTACAATATTCTCGATGCCTGTTTGCTTTGGAGAAACAGAGGAAAGCCATTTAATTTTATTCTTTTTTTTTTTTTTTAAGAGAGCGATATTCAGACCAGTGTAACATAGCTTGATAAGTAATCATGAAAGCTGCTTCTGGTAGTAATTAAGATAGTTCCTTAAAGGTTTGATCCAAGTTTTCTCGAAGTCTGTGGGAAAATCCACTAACTCAATGATGGATTGCTGTGATGATCAATACTAATTTAATAACGGTTTTTCAAGGACTGTAGTTTGGGCAAGGGACATACTTAATAAACTGAATAACAGAAGAAAGAAATTTCTAATTCTTCTATAGTAATTAAAAAAACCAGGCACTTTGGAGGAGAATATGTCCACCAGCTACTGGTAGAAACAATATCCTAGATTGGACTCCATACTAAAGTTCAAGCATTATTGTAGACACAAACACTGTATGTCTTGTCTGAAATTAATTTCTGAAAAATAAAACATCACTGTCTGTGTATATTAGTCAGCCATAAAGTAATACATTTAAAATGTTTTATATAGACCTCAAGAACTGGAAAAATAATTGCAAGTAATTCTCTCTTCAGAGTATAACTCTGTATGTACTGATCACTGTAGTCCTATGCTGGCTGTTCAGTTGCACAAAAAAGCATACATGAGAACTATGAAACACTCCAGTTCTCTTTATTACTGAGTTTTACTATTATTCAGCTTATCTTCACTGTGTCCTCTCCATGCCAAAAATTCTGTGTATGTCACCATTCACAGACTAAAAGTCTCTTTCGGTTAATTCCTGTTTTTCCTCTTCACTGTTTTTTTCTATTCCTTTACTTTATTAAGAAAATAATATAACATATTGAGAACCTAATTAAAAAAAAAAACACAACAACAAAAACAAACCAAAAAACCAACCCCACTCTACAATGCTGAGAATATGGTATTAAGAGATTGTGGTTGTACAGTAGCTAATTTAATGATTTCTCCTCCTTAAGTCTCCATAATATTAATTCATATTAATTTCTTCCTTTTTGTTTTACCCAATTTAGAGCAGGGAGTTATTTTCCTTTTTTGTGAAAGTGCTATTATTACTTGTAGCTCTGAAGAAACAATATATGTTCTCTCTGAAGACATCACTTCCTTACTGTAGAGTGCCAAAAGCCTTTAATCCTTTCTTTTTGACTTAACAATGTTTTTGTATCAAATGAACAATACTGGCTGATGCCCAAATACGAACCAAACACAACTACATTAATTACAGGTTAAGGTCATGATTCAAAGTCTGGTTCTGCACGGTGGTTCCGCAGAGGACAGCCCAGAAAGTACAGCTTTGTAAAGTAAGTTTATTCCTGAAAAATTCTAGACTTTGAAGGTCTAAGGGGTATTTTATTAGAGTAGTTCCTGATCATTAAAATGCAGAAGATTCCATTTTCAGCTCTTTGCAGACTTCCAAAATGACTTACTGCAAAGCTGTGAATCATAGGCAGTGATTCCAACTTTTTCATAAGAAAGTCTCACAAAGATAATTGTCTGGGTTGGGTATGTAGTTGTTCTGCTTTAACACTTGTTCTTAAAAATTGCTGCTGCTGCCTGTTCACGAAAAAATTGCTGCTGCTGCCTGTTCACGACTACACACAGCACAAGAATACATTCAGAAGGGTCTATTTTTCCATGTCCTGCGATTTACTTGTAGTGGACTAGTGAAACCTAGCACAGGAGGGAAGCAGTATTACAAATCAATCTCGACAGTTCTCATATTATATTAAATATTCTGTAGCAGTGTATTGGTGAGTAAAACAAGAGTAATGATTTTTCTTTTGCTTTCACATAAGGGAAGGACCTTTAATATTTCATGTCAGGTTTTTTTAAAGTCAAATTCTTAGTTGTAACAAGGAATATTGCTGCTGGGACCCCCTAGCTGCAAAAACCTCTGGGAAACCACGAAAATGTACATTCAATTCAGCTTCAAGTACATAAAGGCAAATTCAGTTTCAACGGACCTGAGATAAAGGTAACTGTTTAAAAGATAATCTGAAGTTATGTGATTCTGATTCAGAAGATTAAGACATACTTGTCTTAATTAAATAATACAGCATTATATACTTATTTAAATACTTTATTTATTTAATACTTATATAATAATAACTTAAAATAACATAATAATTAATATTTATTTATTTAAATAAATACTTATTTATTTAATACTTATTTAAATAATGCAGCATTTTTCTGCTTGGTCCAAGTTCTCACAGAACCCAAATTCTCCCAGAAATTAAAACTAATGGCAAATATGTGGCATTTTATGCTTCAGCTGCTAGTGGCACTTTTCTAATTTTGTTGCCTGTAATGGAAACAATTTGCAGCTTAAATTACAAACTAAGCACTTCCATGGAACCCTAACATACTTACAGTCCTTTTCCTCATTATGGGAAAGCTGGGCTCCACTGAAGACAATACAGGTAGCACAGTAGTGAAGTCTTCCTAAGAAACCACATAACAGAAAAAAGTAGGAAAGTTTGTACCCCTAAATGACATGGGATTAAAATAATTGCTGTACTCCTGGGACATTCTGGAGTATAGGACATATATTGATAACGCAGCATCCCAAGAGATTGTGCTTAAGGCAGCAGCTTTGCCCACTCTATTTGCCTCTGTCCATGAGACAACTGTAGGACAGGAGAAATGCAGATTGTGTTCTATTTCAAAACAAAGACAGGCTGTTTCTCTTTCTCTGTACCATGAAAGAGCAGGATTAACCTATCATATGGCAACACTGTAATACAGAGAAAACCATTCACATGGCAGTGGGAGATGAAGGGGTAGGAGGATGTTTTCTTTCTAAAGTATTTAAAAAACTATTTTATTTCCTAACGTCTTTGTCATTTGGGACCATAGCACACTTTTCAAAGGGCTGTAGTCATCTGACTTATTTTTCATTTCAGCCACTCTTTTGTATGCCTTGTTGCACTTCCCTTTTCTCCTCAAGGTTCAAACATTCCATTTTCTCATTTTTCTTTTCTGGTCTTTTGGATAAGTTTGGAAGGGACCACAGTGGGTCATCTGGTCCAACCTCCCTGCTCAAGCAGGATTATTCTACTGCACACTGCATGGAATTGTGTGCAGATGGTTCCTAAACATTTCCAGTGAGGGAGACTCCACCACCATTCTGGGCAATATGTTATAGTGCTTCATCACCTGTTGTCCTGGTTCCAGTGAGGACAGGGTTAATTTTTGCCATAGCCAGGAGCAGCATAGCTAGGACCCAGAGGTTATTCTATACCACTTCATGTCATTTGCAGGGAGCAGGGGAGGGGGTCCCTTCCAGGTTGGGGTATGGTGGCAGTGGTCAGGTATTGTCAGGCGCCACACGGTATAGTGGTGAGCATTTTTATGTGAATCACTCACCTTTCTTGTACAATGTTGTTATTAATATTGTTGCTGCTACTGTTTGTTTTCTTGTCTCATTGCTGTTTCCAGTAAATTGTTCTTATCTCAACCCGTGATCTTTACCCTTTTTTGCCTCCAAGTCTCCTCTCCAGCCTGCCTGAGGGAAGGGGAGGGCGTTAGTAAATGAGCTCGTGGTTTGGTGTGGTTTCAGTGTGAACAATAAGCTGGAGAATACCATTCCCAAACCAGGACACTAGAACAGTATAGAAGGTCTTCCTTATATTTAGGTGGAACTTCCTATCATCAGTTTATGACCATTGCCTCCTGTACTATTGCTTGGTACCACTGAGAAGAGCCTGGCTTCATCCTCTTGACATCCTCCTTTCAGATACTTGTATACATTGATGAGGTACCCTCTCAGTCTCTTTAGGAAGTCTTATGCTTAACACCAAATATCAAGGCTGAATTCAGGTTTGCTAGAGAGAAGCAGCCTATCGAGCAAGTGGATGTAAACCTATGGGGTTGTTTGCCTGAACTGGCTAGTGGCATTAGCAGTGCGCTGCTTCTCATGTTATGAGAGAGCTAATTAAAGTTTAGTTATGTAAAACTACAAGAATCTCTGCTATAAAATGTCTTCACGTATTTGCTATATGCAAAGTGGAATAGGAGGCTATATTGAAAGATTTGCTTCAGCTGTTGCAATAGAAAAGAGTATATCAGTCATCTGAGGCAGAAAGAGTGCCTGTGACACAAGTACTGTAGGGCTTTGTTTGTATGTGCTTTGCTTTGCAGTGCATCAAATTATTGTCATAACACACACAAGCATTAACCAAAAAAAGTCTGCATAAATTAATGTACCCTTCTGCTGTAGAGTTTTGAATCACCTGCATATTGATGGATCACTTTCATTTAAAGAAGTAACAGAAGACATAGCCTGCAGTCATGAACACACTCCAGGACTGTTTTCAGAAGCACTTGAATGCAATAAATACAATGTTAATGTCCTCCATTAAAAAAAAAGAAAAAAAATGGTCATTATACACTATATTCACAGAGGTTGTAAGAGTACTTAGAAAGGTATTGGATGTAAATGCATATATAGGGTATTTACTATATGGATCTATATTTACAATACAAAATTTACCAGTGTAAAGACCAGTCTTTCTTAAAGACCCTACTGCAAGAAAATAACAATATATTTGGAAATCTTGGTAATGTCTGTTATAACCTCTATAATAGAAGAAAAAAATTGTAGTATATATGCAAACTACTTCCTGTGTCTGTGGTAGACTAATTTATCAGGCAGTTCTGACCTGTTTTAAAAAAGGACTTGCTTTTTTTGTTTCACAGAGATTATAACTGTCAGAAAGTCCTCTGTAACTAGTTCTGTAATAAATCGGGGACTGAAAATATTTAGGTGAAGTTGAAGGTTTTGCTAAACATTCTGATTTAGGTTTCGAGGTGATAGTTTCTGGCCAGAAACTATCCTGAAGTTTGGAGTATTTTCATTTATAGACAGTATAGATTTAAAACAAATAATAGGAGTCTAAACTTCTCTCCATTTAATTACTGCTGTGTCTCAAACTGATCATGAAATTAAAATAAGATCTGCATACTCCTTTTTTTGAGACTTGTTTTTATAGTAGAAGACAGCGTTAGTGTCATTTGCATCAGTGTGTGTCAGCTGGCCTGGAATACAACCCTTTGCTTGTTTTCACATGGACTATGAGAGCACATTTCAATAGTAATTGTAACTGTCTTAGAAACTGAAGATCTAAAGAAGAGCGAATCTATGCTTTTCCCTATTTAAGTTATATGGATGTTCAGCTAATTTTTACATCTATTATATTTTGGATACACTGGAATTATGGAAGTTTAGCTATTCTGTTTTTGTGATGGGTGCTTGATGGATAATTCTAACCATAGCACAATTCAGATGGTGGTGAACTGTGGTGAACTTTAACTGATTGGCAACATGAGCAATATTTTATTTCATAATTTTATTGTGAAAAGACCCTACTCATTTCCCTGAACTAAAATTACCTTCAACTTCAATTTTAAAAGAAAGGTTGTCTCACAAGAGATAATTTTAAAGGAAACCCTAGAACAAGTCGGCACGGAAGAGTTTCTTGCTAATTTCTTTAACTCTGTTAATTTATAAATTGACAAAGTTATTCAAACATAGACTCATAGAACGGTTTGATTTAGAAGGGATCTTTAAAGATCATCTAGTCTAACCCACTTGCTGTGGCCAGGGATATGTGTCAGTGTTTAAGAGGCATTTGGGCAATGCTGTTAATAGCTTGATTTAATTTTTTGTCAGCCCTGAAGTAGTCAGGACCCTGAGATGGATGTCATCAGATCTCACAGACTTGTGCATGTTCAGGTTTCTTGGGTGGCCTTGAATCCTGCGATGGGTTTATTTCCTAAGACCCTATCTTGAAATTCAGAGACTAAAGACATGTGTGAAAAACAATTTCCTTTGAAAATTTTGGCAAAAATGTTGTTTCTCAGCCTTCCTAATATCGATTGTCACTAGATCCCCTATCTCATTTATTGTGATTGATTTAAAACATGAGATTTGGAATAGATTTCTCTCACCTCACACTCTAAAAAGGACCATTTGCAGAAAAAAACCTTCATCTGTCTCTCCTTTCATGAAAAATTTTGGTTTGCAGAGGTAACTCTGGAGACAGTGTAATTAATTTTAACACAGATTAAAAAGAAAAACAAGCTAAGAAAAGGTGAGCTATTTTTGATCTAGTTTTCATTACAGACTAATTTCTTGTGGATGTTTTATCCCCTTTGCAAAATCACCATATAATATGCCACAATTGAAAAGCTTTGACTGAGATAGGGACACTACTGAAACAGCTGTGATATTGCAGGTTAGATGTATACTACACTGGCAGAACTTACATCACATGCTTATCCTCAACAAGGACCAAATACTGTCCTTGAATGTGTATGACAGAAAATCATATAAAGTTCTGTGGCAACTGGTTATTTAGTTTTAGAAGGACAATTTTCCTCATGCTTGTCTGGACTTGGGAAAAACACTTGTTTTTATGACCACTATTAATTATTTAGAAAGGAAGAAAATTTTTTCTAAGGAAACTTCCCATATTCATGTCCTTTGAGAACTGTGAACAGAAAGGTGTGATAGAACACCTGAGTATGCCATTAATTTAATATCCAGGCCAAAATGCTATTTGTTAGGAATGATGCCTTTTTACACATACCCCAACTCATGTATAGGAGAAATGCATTTCAGGAGAAATGCATTTCTGGAGAAATGTACTTCCATTAACTTGAACACACAGAAAAAATTGCAGAAACACATAAAATCACACAAAGAAATTACAGTCTCAACCCTAGCGGACATGGGGATTTTTATCGTGTGAGGTAAATGGAATGCAGAAGAACTAAGTCATTTAATGATATGTTAATCAGGTTTGATCTGTGCAAATACCCTTTTTAATTAGAAATATCTATCTAAAGTTTAGGCATTTTTTTTAGCGGTTAACTGTGCCTGTAACTAGTTATGCCCAGTTACAGAGCCAGTGTACATCTCACAGTTTTTTACCCTAGTGTTTCCCAAGTAAGCAAAGGTAAGCTCATTTCTGCTCGCTGAGAAGGATGGCAGCTAAAAATAAGTCATATTACAGTGAACAACATACTAAAAGCTGTGGGGATTCTCCCTCACTAGCCACTCTGTTCCAAAGGAGGCATTTAGGAGCAAATGGTAAGCCTGATGATTTTTCTGTAAGATCTGAGGACTGGTTGAGTGTTCTCTGGATAGAGACAGATATGCAAACTGTTACTATTTGCTCAGGTTGCATACCCCATTTTGTGTTCTGTGACTACTTTCACTGCTTGATGAGCAGTATTCTTTCCAGGCTGTCTTCTTTCCATAATAATACTGTGCTACAGAAGAAAGTAAGTGTCTTCACCTTATGAAAGGCTATTTTTACACACCCGGTGCAAATACAGCTTCCATGTGCATATCAGTTTGCCTGTGAAAGGATCATGGACAAGGCTGAACCTTGTAGCCAGGGGCAAGAATTATCTGCCTTCCCCCAATTATTTCTGAAATCTTCACATTGCATATCAAATTTTTTTATGATCTCCCAAATAAAAAAATCAGCTAAAAAGAAGTAAAGCACTTTTTTGTCTTCTGAGTTGTACTTTTTGTATTACTTCTGATACTGCTCCTTTAATCCTGAAAAGGAGAAGGGAGATTCCCTCTGCTTTTTTTCTTACTTTTCCTTCCTTTGCCAGGTGATAGGGTTCCTTTCTCAGACAGCTTACACTTCTTGCTTTTCTCTTTTTTTATATTACACTAGAGAAAAGAAAAGACAAGTTTCAGAAATGGTTCAAAATACTTAGCACTAAGAAAGAGAAACATCAGACCAATAACCCTCAAGGGTTGTTTGTTTTATTGGGCTATAAGGTATAAGGTTACGCATATTCTCTCAGATATAGGTGTGTGTATATATATATATATACACATATATATATAAATGGGTCTTTTTAAAAGGCATATAAAAATAAAATCTGATAATATGATTTTGAGGAAAACATGTTATAATAAAGCAAAGTGTCAAAAACCAATATGTTGCAAATTACCTTATAAATGTATTAAAAATTATAGATGACTGGCGTTGAAGTTCCAAAATATTTAAAAATCCCCCCAGATTTGAGTACTTTAAAGGTAATACTTCAAAATAGAAGCCAAGTGTCTCAAATCCAGATCAGCCTGCACAGCCTCGAGAAAATAACTTCAGTGTAAGAGAAAAAAACCCTAAAGAAACTTAAACTTAGTGGAAGTATAGAAAGGTCACAGAAGAAAGGGTATTTTATGTTGTCAGTTATACTTACGTGAAATATGGATGAGGTGGCCAACGGGGAACATGTACACTGGGGACTTGCAACAAGGAGTGAAACAGTAATGGCTTACAGGAGTGATTCAGTGCCAGTCTAGAAGCACAACTTTTCTAGGACTGAAGTGTACCAGTTATTTACTGACCTCATTCAGAGCTACCTTAAAGACACTTGCATCCTGTGCAAGAATGTATCTGTTGTGATTCAGACACACCCTAACATTGCTGGAAACATTAAATATTTACCGTTTCTTGATAACTTTTCTCATGTTAATATTTGTATTAAAGATTCTGAACTTTGGTTTGGTTTTTTTGGTTTGTTTGTTTCTGGTTTTTTGTTTGGAGTTGGGGTTTTTTGTTTCCTTTTTAATTGCTGTAATTTAATTTTCTATTTTAAAATACTTTATGTTTAATGAGCAAATTCTTGACTTCTCTTTGCCTTGTTTGCAACTTTTAAAGCAGAAAGGTAATTAATAACACATTTCTCCTGATATTAACATTTGAAATAAGCCTCCTAAAAGTTTAGTATTCAGATTGTTTTTTAGGAAATAGTCATTACTTTAATATTTTAAAATAACATGATATTGATTGATATAAAACTCATTACATATATTTGTGAAATGCCATAAGCAAGCTTTATCTTGAGAAGATGTTTTTGGTCTTTTTTTGAGGGGCATATTTTCCACTTTAGATTTCAGACCCATTGATCTTTTGAACAGATATCCTCTACAGGAAAAAAAAAAAAAAAATAGAAACAGTGTGAGGACCCTGGCAATGGTATGAAGACTGTGGCAGGGTCATCTGCATATTATCACTGGTAATATTCTTGGTTAATGGTATTTTAATTAGCCTTACTACCACTATCTTTATGACTTTACTTTTGGTCCATTATAGAAAAAATTCCCTAAGAGTTGGAATCCCCCAATAAAATGGAAAATGAGCAACTCAGTAGTGAGTAAAAGAAAAAAAACTGACAGTAATATAAATACCATTTTTTAAATAAATTTTTGAAACTATGACTTTGCTCATAGTTTCCGTAGTTTCCATGTACCAATACATGGATTTTCAGACATTTCCTTAAGGTTTTTAAGGTGGTTGCTTGTTGTCTATAATAGAACTTATTCCTGTAAAATATCTTGAAGTAGCATTTGAAGGTTAAACCCAGCTGTCTGGTTTATAGGACCTGTTATGTTATAGGATGTGCTTTTTTTGTGCAAGTAAAGTCATAATCATGTTCTTATTTTATTATACAAAGTAATTGACATATTGGAATTTAAAAATAACTGAAACAAAACATAACTCGAAAATTTAAAACATTGTTTTACTCTGTCACTTTTATTAAAAAATGGAATTATTCTTTCTGTAAAAATACAGTAAAACTAAGCTTTTAGCTTAGCATTTGGCGGAACATCTACCCAGTAAGCTTTGCTTATGTTGCAGACAGCTACCCTGAGGAGTGATTTGAATTTTAATGTGATTCCCTTATTAGTTTCTGCTAACTGCAAATATCCCAGTCTCTTAATTAAGTGGCTGAGTAATGTATGAATGCTCACTTCGGCTTGTCATGCAGAACAAAGTGATGTATTTAGATTCCATGCACAATATGAAATTTAATGACACAGGCAACAGTAATTTAAAAAACCTTTTGTTTTTTATTATCCTTGGTTTTGCCTAGACAATCTCTTTGTCAGTGTTTGCCTGCTGCAATGTTACAAAAGTTTGTCCAAACACTGCTGTTAGTTAATGGATTTTTAGATTAAAAGGTAATGTGTTATAAATGCATGGTTAAAAAATGCATAATATACTGTTTATATCTTTTCTCCCTTGTTTTAGAAATAATATACAGAAACCAAAGCAGACCTTGATGAAATGTTCTTTCTTGGTTTGGCACAGAATCTAGTATTAGATTCAGTCAGATTCTGAATGGACTAAATAGTGTACTGTAAGACGTTTTACAAAAAGGAAGAAAAACAAGTCAAGCTTTTCTTCTAGTGTTGGTGGTTCCTGCTAGCTCCAGTGACTTTCTGTAGTCCTCCTGATCTCTTTATAGATTTTGTAGCTTATATTCCATCATCAAACCTCTCTGCTTCTGCTCTAGTGTTCAGTAGTTTGTATGTCTATTTTTCCCCAGAGTCATGATGTTAATTTTTCCCTATCCTGAAATTTTTCTCTTTGCCCTGGTATTTTCTCATGCTCAAAGAATTCTCTGCAGACTCATAATCTGAATGTATGTGTGTGATTTTGTAAAAATCAGAGTAGCACATATGTGCAGTAATTTGGACAGCTGTTTGAATCGTCAGATTTTCATGTTATTGTCATGTATAACTAAATGAACAAATGTTCTATTGCTTTTGCAGTTCAAGCTCTAGAACTTGGCTAATTACAGGTCTGACCACCTCTTGTGTCTTGAAATCTCATTCAAATTACTTTAATTTAAATTACTTTTCTCACCAAATTTTCAGCTGTATTCTTGGCAAATTAGTGTTCCTAAATGATATAGGTATTTAAACTGCCTGTGTCCCCAAACAGTCTCTAGTAGCTATATGTTTGCCAAAAAAATCTCATCTAAATATTGTCATTTAGATCTGTAGAGGTAGATTTAAATAGTTGTGATTTCTTTTCTTTTTAAGGACTAATAGTTGATACTGTTATTTATATTACAGGACTTTCTACCAGTCCTGACTAGGCTCAGGGAGGTATATGCTAAAAGTTATATTTAGATTTCTATCTGCCTTAGGCAGTAACACTTATTTGGACAGTAATCTCCAAGCTCCTCTTCTTACAGCTCTAAAGTTCATATCCCTTTTTAACAGAAGGGTCATAATTTACAGAAAAAGTAATGGAAAATATGATTTCATTTGTTTTTAGCCATTTCATAATTTAGACATGCATTCTAAGGTAGTCATATGAGCATATTTTAAGCCAAAGGGAAGAAAAGAGATATTCCAAAACATGATTCAGCTCAGCAAATCTGACACATATTTTAGGATGGCAGGAATTGCCTTCTGGAAGTGCTTACGTCTGTGGGCCACAAAGACAGCTTGCTTAATGAATTGGAACTAAATACTTTTCATATGAAACTACTTTGGCATCACTTGTTTATCATTATATCTATCAAATTCTACCTTTTGAAAATGGTAAAAAATAAATGAAAAACATCTTATCTTTCCTGATGAACTGAGGGCAAACAAGAGATACGTAACTAAGATAGAAATTATACGTAGAACACTGTCACTAGACTGCATCCTGTCAGTTAGAAAAAAAATTGACTGCTTTAGAGACATCGTACTATAACATAGCTATTCTAAATTCTTGTCCACATAAATAGCGTTTGGACTTTGGTTATTGACAACTCCTTAGAAGAACAATTTTCTTTCACTGTATTTTCTAAAAATAGGCTAAGAGTGTCTAAATAGAGCAGTTAAATAAAGTAGAAGAACCAGAGGTTTCATTTTTGGTATACAAACAGTAACAAAAGATGATTGAAAACTGTTAACTAAAAACTTTTAGCTACATTTGTAAAATAGGTTCATCAGAAGTGAAGTGTTTGAGGGTTCAGATTTTTTTCTTTTTGACATTTAGAAATTTCCGTATTACTCAGCCTGCTCTAAACCTTGACACAATTTTGGATAATGCTATAAATCATTATCTATTTGTTTCTTTCTAGAAAAACAATGATTAAATATTCACCCCACATATTTTCTTTGCCTTTGTTTCCAGCACAAATTGCTCATCATTATTAAAAAAAAAAAACAAACCAGAAATATGAAAACTATGTTGCTATAAAATTCCATCTAGCGAGAATTTGCTACATAATTCATCCCAGATCTATTTACATAAAGAATATTAGTTCTTGTGTATCTCATATGTCATTATAAACTACACCCATATTATGGAGATTGCTGGCTGCACATACTTATTCCCACAGTCTACTGTTTAATAACAGAACCAAGGAAAAGTGTTCCAACTCTCCTGTCCTTCCTTGCAGCAAGGAATTAAGAAAAGTGACACAAATTAGTTTTCAAGCTAAGACAAAATTAAATCTGCAAAAAGTAAGGGCTTGTTTGGATCAGAAAGCATGAATCACAGTCTGATTGCACAGTTTGTACAGAACTTGATTTCTTCAAACATTTGTATTCTTTCTGCAGTCAAAAGTGGCAGATTTCTGTAATTGACCATGAAATTCCTAACTCAGTCAATTCAGCAGAAGAACTACGAAGAGCCAGGCCTCAGAGGCTGCCTGACAGCACTCATTATAGATACATAAATATATAATATATATGTATAATATACATATATAATTAATTGGTCTTCTTTTTCATTAGATTTGTTTGACTATGGCTAACTTGCATTGTGGTACCTTGAAGTATTAGAATCACAGCTAGTATGGATCAAAATGTTAAAAAAACCCCTGGTTTCACCCAAAAGGAGCACACAATTCTGGTATAATTTCTGTAGATTCTCCCATCTATTTCTGACATTCTGAAGTACTGTCCAGCTTAATCACAGCCTCACTATAGACAGGACATTTTATTGCTCTTACATTTTTCTCTATAATGCCTAATCTTGGTAGTTTTTCAGTTACTGCTCTTTCAGTCACAGTATAATCTAATGTGTTACAATGAACAGTTGCATAGAACTAACTGACCCAAAATGAGCTATTTCAAATATTAAAACAGTAAAAGTATGATAGCAATGTGTCTCAGAGGAATTGATTTGTTCTGTTGGGAAGCACTGCAGTGACATAAAGGAGTATGCTAATAAGACTGTCCTTTATTTGGTAGCTAATGAGCATTGAATGCTAACTGGAATACCTCTGCATTGGAGCTCACTGTGGCTCTAAGTAAATCTCTTTATTTTGACTGCTTGGGAAGTGTTGATCAGAGAGAAAAGCACTTAAGAATATCAGTTATTTGTCTATACAGTCAACTGTTAGGTACTGCAGGTGCTTTGAATGTTTGTGCTTCTAAAATTACTCTGACTTGTTATGTCTTTGAACTGAGGAGTTGAGTCAAAATGTCAGTTGTATCACTGGATGTAAATTCATCTTTTTTATCCATGCTGCAATTTCAACTGTTTTCTTACATTTCTTTTGCAAAGCTAAGGGTCTTTCTGGTTAACTAGAAGATGTAAATACCATGTAAATATTTTTTTCCATTACTCAATATGCGACATTTTGTTTTGTGTAAAGAATGACATAACTAATCATACAGGAATGGCACTGGGAACGGCATAGCTGCAGATAGACAGAAACAAGATGCCCCTTGCATCATTGTGGTGCTTATTAACTAGTCTCTGCAACCTAAAAGATACCAAAGTCAACTGATATTATGCTTGTGTCCTGGGATACAAAAAGACTCTGGTACCCACCTTTCTTTTCCCTTTTCTCCAAATATGCCTACTAACTTACACAGTAGGGAGGTATTTAAGATAAGGGTGGTACTCTCCTAGGAGAAGAAGTATCCACCAGTGTGAAAAGACTGGAAGCCTGATGACTCAGAGGGTGTGCACATCTGGCACCTCAGGCTATGAGCTGGGTATTCTTTCTTTGTCCTTACAGAAATTACTCATCTGTGATAACTCCCCTTGGGGAGACATCAGGACAATTCACTCATATGGCCTGAAGATATTCATCTCTGCTGATGGTCATAATGGATCCACCTGTGTTTAGAAGGTGTCAAAGACTCTTGAAATATCCTGTGATCCAATATTACTACACTCTACACTTCTGCAGCCTGTGACTGACTACCACAAAACTCACTCTGGCCTGGAAGGCACTGACTGGATATCCTGCCTGGGAGGGAAAACTGAACTCTTTAAATACACAAGATTCCATGCAATCTCCCCCCTTTTCCCTCTCCTGCTGGCGCCCCGTGAATCATCGAATCCTGTCGGTATTCCCTCTCTCCTTCTCTTTTTACCCCTTTTAATCTGTTTTTTTTTTTTTTGACTCTTTTCCTTCTCTGGTGGGTAACTTAAAACCAATGAACTGCGTTTCACTGGNTTACACAGTAGGGAGGTATTTAAGATAAGGGTGGTACTCTCCTAGGAGAAGAAGTATCCACCAGTGTGAAAAGACTGGAAGCCTGATGACTCAGAGGGTGTGCACATCTGGCACCTCAGGCTATGAGCTGGGTATTCTTTCTTTGTCCTTACAGAAATTACTCATCTGTGATAACTCCCCTTGGGGAGACATCAGGACAATTCACTCATATGGCCTGAAGATATTCATCTCTGCTGATGGTCATAATGGATCCACCTGTGTTTAGAAGGTGTCAAAGACTCTTGAAATATCCTGTGATCCAATATTACTACACTCTACACTTCTGCAGCCTGTGACTGACTACCACAAAACTCACTCTGGCCTGGAAGGCACTGACTGGATATCCTGCCTGGGAGGGAAAACTGAACTCTTTAAATACACAAGATTCCATGCAATCTCCTCACTTTTCCCTCTCCTGCTGGCACCACGTGAATCATCGAATCCTGTCGGTATTCTCTCTCTCCTTCTCTTTTTACCCCTTTTAATCTGTTTTTTTTTTTTTTGACTCTTTTCCTTCTCTAGTGGGTAACTTAAAACCAATGAACTGCGTTTCACTGGTATATAGATTGTTTTAGTGGGTGTTTCCTGTGGAATGGGTCTTTGTGCTGAATGTTTGAGTGAAATGCTTTTTTCTTGGTTGTATTTTACTCCTGTAAAAACCTTTTGCCAAAATATCTTATTTTTCTCACTAAATTAAAAAGAATTTCTCTTAGAGAAGAGTGTGTGACTCTTTCTCTGGACGCTAATTAGAGGTTATAATGAACCAAAAGGCTTTTTAAAATTCTTAAATAAAAATGTAACCACTCTGGGCAATTTATAGCTTAATCCAGAGTGTAACACTGTGCCAGCACTGCAGCCTCACTCCAGCACTGACCATCCAAACTGTTCCTGCCAGGTGTTAAAGGGTGTGGGGAGGCTGCCTACCATCTTGTTTTGGCCTGGCGAGTGGGAGCTTGGGAATTTTTCTGGTTAGCTCAGCCCAGTTTTATCAGTGTTGTTTAGCATTCTTCCTGGTACAGAGTTATTTTTCACTTACAGCCAGTTGTATTTGATCGATCTTTCTCTCTCTGTCTGTATTGAAAAGAACCAGGGGGATTGAGTTGGAGGAAGGAGTCTTCCATCCAAGGTGTCCAACTCTTCAAATTATCTCAAACAGGGACAACTTGACTGTAACTAATCAAGTTAAATACATCAAATATAACTTAAAAACATCAGTCCATAACTATCATGAACACATTTCCATATACAGACATATAGAAGTCTCAAAAAGTCTAATGTCTGGAGAATTAATAAATGTAAATAATGATAAAAAGTCTTTCACTAGGAAAGTGAGCCAATTTTAGTGTGATATGAGTACTCTCATGACAAAATATCTGTTCTATATTGTGATAGATATTTATTTTGAGAGCAAGTAGCTATTCATTTAGGTGTATACAGTCTTGATATAGAGGAAATGAATGGCTACTAATACATTTTTGTACCTATATTTTGCTATACATTTTATAAATTGCATGCTTCAGAATAATGTATCTACATAGTTTCTAGGAAAACTACACAGACACACATATTGTTAGATAGCAGTTCATCTAGGCTTAAAGTAGATGTGACCCCAAGACATATATTCTGCCTGTAAACAGGTTTGGATATCCCTCTAAGTAACTCTTCAGCTGGGAATATCTTTATCTGAGCTAGGATTGTTAACTAAGTATGTCAACATGTCCTACAGTCCCAACTGGAACTGCAATGTAAATGTATCTTGTGTTGGTACAGGCGAACATGTTTAATACACCTGTGGAATTTTTTCCTCAACTCACTTCTAGCTCAAATTTATTTTCAAACACTGAAGTATTTAATTTCAAAAGTGTTCAGTAGTTTTATTTTAATAGAAGATATCATTTAATGTACATGAAAATTCTATAAGATCCCTTCCAGTCCCCTCTTATGTGATTCTGTGAAATGTGGCAAAAATTTATACTTCTGTTTGTTTGTTTGGATTTTTACACATGAAATGGAAAATCCAGGGGAGAATACTTCAGTAAGACATCCTGAATCTGATGTTTCATACCTTTATGTGAAAATGAGCATTTGTTTCATAATTACTTACTAAGATATGGTGGATTCTCTTAGCAGTCCAACCACAGAATGAATAGGCAAATATATATTAATTAATGTTTTAAGGTGGTATATGATATATCTGCTTATATACTTAAAAGTTGATGCTTTTTTTTGGATGAAAATGGTAGTTAAAAGAATATAATATAAAAATAAAGAAACAAAGTTCTGAGTTCTGTTTTTCAAACTGTGTGTTTTTCTTTAAGTGTTCTTTGTGTGGCAAATACTCCATGAACTGAAGTTTGCTTCCTTTAGGTAAAAGAAAAACCAAGCAAACCCAAGCACAACATTAATCCTTAGCTTGCTATTATCTTGTAAGAAAAGTTATCTGAGTCACAGTATTATCCTGTATGCTTTGAATCTTGGGATTTCCTAATTGTGATATTAAAACGAAACTATTAATAAGAATGAAAAATGTTGCTTTTTCTCCTCTTCTCAGGAGTTTTTTCTTAGATATCTTAGAGATCTATTTGCAGGGCATTTATGTTGCGTATTTTTACATATTTTATGTATGTTATGTATGTATGTGCTAATGTGGATCATAATCAGCACATTAACCAAAGGCCAATCCAATACAAAACAGAGGTTGTTATTTTCAATATGTTAGACTTAGAAAACAAGCTTGCTTTGTGCCAGTAAGTTTGTTTGCTTCTGCTAAACTTAGTTGGAAGAGAAAACACTGCAGAGATAAATGGCAGATGACGCTGAGAAACTATTTTAAAGAAAGAGCTTAAAAATATGTGTGTACGTATCTACACATACAGTTAAGCTAGTGTGCTCCATCAGCATGGCCCAGGACAGGTGTAAAGTCATGGTAAAAATTCTGCAGTACAGCATCATTTGCTGCAAGAATTGAAAAAATAAAATAATTATTTACATTATTTCATCTTCTAGATTTTGTTTCCTGCTTATTCTTTTTGCTTCAAACTAAGAATTACAATAATTAATGCCATTGCAAATGGAAATCCGGTGACAGAGGTATAAAAATATTCTGATTTTATTATATTTTAGAAGAATACGTAAGTTTCAAATCCATTCAGCTAGTAAATAAAACAGATAATCTGAGAACAGATATGAAATTGATTCAGCTTCTTCAGTTATGTGCATAAAACCATAACAACACTTCTGTAGATGTTTCCCTTTACTCGCATTAGGATGCCCACATTACCTTGAATAAAATGACACTTTTTTTTGTGAAGTCAAAATAAACATGTAGTTTTACTGTTGCTCTCCTGAAAATGTTGAGTGCTCTTTTTATAGTCAAGATACGCTAATTGTATACTTCAATCATTAAAGAGCTTGTGTATATACAGACACCTGCACACATATACCCACCCCTCACTACCCTCCACCCACATTCTGTGGAAAGGATTCTTAGTCAGTAAAGACCATGGTAAATATGGAAAAATGTGTGTTGAATACTTTCTTCTGAAAAAACACTTGGATTTTGTGAGGTCTATCAAGTCTTTTAATCCAAAATCAACTATCTGTTGTGTTTAAAACTGTGTTTTATTTAATGTGTTAGCTGACATTGGAGATAAATAAATACATTTTTCACCTTCTTCAAGAGGTATAACAAGAAACTAATATATGGTTAATCACAGGAAATTACTTTCTTGATTTTGGAGTGGACAAAACAATATATTTCTAAATAATTCTGACCTCATTTGAGATCAAGAATATAATAAAGAGTTTTGGTTTTGTCTTAAATGGCTATATAGACTTAGGTTGCTCATGTAAACTTTGGTTCTCTACTGCCTCTGGAGAACACAATTGCATTATGTATGTTGCTATCAAGAAGGACAGGAGTTTCACTTGACATTGTGGTTACCTGCATGCAGTTTAGGAACTATTTGATTAAGAAGATTATTAGTCTGATTGCTAGAACATTTGATACATATATAAGAAAAACCTAAGAGAACACAGTAACACAGACTTGAGAAATAGCCACACTGATACAGAGCTATTCTTCATGTTGCATGACCACCTGCTCCAGGGACTTTTGTCCTAATTTATCTGGGTTACTCATTAACACCTAATACCCTTGAAACTGAATCAGGAGGTGAGGTATCCCATTCTTTTTGGGTGTCTGGAATTGTCATTATTAAAGTAATTTTCGATAGGACTCTTCAAGCTGGACTTGAAATGTGGTGGAATTAAAGTGACAGTGCTCTTAGAACTGGCACCAGTATCAGGGTTAACTATTGCCCCCTCAGCACCAAGACACCTAACCTTTAACCACACTGTGGCAAGCTAAATATCTCTTGAACTCTCAAATATTGTCAAAGAACTTAAAACTGGGAGCTTAAACGTAGTTAAGAGAAGTAAAGATACATTCAAAACAATTTTTAAAACAGGTAGTTAGCCACCATTGATCAGATAGTGATTTCACAAAACTGTCATATTTTCATGTATTTTCACGTATTTACAATACATGTATTGTAAAGTTTATTGGAGGAGAACAAAAACAATAAATACCTGCTCAGTTACAAGTGAGAAAAGGAGCTGAGCAATAATATTAATGATAAAGTGATAGCTATCCAGACTTTCTGAAGTAGCACCTGGAACAGAAGAGAATAAAAGTATTCTGGATTAATGAACAGGAGATGAATGCAAGGGGTTTTTTTATGGAGCAAGATGCAGACATTTCAGAGTTTAGCATGTGTTTCTGCAGAGTTATTGCTATTAAATAAAAATAGATATTATGTAAGTTAATATTTGGGTTTCAGCACAGCAGCTATTTTTTAAAAGTAGATAACACATGAATTATCTCATGTTCATCTCTAACGATAAATGGTTCAGTGGCCAATTCAAGATGAATGTGATTCAATATCACATTGGTCCCTTAGGTGACTCTAAATATTGTAAATATTTATCTTTGTAATGACATATGCTTTGGAAAAAGATAATAATAAACGTTGTGTCTCAAATTCTTGTCTAATATAAAGTCAGTTATTGCCTCTTGCCTTCTGTTTCATCATTTTTAAAATGCATGTCCAAGTCTGCCACAAAGTCAAACGTTGATGAATTATGTTTTAACAATAATTCATCTGAAACAATAATTCACCTGAAACAGTGCTAAACCTCTTTTAACTAAGTGGCTGTGCTCCATTATTGTTCCAGACTAAAATTAACTTAAAAATCGTAAATTTAAAAATACCAGTTTGTGTATAGCTGAGCTGTAGTTGCTTTTTATAGCTTTTAAGATAGAGAAACCTAACAACTTTTAGAACTACTCTTTCAGTTTATACTACTAGAGTCATGACACTCTGATATACATGGAGCTTCCCTTTTATAGAGAATAATTAGAAAATATTGAATTTATGAGTGATCTGTGAAGATGTATCGAAATAAACTTCTGAAAAAAAAGAAGTAATAAGAAACTTCAATGAAGAAAGTAATGCTAGTAAATCCTCTACAATGGATGTTAGTCTTGATGTATAATAAAAAAATTATTGTTATTGTAGTAAGAATTTTAATAGCAAAATGTATGAATATATGCATGCTATACTCTGAAGCTGCTGGTTACAAGACACATGCAGAAACAACTTGATATAGAGGTATCTACATGTAAAATTAAAATGACAAAATAAGTTATCTCAAAGAGCTTAGTTATTGTGATTTATCTGATAGCATAATTATATTTTAACATATGTCTGCGTACATGCACATATTTTTGTGTATGTACACATTTAAATATGTGTATGCTGTCTTTAACTTTCATTTCACATAAAATCTGTATATTCTCTCAGAATGAACTCAATAGACAATCTTCTCATGAACCTGCTAATGTTGGATTATAAGAAAAAATATAAATTTGAAGTTTTTATAAAGGTTGCTTGGTCCTTTTTTTTTCTTGCTATTTAAGGTTTAGCCTTAGGTTACTGGTTTAAGTAAGTGCCACTATCAGGGGAGTCTACTTAAATTAGACACTGAAGTAAAGTTGATAAAACGTATATTTTGAATTCAGGCTTCTACCTAGGATGTCTCTAAGACAAACATAATGTTGTAGCTGTCAATGCAACCTGGGAAAAAATGGTACATGAACTGGTAGGAGGTAGAGTGATATCAAAAGGGTACAGCCTAGAAAAATACTGAAGTGTCATGCAAAGGAATGAAGTAGCAGGCAAATAATTCCTCCCTTATATCCCCTCCCCCATCAAAAAAAAAAAAAAGTCAATAAAGTACGATAAAAGTACAATAATGTCAATAAAATACAAGCAGTTTAAATTAAAAATAGGTGAACCAGAACATCTTATAATAGATATATATAGAGGGACCAAATATTACCAGATGAAAATTACCAACAAATGTAACAATATAGCACTACTCTTCATGTAAGAAAGTATTTTTTCAAGAAATGTTGGTTTGGCCAAGAAATTATTTCTTTGCTCTAGTGTTGACTCAAGTCGACCACAGAGATTGTTAGGGGAATGCAATTAATATCATCCTTTTAATAAGTATTTATAGATATTTATTAGAATTAATGGAATCAGAAGATCCACTGATTAAAAAAAAAAAAAAAGAAGACATTAAGCAACAAAAAACCATGAGGGTATAATAAGGTATATTTATAAATTTTGAAGATAGTTACATGATTAGATGGTTTACATCTGTACTCTTCCATTACACTGACTGATAATGAAACACAAGGGAAATATTTTCAGAAAGTTTATGGCTAATATAAAGCAGAAACCTTCATCAAAGCTGAGTTTTGTTTGGGAATCTAAGTATTAGGGAACTGATTGTTCTCCATGGTTACTGTGCTCTTCATATGAAGTAACAATATTTCATGTAGTTGTAGTGAGAACTTGTTTTGTTTATTTAATGAAAATTGAAAATTTTCTTTTATTAATATTCTTACTGGATCAAGTTGCCCATTTGTAAATGTGCCGGTCTCTCAAATTTCCACACATTATAATATATTCCCACCTTGCACAGTAACTGGAGGAGTTTGAAGTAAAGATTCCACTTCCACAATACCCTCAAAATGGGTATGCCTTAATGACAGGTATAAAGTGTATATATATATATATATGCATATGCATATGAGAGGGCAGTTACAAAGGACATAATTAAATCGTTTACAAAATATCTGAACACTTCCACTAAAGAACAATATCCTCTTCAGCCCAGCTTAGGCTCCTTAGAAAGCCAAGAATGCATGAGGCCAGTGTCCCACAGACTGGTAATCAGCCTTCTTAGCTAAGAGGGAGGATGAAATATGATTGAATGCCTTCAAGTAAATGGTGAATCTCCCTCAGCTGTCATTCCTAAGAAAAAGCTAATTCAGTGCTGTCATTTCCACCAATATCAAGATGCCTCAAGAGAAGAAGTCTTAATACAAAATATTGCAGCATAAAAGTACCTTTGTGAATTTATTCCTGAGTGTGATAATTTGGAAAATGTTATTTTCTCTCACTGGTGACAAATTTAAAAATAAAAAACCCCAATAGTTTTCATATTAACTTGGTTAAAAGATTTATTCTTTTAGGAAACTTTTCATAAAATATTAACTGCTAGAATGATTTTTTTCCAGGAATGTATTAACTCATAAGCGCGTGGAGATACCTCTGCAAATGTTTTGAAGCAAGTTCTACACCACTTATTCTCAGGAAACTTCTGAGGCAGAGTAGGAAGCTGTTTTCTTGTGAATTATGACAGAAACTGCAGAAAAAAGTAAACAACTAACCCCCTACCTTTTACCATTAGATGACTAATTAAATAACATATTCAATATATAATACAAACAAAGTCATTAAACAATAATGAAACAGTTATTAGCCAAATATATTAACCTGGTCTTCTGACTAATGAGCAATTTATGGTTTATGAAAGATATGGTTAATAGCGGGATTATAATCTAATGTGAGACAAAAGTTACAGTATAAGATTGAAATTAAACCTTACCTTTAATTATCCATGTGTGTGAACATATTGGGCACGATGTGGGTTTTACTAATATGTTCCTGAGATCTGTTTTGTCGTATTGTCTTTTTTTTTTTTCCTTCATAGAATCATTAGATCTAGCACTAGATGTTCCTCAATAATTAAGCTTCTAAAATTAATGTACAGAATTTATGACACAAAAGCATTTCTGCACACAAAGCATCTCTTAATGCTGGGTCCAGTCACATCAATTCTCCCTGATTCCTATTGAAAGGGTAAAATATGTGGAAAGATGTGAAATTCCATGGATAGTTGGATTCCATGGATAGTAGTCAGTCAGATTGAATATTCAAATTAAACATCCTTGTCTAGAATGTCTCTGGATCAAATTAATAGGGTTTCTGTAGAAATTAGAAATACCAAACATAAATAAGGCTTTACCCTGTAAAAAAAGAATATTATCATTTTTATTATTGCTGCTATTATTATTATTATTATCATTATCATAATCATCATCAATATTTGCATTTGGTTTTGTTCATTCATTTCCCAGTAGGTGTCTCTATACTGCAGCTTTACTGAAAAAGAAGGAGGAAGCAAGCTAATTGCATAAAAATGTTTTTAAAAAAATGAAATTAAAACCGGGCAGATTAAACCTTACTATACCATCACACAACACAAAAGGGGAAAAAAATGCTGCAAAGTGAGTCTTCTTATGAGCTTTTGGGTACAATCTTGTACACATATATGCAGAAACAAAATGAGCTTATTAACTATTGATTCCAAAAAAAGATGTTAAAAATAGTGCACTGAAAAAGCAAAGGTACAAAAACTAAAGCCTGAGGGTTTTTTGTAGGTTCTGGAAATAATAGTGACCTCTCCAATTTCCATATATAAATACATAATCTAACAGCTACTGGAATTTGAAGTCTCACAAAGAAATTGTTGAAATCTTTGCTGGGAACATAAATGGGAAGGTTAATGAAGAATGCAGGAGTCTGGAAGAGTGGAGGGGAGAAAAGTATATGTAGTAAAATTAAATTGTGCTTAGAGATAAAATTTCCAGTTTTTCTTTGCTCAGGGCATGCCAAAGCAGCCAGAGGTAAAACAACTCCAAAACATTTTATCACTAAACTGACAATATGCAATATCTTTAAACAAATAAAACTTATGCTTTGATAGACCCCAGATATATTTCTGCAGTGATTTAAGTTGAATAAAAAAATCCTGACTTAACATATAAAAGCTAGTGTTCTGTTTAGCATTTGATTTTAATTGCAGATTTTACAGGCCAGAACACTCTGAGATGAATAACTGATGATGCTGAACTGAAACAACTGAAATTCCATGTATGATCCACAACCTAGAATTAAACCTCTGAAAAGTTGTATTTTAATCTCTTACTGTTCACAGAAACAGTGTTTCGAGGTAAAGGCTGATAGTCTTTCATTCGTCCATTAATCAATAGTTCACTGAGTATTTGTTAAGAGCTCAATGAGCCATAAAAGAGAACAACATGACAACTTTTATTGATTGCCTCATAAAAAGGATAAAAAAGTGACAGACGACAGGTCCAGTTAGGTCTTTACAGGAAGCAGTTACAGTACTCATGCTACATTACTTATAAGAATTTCTGTTTTTGGAACATGAGGTGATGGGAAAACACACAGCATTTGCATCAAATTATTTCTCTTTTTCTCTCACACACATACCCACACAAAAAAATCCAGAAATTGATTGTGGTTAAAAAAAAGGGGGGGCTTAAATAAGATTACATCATCACAGCTGAAAGAAAACTCTAATCTTGAATTCTGCTTAAAGAATGTTGTTTTCTTGCACAACCTCACCTACAAGTCATTTCATGGTATTTATGTTCTTGTCCTCAATGCATTTTATTTATGGACTCTCACTGTTCTTCAATATTATTTATAAGGATTCTCTCAAATCTCAGTGTGTACTCCCATGTGAAGTTATTCAATAGTGTTTGGCTAGAAATCATTGTACTGTTATTAGGACTTCACTACCATGTTAATCCTTAAACTTTAAACTTAAGAGGAGGGAGTGGAACATGGGAAGTTAATGAGTCAGATAAGACCTTTACCTCATAGTGCTGTCAAAATCCAAAAGTTTAAAAGTCAGGTTGGGGAAACAACATTCCGCAATAAGAAGGAAGCTGTTGCTGAGAAGAAGTTTAAGGAATTCAGCCTGAAGCAATCACACAGACTTCAGATACTTCTAACTAATTTTTTTTTCAGTATTTCCTTTATAAACACTTACTGTGCCTTCAAAGTCTCTACAAAGCTACATCTCTCCTTGTTATTTCATTCCTCTTTTGAATTATTTACAGGCTCCCATCTCACTAAGGAATACTGCCTTTTACACTATCGGCTGTTCAAATTTAGATAGCATGAAAAATATACATGAAAAGTACTTAGACCTGTAAAGAAGAGTTTACATATGTTTAGTTCGTTGATTATGCAACGAGAAGTCTTTATTTCCTTCAAAATTCTTAAAAGAAAGTGAAGAAAGACAGGGCTTATTTCACTTCAATTAGGGAAAAGAGCTCACTGACACTTCCTCCTCTAAAAACAGCTGCTTCTTTGGTGTAAGAATTAAGTTATTTAACTTACTTAATTCTTAAAGGAGGAGTAAAAAGGAGCAAAAACCCCTTCTCTGTATAGCACTTCTTGCAGCATTGAACACTGGTAGCGGCAAGAAGGCAAAGATAACCAGTTCTTACACACAACAGTGGCCTATAGTGAGTAATGGCGAAGCTGAATATCTGTTTCCCATTAAGTGTGGGAAACATTAAAAGGGTCCTGATTTGATGTATTGTAGTGGACTTCTTTGATTGTTTGTTTGGTTTCTAAAACTATTGATAGGTCTGTTGTACTTTAAATAAATATTTACTTGTTAGTTGCTTAGCCAGACAGAAGGCTTAAATGCTTTAGAGTCATGTATGATTAAAATTCCAATCTTTCACATAATTACCTATTTTGGCCATATTATATCATTCTTGGTCAATTTCCTTCTAAAAAATATTCCCAGACTTGTGTAGTGGTGATGGTTTAAAATTTAATTGCTTATTTAATTGAATAAATATAGGGTTTTTTCACTTCAAATATGACTGTGGTAACTGGTGTTCATTTGATAAAGATAGTTTGTACTACAACAGGGATATTTCAAGATAAGTCAAAGAAAAGCTGGGATAAACAATGATGTTAACTCAGTTGCACAGTAGATTATGTGATATTGAGCATACTTTCCAAATGGTGACTTATTTTGTTGATCTACCATCTGATAGTTTTACTTTTGCTGTGTACTAAATAAAAGGTGTAGGGTTTCTATCTTCAGTTACAGCAATACCATCACAAGCCAGCGCTCAGGAGTAGGCATACCAAGTTCATACTTGAGTTAAATATGTACTGAAGTGCTTTTCTGAATCAGAGCCATAATTGCAGCAATTTATTTAGATCATAATGTGGTTCCTTAAAGAAAAACAAATTCCAGAATGAATGACATTTAAAAAGGCAAAATTTCTGTCTTGGAAACTTGTTTCTATGATAGGATTTACTTCTGCTCTTTTTTATATTTTGGTATAAATAAGTATATGTAAGAGACATATACATATATATGTCTATATGTATAGACAACACAATGATATCACGGGTTTTGCTGTCATTGTTGCATATCCTTCTTTAGCTGTCCCATGCTACTGCTAAGTCAAGATACCACAGTCTTTGGAAGTGTGAGCTGGATGTTAGCCAGCGAGCAGTTTAGTTTAACACCATTCTGAGTCTAGTAAAGTTTTCAAATACATGATCTATAAGATCACATGAAGCCAGCCAGAGGTACCAAGTATCACAACTCCATAAATGGCATAAAGAGGGGAAGTAGGATGGAAGGACTGACTAGCAGTGCTGGCAATCACAATGGATCTTCCCTCTAGGATGCTTTCTCATGAATATTTGTTCCCTTTTGCCTTCATTACTGCATCAGTGATTCAGCTGCTGGACATTAGTTTGCCAGAACACATCATCTTGTTCTGTCCTGCCAACGAATAAGCAGGTGGCAGGGATGACACTATGCCAATTTTGAGTGCATGCTAAGGAGCAGGCTAGGGGCAACATGACCTATATGTTTTGCATAACACCAGTTCATTAACAAAGCTAACACACCTAATCAGCATTTTTCGGAACAGTTTATCCATCTCAGTGATCTGCCCTGGCTGACAAAAATCCTGCATCAAGTATCATGTAAGTGGCAATGCACTTGAACTGGTTAGAAATTCAAGGGGAAATGAAGTAGATCAAGAGAGAAAAACAAATTTTTGTCATTGCATCATTTGTCAGCCAGAATGCTTAGTAACTCTGTTTGTGAGGAGGGTTGTTTCTGTTGTTGGTGGGAGCATTTTTTTTTTTTAATAAAACAAAGACATGAATTCTGAAAGCAGGGTTGGATGTAGAACTGTAGGGCATATGACCTGAACCAATGGAGTTTGCACTTGATACGAGACTTCCCATAATGTATATAATGCTTTGATACCAGCATATTACATAAATGTTAATGGACTATTTTTACAGTACTTGTATACTTTGTAGCTGGACCACCTCACATATTTATAATAACAAACCCTTTTAACCTCGGTAAAGGACAAGCCAATGTGTGTTGCACATACATGGAATGGAAAATTACAAATCAGACAGATGACAATCAGGGATAATTATAGTTATAAGTGAAATTTTCTATAATCAGAATATTTCTTGATATTGACCTTCCTTTAGGTCCTTTTGAAATTCAGTTAGAATTGGATGTTTATCTATTTTAAGGGTATTTGGAAAAATTTGTAAATTATCGTATGAATTAATGCATAAGCAGTGCATTTTAATGTTGAATTCTCTCGTTCAATCTGCTTATTCACAGGCAGACTGGTAAAACTGAGCTACTGTGAAATTTTTAAAGCAGGCAGATTACTGAAAGATTATGGTACCCCCTTTCCCTCCTGGACCCCGAATATATTTTTACTGTATATGGGAAACAAGCACAACACTTGGCCACTGCATGTAACAAGCAGCAAACTGGGGAAGAGAAAGATGAATGTGAATGTTTCTAAGACAGGAAATATGAAGAGAGGGTCAGACTGGAAAGAAGTTTATCTTAAGTACCACATCTTTGAAAAACAACACTTTGAAGTGTTTTCTCTAAAGCTTTCAAAGGGATAGAGACTGAAAAATGAGCGAGAGCTAACTGAAGGATAAGTACTGGGAGGATAAGCCATCTGGAAGATAAAACTCTTTCTTTGTAGCAACTGTGTGTGAGCCCTTTAAAATCTGGCTGATTAGATAGGAGGCACAACAGTTGAAGTGTTAAATATAGAGCATATACCACTGTCCAAGCTCCACTCCTATGTGCTCATAATGTGAAGTGATGGCTCCTCTGTACAAGTGGAATTGTTAAAAAAAAAATATATATAAAAAAATAGACAATAGTCTGAGTGCTTTTTAAATTGTAACAGTAGGGATCAGTCTATCAACTACAGTTGATGCATCCATTGTTATAACACAGTAACTCTTCTGCAACACAAAACCAAATGGACCTACAGGGTACTTCAGTCAAAGGCAATGCAGTTCCTCGTTGAACTGGGACAAGCAGTCATGAAAATCTAATGGCCTCCTTAGAAATAACTGAACTGCATAGCCATCATCAGTATTCTTTATAAAACAATTTTTTTAGTACTAGAAATAAAGAATAGAAGTATAAAACAAAAAACAATTGGAAAGTTCCAAAATCTACTGTTTAAGAAGGTATTAAAAGCTAAAGTATGATAACTGATTTTGTAGACATAATTTATTTAGCCATCTTCCAAACTATCTATTTGCATTTTATGTCCTGAAAAGGCAAATTAAAAATAGACCCAAAATCTAACCCATTTTCATCCACATCTGACAAGTAATTGACACAATCTTTAAGCAGAAAATGTGGACTTTCTGCCTATGTTTTAATGCACATAATTTTTTTTAATTGCTCTCTCTGTTTCAACACCCTGTCAGAGTTCAAGAAGCATTTAGACAACACTGTCAGGCACATGGTGTGATTCTTGGGGTGCCCTGTTCAGGAGCTGGACTTTGCTGATCCATGTGGGTCCTTTCTAACCTGGGATATTGTATGATTCTGTGATTTGTCTCAAATGTTAGAGAGAAAATTTCATAGAGATGTTTCAAACCATTGGTTTCAGACTGAGTAATATTGATTAAATATGTGAATAATGTAAAGAGGCTTCCAGGTAAGCAAAGTGTATCTCAGCTCTTGTTTCAAGGGAATATTTTATTCTACAAAACACTTTTAAATTCTTATTCATGTATAATATATTTGAGTTGAAATACCTCAGCGTTGGCAAGAATTTTTCCTGTTAACTTTTGAGTCCATCCATACTTTTTCTCACCCTGTTATTACTGCATTTATGAAGTTTCCATGCATCATTAAAATTCCATTGAGACTGGTGAGATGTTCTAACATATTAAATATTTTTTCTCTTTTAGTATTTCAAAACATTGTCATAATTTTGAGCACTCAGTTTTGAAGAAGAATTTTTTCCCAGTCTCAGTATTTTCCATAATATCAGCAGTATTTTTATTTCTATTTCTTTATACATTAGATGCTAGAAGTAATGATAAAAAGAGAAAGCATATATATTTGATGCCAACCTTCATGCTCAGCTATGTTCCTAAGAACATTAACTCTCAAGGTTTTATATAACAGAAAGTTATTCCAAAATGTGAGTCTGTTTCATCAGACACATTGGTCTGTAAAACTAAAGGTCTATCAAATATCTGTGATGTTTTAATTGCCTTTAAAATTTACTCTTACTAATGATTGAGCAATAATTTGTAATAGTTTTCTAACAAAGATTTCAAAATAATTGTTCTTCATAGAATTTAATGGCCCTAAAACCAATTTGTTTTTCTTCAAGTTTTATATTGTATTAAAGTAGTATGATTTCTGTAGAGCTTTCAAAATCTATGAAAAATTTCAGGATTTTTCCACATTTCCAACTATTACCATATATCTCTTTTCACACAGTGCTTTCAAAATACAAGGCAATTTTACTTTGCAGTGTTTTCTCTGCTTTCTTTTTCTTTGGTTTCCCCCACTTTTTATTTTTCTTAGTATTTTTTCAAGTGCTAATCTTTAGCTAGCTTTCTGGCCTTTGGCTTGAAGCACTGAAGCTTAAATTCCCTTGTGCATCTCATTTTTCTTCCTTTCTAGTCTTTGTCTCTGTCTTTCATAGATACTCAGTTCCTCCTGAGCTTTCCTTCTTGGATTTATTTTCATTTTGGCAAAGTTAAGACTGTGGCTGTTCTTGATATGACTGTTCTATGTGCTTTTGCATTTGTTTGAATATAATCTATTTGATTTTCTTATTCACCATCTGGTGAGTTTGTGTTTGTTAGGTAACATGAAGTTGGAAAGAACTAGGCTGTTCACTAAACACAAATCAATGAGTTTCTCATCATTTTGATAAAGATTTCTTTGCAGTGCTTTCCCACTGTTTTTTTGACTTCCCTCCTTGTGGCATATTAAACAGACATGTACAGGAGGTAACTCGTGTTTTGATTTCTTTCAAGCAAGCAATGGAGGAAAATGTGGAAGATATGTTTGTTCCTTCTGGTTATATTTCTTAAATTAACACCTGAAGAAAAGTACAAAGATCAGTGTTTATAGAGCCATCGCACTATCTCTCTTTTGTACGGGTCTGAGTCATGGGTCATTTACCGCCACCACCTGCAACTCTTAGAACACTTCCATCAATGCTGCCTCCACACAATCCTCAATATCCACTGGACAGATTATGTGACCAATACGTCTGTTCTTGAACAGGCTGCAGTCACAAGTACCGAGGCCATGCTGCTGAGAACACAGCTGTGTTGGGCAGGGCACGTCTCCAGGATGAAGGACCACCACCTCCCTAAGATCGTGCTCTACAGTGAACTTGCCACTGTCTGCCACAAGAGAGGAGCCCAAAAAAGGAAATACAGGGACTCCCTGAAACAATATCTCAGCCTTGGCCATATCGATCATCACATTGGTCTACTCTGACCTCCAATCGGGAACCCTGGAGACGCTACTGCCTCCTTTGAGAACACACTCAGGATCACTCTCGAGGAGAAAAGACAACTCAGAAAGAATCGTGTCCTGTTGATACCACCTGGGGAGTCTTTCTGCTGTGCCTTTTGCAACCAGACTTGTCTATCGCACATCGACCTTTTCAGCCATCAGGGAGCCTGTAGCAAGCATGGGTAGAGCCCTTCAAAATCTTCATTCACGAAGCCAGGCCATGATATTTCTTAGTAAGGGAAAATATGGCTCAACTGACATCCTCCAGAAGCTGTTGTTGAGTTGTCTATATGTATCTTATTGGTTTAACAAAACTGATTAAAGTCTAGCTGAATGGCTCTGGGGATGCAATTGTCTTGAAGATCTTTTAGTCACAGAAGCATATATAGACAGAATGAAGGCACATGAAATGCATTCTGAATTTCTAACTATAATTGTTCTTTGCCCTTATCTATTGATAACATCAATATTTTGAGGAATTTACTCTTTTGGAGTTTTGTTGGGTGCTGTGGGCTTGGTTTTTTGGTTTTTTTCCTTTGTTTGGTTGGCTGGTTGGTTTGGGTTTGGTCTGGTTTTGTCTGGTTTGTTTTGTTTCTAGAGCGTTAGTACAGGGTAGGGAATGATTCAGTTCTTGTGAGTGGCCGTACTGATAGAAAGGTAATTTAATCTCTGATGCATGCATTCCAGGAGGAAATAGTTGGTGACTTACTGAGCCATCTGCATCCTCACAAGTCTATGAGACCAGACAGGATCCATCCTAAGGTGATGAGGGAGGTGGCAGAAGAGCTTGCCAAGCTTCTCTCCATCATCTTCCAACAGTCCTGGCTAACTGGGGAGGTCCCAGATGGTTGGATACTGGCTAATGTTACCCCAATCCACAAAAAGGGCTGCAGAGCTGACCCTGGCAACTACAGGCCTGTCAGCCTGACCTCGGTGCCTGGCAGGGTTATGGAGCAGATCATCCTGAGTGCAATCACACAGCACCTTCAGGATGGACAAGGGATCAGACCCAGCCAGCACGGGGTTAGGAGGGGCAGGTCCTGTCTGACCAACCTGATCTCCTTTTATGATCAGGTGGCCCACCTGGTGGATGAGGGGAAATCTCTAGATGTGGTCTCTCTAGACTTCAGCAAAGACACTGTCTCTCTAATATACTGAAAAAGCTGGCAGCCCATGGCTTGGACAGGGGCACTCTGTGCTGGGTTAGGAACTGGCTGGAGGGCCGGGCCCAGAGAGTGCTGATGAACGGGGCTGCATCCAGCTGGTGGCCGGTCACTAGTGGTGTCCC
>VYXB01005008.1:986-30598 GCA_013397135.1 Pachyramphus minor | reverse complement strand
AGCCAGGTGGGGATTGGTCTCTTCTCCCAGGCAGTTAGCAATAGGACAAGGGGGCATGGGCTTAAGCTCTGCCAGGGGAAATTTAGGCTGGATATTAGAAAGAAATTCTTTACAGAGAGAGTGGAATGGCCTGCCCAGGGAGGTGGTGGATTCACCGTCCCTGGAGGTTTTTAAACTGAGATTGGACATGGCACTTAGTGCCATGATCTAGTAAATGGACTGGAGTTGGACCAACGGACTTGATGATCTCTGAGGTCTTTTCCAACCCAATCGATTCTATGATTCTATGATTCTATGATTCTATGATTCTGTAACTAGGAAAAGATTTACAAGTATTCACATTTACATGCATTTGCATTTATCCGAGCTTAGGAAAGTAGTTATACAAGGTAATCACAACAGCAGAGCAACTGTTTTGTAACATTGTTGTACATTGTTACATATGTAAAATATTTTCAAGCAAGTTTCAACAACATTGCTCATTCAAATGAAAATTAAATTTTATACTACTTGGACATGTAACTTATTTTCATTTCAGAAGACATTTGAAAGTCCACTGACATTTTTTTTCATAGTAAGGTAATAGTTTTCTCTCAACTGTCACTGTTTTCAACTTCAAATGAAAGTCAGTGAGATTTTGGGAAAAAAATCTCCTGTTGAATTCTAACGGATATGGTTTGAGACTGCTATGTACTTCCCTCATGAGGGTGTACTTAATGCAGAGGCTTTGTCTTCCCTGGCTCTTCCTTATTTTCACAGAGTCTCTTCAGTTAGAGAGTGGTGCCCCCAGGAATGCCTGCAAAGCAAGTTCCACTGTGGTAAGTGCTACAATAAAGCTTTGCAAATTTCTTGAAAACTGTTTCTGAATCTTAGCAACAGTCAAAGTCATTGCCCATTGTGTCCATGAAGACACAGGAAACCACTTCAAGTTATGATGGTCTCTAGTTCAAGTACATTAAGCATTAGGGAGAGGAGATCAGTGGAGTTTTCTACCCTTTGCCACATGATGCTCATTTTGTACTTCTTCAGTTTTAAGGCTTTTTAAATTAGGGAATAAACCATTCAGCACACATTATCACACCCTTTTGATTGAATTCATTAAGACAAGTTGCTAACAAACAAGAGTAAATAACCAATCTGAAACAAAATAGAGAGAAGACATAAGCTGGTAAGTTGTAAGTGCAACACTATCAGCCACAAGAAGTCAAAACTGAGGGATGAAAAGATTGCTGAACAAACATTTTTAATAAGCCTTTATTAGAAATTCCATCAGTTACACATTATTAGCTCCACTACGCTGCATAAACATAGGAGGGATAACATGAACTGCATTATTTACAATACAACAAACCACAATACCTCCAGGGTGTATATCATCCAAACAATTTTATTTTGCCACTCATTGCTACATTTCCTGAATGTCAGTACCTTGTTGCCTTACCAGCTGGATTGGTATAAAAGATCTTGCTATTAATATAAGTCAGTCATCATCAGCATTGTTGACCTGGCTTCATGTGATCCTCATGTCAACTGAAGACTGATCTTTCACAAGTCAAAATGAATAACTAAAACAAGGATGGGATACCACTTCAGGAAAAAAAACCCTCTGCAAAGGTAATAGACTCTCTCACAGTGCAAACCATTGCAACATTGCCTTTAAGAGACATTATATCAATGGTGCATGCAATTAGTGGTTTAGCAAATGCAGTAAATAACCAAAAGTGTGAGCCTTTTTTTAAAAGTTACTTCTTAATGAATTTGGCCTTGCTTATTTTGTGTGAAAACTCTTCCATTTCTTCAAAATACTATTGAAATAAAATCCTAATTCCAACCCTTACAACAAATTCCACCTCGCTGGTGTGGCCTCACCTTTAATATTTTGTGCAATTTTGGACGCCACAATATAAGAAGGATATTAAACTCTGAGGGAGTGTCCAAAGGTGGGCAATGAAGATGGTGAAGGGCCTTGAGGGTAAACCTTGAGCGGCTGAGGTTCTGTTCAGCCTGGAGAAGAGGAGACTGAGGGGAGACCTCATTGCAGTCTGCAACTTCCTCGTGAGGGGTAGAGGAGGGACATTCACTCATCTCTTCGCTTTTGTGACCAATGACAAGACCCAAGGCAATGACCTGAAGTTGTGCCAGGGTAGGTTTAGGTTGAATATTCGAAAAAATTCTTCACTCACAGAATGGTTGTGTGCTGGAAGCGGCTCCCCAGAGAAGTGGTCACAGCACCAAGCCTGACAGAGTTCAAGAAGCATTTGGATGATATTCTCAGGCACATGATGTGACTCTTGGGGATGGTCCTGTGCAGGGCCGGGAGTTGGACTCGATGATCGTTGTAGGTCCCTTCCAACTCAGCATATTCTGTGACTCTGTGATTCTGTGACAGTGCCAGCCATTGCAGCCCTGAAAGGGAATTAATGAAATAATTATAGTCATACTAAAAAAGACTCATATTTCCTTCTGAAAACAATATTATTCCCACAATCACCATAAAGTGAGATTTTCAAGACTATATATCAAGCATATTTTCAAGTTTTGTTTTTCCAGCTGCTAGATAAATGATAAACAATACAGAATACTCTGTATACATAATAGAGCAGTGATTGTAATGGGAACTCTGTGTTATTACCCTTGTCAGACATTTTCTAACTTTTTTAGCCTTTCATGGTTGTTAGATGTGTGCTCACATGTTCATGCTGTTATGCAGAGAAGCAACTTTTTATCTTCCATTTACAGGGAAAAAAGTTCTTCCTGAACAATAACAAATGCAAAATGAAAAAACAAATCACCTAGGAAAATTTGTTTTAAAGAAAAAAGTTCAACGAGCTGAAAAAGTA
Organism: Pachyramphus minor; assembly: GCA_013397135.1. Lineage (NCBI taxonomy): Eukaryota > Metazoa > Chordata > Aves > Passeriformes > Tyrannidae > Pachyramphus > Pachyramphus minor. The sequence continues at coordinate 27,758 of VYXB01005008.1, read as the reverse complement.
AAAAAGTGAGACAATATTCTGTGAAACTGAACAAATTTAGCATACTTATTTTAAATATATATGCATCCTATTTGATCAGCTTTGTGAGATGGATATGAATAAACACTAAATTCTAAATATAAAGCTGATCTAAAAAATTTCTGGTGGGCTCTTAAATCAATTATAAAACTGTTTCTGCAGATGCAAATAGGCACTGCTTTCTCCTATTACTCATATAACCTCGAGGTTCATCCTTTTTCTCTTATTTAGTTCACCCACAAGTATTTGTACAGTCTTACGTCAATATGTCAAATTAAGAATTATGTTTAGGACTTGTTTGTAACATTTGTGCTTATTATTATTATTATTTTAACTATTCATATGGCTTTTTTCTAGGATAGCTTGACAAAAGTAGCTATTACAGTTAGATGGAACTGGTGATCCTACGAGATCTAAATTTTTTAGGAAGTGAAAGTTACTTATGACAAAGCATGAAATGAGAATTTTAGAATATTTTGAATCTTTTTCACACTAGAGTCCTTGTAAAGCAGATGGTGGAAAAAAAGAAAAAACTACTATCATAGTGAGAACTTTTTATAGTTTTTATTTCAGTCACAGATAAGAAGTGTGTATGCATGATTGAGCCTAGTTGTAAAGAGTACAGCCAGAGACCTCTCTGAGTCACTTAATTGCCTCTGTGTCAAAGTTCCAAAGAAGGACTTAGGGCATACTGTCTCTTTCCTTTTTAATAATTTATATTCTATGTCACATATTGTATAAAGAACTTCCCATGACTATATAAAATTTACCATCTAAAGTATCTGATTGTGCAATCCTAATTTTTTTCTATTAACATTAGTGCAGGTAAGTCTTGACTTCTGGAATGATTTAAAGTAGTTGATACAAAGAAATGGGAATAAAGACACTGAAGTGTCCAAAGCTTCACACTATTATCTGTAAAACAAAGATCACAAATCCTACAGATGAGACAGAGCTGAATGAGTGTGATATAACTGCAGAAAGTAAGACACAATTTCAGAATACAAGAAGCCTTGAGGTAAAAGATGACACCTGAACATAAAAGGCATGATTCAATCAAAAAAGGAGGTTTCAGACATTATTCATGGAATAAAAAGGAAAATCTTATAAAAATCCTAATTTTCTATTCCACAGTGTATTTTGTCATCATATATTTTGTATTTTACTGATAAGCTTTTAATTCGAATCCTCAGACACTATATTATTAATTGAAATATTAGACAATCTAAAATAGTGTCACATTGAAATAGAAAGGAAAACAATGAAGCACTCTTTATTGAATCAAACTGTAGCTGGAACACAGATCTCCATACTTATTCCATCAGACTGAGATTCTTACCCTTCCCACTTTGTGGTTTGGACAACAGTAGGCAAATGATACTCAGGGGTTATAGATGAGATTATTTAGATATAAAACTTCTCTGGAAAAAAAAAGAGACTATAATAAAAGACATATTTTTTCACAGAATCTACACCTTTTTTGACACATAAGAAAAGAAAGATGAATAATGAAGAGACAAACAGTCAAGTCTTTTGTTTCCCAAGTTTTCCAAACTGAAGGAATTGCTCTATTACGCTTTTGAGATAGGCTATATCTCAAAGTACACATTTCACAAACTAAATCTGTTTACTATCTGAAATCAAGTTTGGTGTTTTTTTTTTCATTACAGTGGAGTGCTCAAATTTTAGAAAAAAAAATCAAAGAAAAATTTCTGGCAAAAGTTGATATCTGTATGAATTCTCTCGCATTTATAATTGAGGACTAAAATGGCATTACCTAACTGGTATTTCAAGGCATATATTTACTCTTAATGTGGAAAGTGACTTTTTCTTTTACATTCAAATTAAAATTATGCATTTTAAGCCTTGATTCCTGAAGGACAGCGGAAGAGTAGACTCACTACATTACCTATTATTATGTAACACTTGAAAAATTATACAGGTTACCAAACTAATCGCAAAAAATTTATTAATGACTTTGTGTCTATATATAGAGAAACACTCTTTAGGCAGAAAATACTTTCTTCCACAGCAAGACAAGGTGATTACCTGTGCTGTGTTCCTTTTACTCGAGAACTGAACATGGTACTGAATAAACAGTATTTATAATACATTTTATGGACTAGACTCTGACCTTTCACGAATCTCTAAAACAATTTATTGAATCAGGACACAAAATAAATGCATTGAATAATTTATTTAATCTTACTACAGTACTAATTTAAGCTGGTTAGAAATGAAGTGCTTGTTGAGACATCCTTCTAATACCTTAATTTGTCCTCTGCTGTCCAACTACAGGATATTACATTAATTGGTTTATAACTTTACTTGGGCTTACGTTTATGAGGAACTTTATGATTCAGGAGCTACAAGGTGGAATTTCCATGAAAAATGTAAAATTGTGTCTTTTTGGTGAACAGTATAAGGACTGTCAATTTTTATCAAACTATTACTGTCTAACAGCTAAAAATAGTCATCACTAAAATTCAGCATTTCATTTCATACTGATTTCAGTCTTTGTTATGTAAGAGTCTCTTTGACTGAAAAGTTTTTTAATCATTATATGTTCTATAGTAAAAATATTCTCTTTGATCTTAAAAAAAAGCTCAAAGAAACCTTAAGGCATATGCTAAGCAATATTCATGAACAAGTCCCCATAAATTCCATGATTCTACCATTTTTAACTCGAAGTTTTATCCTGTTGTACTTCATGCCATGCCATCGAAGAAGTTTCGGGCCAGCCAAAGTTGATACCGAGCTAAATGTTACAAAGAAAACATTGTGAATACCCAAATAGCCAAAGCTGCATATTTCTGACAGGTGGCTTCTGTCCATGCCCCGTAGTGCTTCATCGAGATTCAGTATAACAACCCCCCAGACTATTGCTTACTTAGAAATAAATGTATTTTCTGAAAATGTAACAAAGTTATGTTCAAAAGAGGTAATATTTCTTGCAACACTAAATATACGTGGTTGTTGACTCAAGTGTATCTAACATCCCAAGGGGACAATAGGTTAAATATTAATCTACTTGAACTAAATGTAATCCCTATATAGTCTGTGTGCTGTTTGTATCTATTTATCAGGTGAAAGCAAGACATAGGAACTATTGAATAGTTACTGTGTGATTAGCTTCAAAGTCAAATTTTCTTAGAGGGCAAAAAGAAACAGGAGCTGAAATATCATTCTGAAGTCAGTGGTGCTGAAAAGCATAAGTCACTTAAAAAAAATTGTCATCTCAAACCATGCGAGAATTTTATTTTTAGTCAGACTAAGGTGGAATTATGATACAAAACTGACTTTAAGAGGTCACTTATCTCATTCTCCTGCCTAAAAGTCAGCTGTGCTTATGACACTTCTGATATCTTTGGCTTGATATTAAGAATCCACTGACAGAAATTCCACAGTTACAATGTGAGTTTTTTGTATGTTACAATAATTTATGGCAATTTTCTCCTTAATGTTTCTCCCTCTTAAATGATGTATCCATGTCTATCATCCCAATTTTGTTGGGCTTGCAAACTGTCCCTAAGCAATTCATGCTTGCTACACTTTTCGCAATGTGCAAGCACTCTGAAAAAACCAGTGTTTATGAAACTATGCATTTAAATTAATATTTAAATCAAAGAATCGTTGACTGGACTGTGTGCTTTCATTGAAACATTTTTCTCTCTGTTCTCTTCCACAAACAATCTTAATAAGCAAGAGCCTTACTTACGATTTTGAAACTACAGTAAAAGTTTTGAAAATGCAGTTTGTACATATACCAATGAAATATATCAGAATGTTCCTATCTTCTGCAAAATAAATTGATCCAAAAACTTTGGAGTAAAAATAACATTTCCTTAGAAACTTATTTTCTAAATTATATAAGTTTGAGTTTTACTTGAATTTAGACAGTCAGAGGTATTTTTACATGTAGAAAAGATTTTGCAACAGCAAAAGCATCTGAACATCCATTGGAAAAGGTTGGCTGCCTAGTCTATTGGAAAATCCTAAGAAGCAAATATTTGTAATCTGCTAATATACTCTTTGGCATATAGATTCTTCATGTTGATAATACTTTCAGTGCCAGTCAGTTCACCTGACTGAAAACACAAATCATAGGTCAGAGATTTGAGACCTTTCAAAGATTAATGTTGGTAGTTTAGTGATCTTTAAACAGTTTTGACCTAATATTGAAGTGGGGAATCAGAGATTAGCACTGATTTGTTGATATAAAGGTTGAAAACTAAGTCTGAGAGAGAAAATAAAATGAAATAAAATTAAAACAAGAAAAAAAAAAGAAAAAAAAAGAAAAAGGAAGCTTTGGAACCCTGTGTGAAAAATAATATTTTTATTTATACTTTCCAACACAATCCAGATATACAGGTTCCCCAGGAAAGTGGTCACAGCATCAAGCCTGTCAGAATTAAAGAAGAATTTGGACATTGCTCTCAGATACGTGGTGTGACTCTTGGAGTGGGCCTGTGCAGGGTTAGGAATTGGACTTTGATGATCCTGGTGGCTCCCATCCAACAAAGACTATTCTATGATTCTATAATACAAATTAATATACCTTTTTTTTTTAAACAAAATTTTGGACATGCATCATATGTATAATTTTTCAGCCACCAGCAGTGAGTACAAACAAATTAAACTGAGGAAAATTTTTGGAAATATCTAGAATAATGTATTCATTTACTGTGCTAAATGGTTATCAGATACTTTTACTGCTAACATAGCTTTTTCTTCCCTTGTAAAGGGATTTTCTTTTCCTCCTGAAATGATTTCCATTAGCAAAAAATGCCCCTATAAGTCAGTGAGGCAGAACGTTTTGTTTATCATTGACATATTCAAAAAACATTTGATATAATAGTAAAAATATGTTTAATTTTTTTAAATTTGGAAAACAACTAGATTTAGGCTACAATTATTTTGTAGTTTTAACTAGTATATCTAGTTGAGTTTTATTCAATATCATAAACAACTTTCAGTGGTGTAGGAGCAGGTTTCAACAATGCCTAAACAGTGAAGTTTTACTATTGTTTAGAATATAAATATAAATATAAACATAAATCAGGTAATACACAACAAGAAGGCAAAACACATGAAACCCTCATTCTTACAAAAATGGCAAAAATTTCAATTTTATACTGAAGTACTTTTACAGTTAGTGCATTTTTCTTTGCAGTGGTCAGGTCAGATGGACATTCTGTATTTTAGGAATCTAACTAGCTTCTTTCTGTTCCAAAGATTGAAAAAGAGATTCCAATAGATCCCCTTGGTAACCATATACAAGTTATCAAATTTATCAATATTCTGAATAAGCACAGAATCTCTGAATCACATACTGTTAGCATTTATCTTGAGAAGCATTCTCCTTTTGAATTTTAACAGGTAAATTTTTAAGAGCAGTGGACACTAAAGTAATAGATAAATGAACAAAACAGCTTGTATACAGTGGACAATAATCTGAAAAAAACCCCAGCAAATAAAGATAAGATCTAAAGATTTCTTCCACTCTTTCATTACTTTATTGGTTACTGAATGAGGAAAGTGAAAAAAAAAAACAACTTGTGTATTTAATTTCTACCTATGTAATATTAACAGTATTCAACTCAGAGTGGTGAAAACTAGGAAAAAGAGAAAAAATTTCACAGGATCATAGAATGGTTCGGGTTCAAAGGGACCTTAAAGATCATCTAATCCCAAACCCACTGCCTTCAGCAGGGATACCTCCCACTAGACCAGGTTACTCAGAGCCTCATTCAACCTGGGCTTGAGCACTTCCAGGGATGGGACATCGACACTTCTCTGGGTAACCTGTTCCAGTGCCTCATGACCCTCACAGTAAATAATTTATTCTATACATCTATTACCCCCTGTTCAGTTTGAACCCATCACACTCCTTGTCCTATCACTGCAGTTCCTGATGAAGATTGTCTCTCTGACTTTCTTGTAGGCTTCTGTAAGGTTTTCACACAACCTTCTGTTCTCCAGGCTGAACAGCCCCATCTGTCTCATCCTGTTTTCACAGGGGGGATGGTCTAGTCCCCGTATCAACTTTGTGGCCATTCTCTGGACTTGCTCCAACAGCTCCATGGCATTCTTATGTTGGGGACACTAGAGTGGGATGCAGTACTCAAGTACACAAGTAGACAGGCAGGATCACCTCTCTTGACCTGCTGGCCATGCTCCTTCTGATGTAGCCCAGGATATGGTTGGCCTTTTGGGCTGTGAGTGCATATTGCTATCTCATGTTGGACCATATTTTTCTTGGTTGGCCTGGTTGTTTTCATTACAGAGAAATTAATTTTTGACTAACTTTATTTCTTATAGACATCTAGCAAGGAATCCCTCAGTTTTTGAGACATAGTGTGCATCTTCTGTATGCTAAATTGGTAAACGTAAGCTTTAATAATTCTATGTTTTATAATGGAACTAGATGGGAGGTCTGGAATTAATTTTACCTGACTTTAGATTTTTTTTAGTCATCTACATGCAAATTAGTCCACAAAGTTCCAATTTATAGTCAACAGGGGGAATAAGAAACACTTTTGGAAGTACTGTAATTGCATACCTTAGAGTAGGATGAACTATATTCCATAAATTTATGTTCCTCTTGATATATTTTAAAGGAAACCTACTCCCTCATTTGAAATTCCACCCTAAGTCTTTTTAAGTTCATATTTAGGTGTTACCCTAGCACATAACCATTATAATAAGAGAGTCATCCATTTATTTTTTTTTCTATCTGCAGTCCCCATCATTGTACTTTCTGAAATGCTGACATTATCAGTGTGCTTTATTTTCTTTAATTTCTTGAGGAATGGTGAAACTGTAATGCTGATATACAGATAAGGAATTATATATCATAAATAACTTGGTAAGTTATGAAAAGAAGATTCTATACAAGGGCAATATTGTTTGAGGACAATGTTTTGAAGGCCAATCAATGTCTTTATTCTTACAGTTGAAGTTGCAACTCTACAAGTTCTGTTACACAATAGACTGTTATTGCAATTTAAGAGTTATAGATGCAATTACAAAATTTTTTGGTACCCTTGACAGAATTCTTGTAACATACGTATGTATACTTTATTGAACAAATAGGGTATTAATAGCATCTTAGTCCCCCTTCTAGGCAGGCAACTTATTTACACTCAATAATACTTGCTTTTTAATTTATTTCTCCCTGAAATGCACAGTCCTAATAGTCTTCTACAACAATGAGAAAGGAAATATCAGATGAAAGAAAATATGTGTACAAATCATACTCCTGTTAAAAATATCCAGTTCAAGAAAATAATTCAAGATGAATTCCAACAACTTTTAATTTCAACATTTTTAAGGTAGACTAACATATCAAAAATATTCCCAGAAGATCTGTCTATTGGGATCTTGCCATGGAACTTGCCATATTTTTATATTGTGCCAGCTGAAAAGCTTTTGCTTTCATCTGTAGTATTTTACTCCTAATTTTCAAGCTTTCTACAGGATATAAGGATGCCAAGTTAACATCATTCTTGTGGTTTATTAATGAGATTTAACATACTGCAAATTAGGGAGGGGGAGGAGGGAATTACTGAATAGAAAAGATTGAAATGAAACAGCTGCATGTTAAAAATACTTTCTTTTCAATATTTAATTTTTTTATTATTGAGACCATATGTCTACAGCAAGGTCAACTGGAGTTCACTTTTGTAAAGTTACGTTAGTATTTTAAAATACTCAACAATAATTGATCTTTGCAAAAGCAAATGGACACTTTGATGTTGAGCTAGGTTAGACTGGCTACTTAATAGTAGGGTTATTTGGAACCATAATGTAAATACCAGGATAATGCTAAATAACAAAATATAGTATGAAGATTTTGAGTACTAGGTCTGACAGGTCTGGAGGTGATTTCCGTTTATGACTTGTTATAGAGTTAGTCTCCAAAATAATTTTTTTTTATTAATTCTGTTATTATGTTTGGTACATAAAATAGTTGTATATCATAAGCAGATTGAATAAAACATAAGGGTGTTGCTGTTAATAATTTCTAAACAACTACTAATTTAATTCACCTAAAAAGTGAGTTTCAGTCAGACTCACCCAGTATTTTTGTGACTGATATCTAAGCAAGACAAAAATTAGAGGAATTTTTAATCTAGGTGTTAAGTTTCTAATATGGGCATGAAGAAGGGATGCATAACTCAAGAGAACATGGAAAACCTCTGTTCTTCCTCTGCAGAGAGTAATTAAACCACAGGAATTAATCTAATGTTTGCCTTGAAAGCCATCAGATTCTAATATACAGAATTCTGCAGTGTATATTGATGGACATCTGTTTAGAGTAAATGTTAGGGGCTTGTTTTTCTAAAATATCTTGGAATAATAAGCTGAATAGATATGTAGATCTAATAAAAAGACAAAAAATCAGTTTAATGAGAAAGAATTTCAGTGTATCTAACTGCAGGCAATCAGGCCACAGCTGTAGAATATGAAGTGATCATGAAAGTCAATGTTCTTTTAAAGTAGGCTGGACTGAATCACTTAGGAACATACCAGGTGCCAGACACTAGAGCACTTACCTTATTTACCAAGGTGTCAGAACTGCAGGGCACTGAGTTCCAAGTGGCTTTTTGAGAAGGAATCATACTTGGAATGAAAGACTATGAAACCAAGATGAAGAAATTTGCAAAGATTTGACAAAACTGATGTAAAATATGAAGAAAGGGGATATATTAGAAAAAAGTTTAAAAGTACCTCTCCTAACTTAGGACCTCCTCCGCTGCCCCCCTACTATTTTAAAAACAATTATCTAATCTTTCATTATGCACCAAAATTATGCCATCATAGCAACACCACTTTAATTATTTTTCCCAATCCTAAATATGGCATATTGTCATGGGTTTTACCAGCCCCCCCTGGTCTGAAATGGCCAGGCTCGGGTAGATTTCTGGAGAAAAAAAGCCAATCAGGAGTTTTAGTAACTCCTCTGCTAATGACATATTTAAGAAAACGGAAGAGAAGGTAGTTGGTGCAGAAGAAATTAAGAAGCCATGGAGTAAGAGGGAGGCAGCAGGCCAAGCTTTCTCCCCTCAGCCTTGGGCTGGGGGCAGGCATGGCATTGAAGTCTCTCCAGCCGGGATGTGTAACAGCAGAGAAACAACTCCAGACAGAGCAGCCCACCTGCAATTTGGCTGCAGAAAGAATTCCAGCCCCGGCAGAGAGCAGAGGAAGATTTGAGATAACAAGTACTCCAGTTCTATCAGGAGAAGAGCTGAGGCGAGGGGGTAGTTTTTTCCCCCACTCCCTCCATCAGGAGAAAGACTGAAAGTTACAAACCCCTGCTACCTNACCTGGTACTCAGCCAAATGCCCAAGCCTACAGCAAGGACCTTCTCCCCTCCCTTGCCTTCCTAAGGCGGGAGAAAATAAAGACTGAAAACCCGAGATGAGTTGAACTTGTAAATAACAACCTGATATTCTTTTTCATAAGATAAGCAAGTTTAATTAGAACTGTTGTAGTATATGTTATTCCGTAGTTTTTATCTTGTTAGTAATAAATCTTAGTATTATACCCCTTAAGTCAAGCCTCTGCTTTGTCTGTATAAAACCTCTCTCAACTTATAGTAATGTGTGGAGGGGGAAGTTTGAGAAAAAATTGATCCCTGGTACCCAAGACACATATGTAATGTTCTTATATTAGAATAGAATATCAAGAACCATAAAAAGGGAAAATGGCTTGGGGTCAAAGGAACCTTAAAGACCACCTAGTTCCAACTGCCATCACTTTCCACTGTGGGCACGGATTCCAACCACTAGATCAGGTTGCTCAGGGCTCCATCCTACCTGACCTTGAACACTGCCAGGAATGGGACAACATGTTCCAGTTTCTCACCACTCTCACAGTGTCGTGCAGAATTTCATAACATAACATCTAATCTATGTCTCTCCTCTTTTAGCTTAGAATCCTTCCCCTTGTCCTATTTCTATCTGTCTGGGTAAAATGTCCCTTTCTCTCTTTTTTTATAAGCCCCCTGTTGGTATTGGAAGGCTACCGTAGGGCTCCCTGGAGCCTTGTTGTCTCCAAGCTGAACAACCCTAACTCTCTCAGCCTTAATATATCTATGTGGAAGTCATCACAGTATGAGAAACTCATGCATATAATTGGTTCTTACAATGTAACTGATTCTACTTGGAAGAAGTAGAAGTAGATTTTCAAAGTGCTATAGACCTTGTCTTTGTATTCCACCATAGGAATCTTCCTAGAGAAACTGGCATTTTTTCCATCTGCATGTTTTCCATCAAGCCCTTGATTTAAAAAATGGACATAAATACCTAAATGTATTCCTGCATGATTGCTCAGTCTATAGAGGTGGTGATCAGTCTCCTAAGGTTACTACTGTCTCTTGTAAAGAATGGTGATCTAAATCTCTCAAGCCCTTAATATCTCAATAATTCTTGACAGTTGAAACATATTCCGAAGGTACTCCTGTATGCTTTACATTATGCCATATTAGCAAGGCACAATGATTAAAACAAATACAATTTTCTTTCTTTCTTTCTTTATATATATATATATATATATAAAACTTAATTCTGTTCTTTGTAACAGTTCAAAACTTCCCACTTTGCAAGATCAGAAATGGCTTTACCTACCTAATAAACTTTCTGTTCTGGTAGGGTGTATTGTGATGAACTAATAAGACTTCAAGGGGAGTGTTCCTGCAGGTCTGGTTCCTATGTCTTTCTGATCCTATTTAAAAACAGGATCAGAATTGTCAGAAGCTTATATCTATAGTTTCAGGGTTTCTGAAAATTCCAAAGACTAAAAGAAACCTAAACACTTTCTTTGAAATTTCTTGCCTGTGCAAGAGCTGCATCTTCAGTTATTTTGCTGGTTAAACTATAATCCTGAGTTACAATGTCTTAAAAATTCCATGCCTTAGAAATTGTGGCTGCAGAAATTATTCAGTAAGATCGATTATCTTTCTTTGTCAACTTTCCTTGTTAAGCTACTTACCTTTAAATTTTAAAGGTAAACTACCTTTGCTGTTCCCATGCCAAGAGTGTGAAAGGCCCTAAACTACTGTGAAAGACTTAGTCTTTTAAGTGGAATAGTTTACTTCCACACCTGCCCTTTAAGGAGTTTAATCTGTTGGGCATTAGCTGTCCCGGACTTGAATATACTCTGTGGTACTACTAATTAAACCTTTTTAAGGATGCTAGGCAGCAGGACCTGTAACTTTTCAAGAACTACTAAAATGCCAAGTACTGTTTTGGAAATTATGTTGGCTGCTGCAGACAATCAAAAGTGGTTTTTCAGTGGCTGTGTTTGCATTTCACTTAACTATCTTTGTTTGTGTAGGTTGTATAACATTAAATAATTTTTTTTGCAACTCTCAATTTGAGAGTTTAGATGTGAGCACTAAACTGCTTCCTGAAGGAAAGCAGGAGTTAACTCCAAGGCTATGAAAATTTATTGTACATAAATTTTGTTAGAAAGCATTGCTTTATTGCCACTCTACTATATTCCCAAATTTAAATGTATAAAATGAGGGGTTTTAAATGTTGAATCTGTGCTATTCATTAACAGCAACATTTGCATTTACATGTGATGTCCTAATAGATACATATTTGACTTCAGTAATTACAGACTCATTCATCCATCTGTGTGAAGCATATTTGGTAGGCATCACTGTCGGAATCTATAAAAACATCCCCAGTTAGTGATGACAACAGATGGCACAGAAACTGACCAACAAAGTTTGCATATCTGTAAATACCAGCTCCCTGCTGATGACTAGATTCAGAAGCTGATGTCTAACTGATGACTGAGATATGGCAATAACACTGCTTTATTCTCTATCGCTTGTAGGTCTAATGTGTCTTATCACTTGCTCCAGTGTGTAACTGACAAATAAACCCCTAAAACAGAAGAAAGCTCAGAGGACATGGGTAAGGCTGATGGGCCACCACAGAGGAGAGCAGAGTGTGGCCAAATTTTAAAAAGCTATCAAAACCTGAGCGGATCAACTGGAGTTGTAAATGTTTCTCCCTGTATTCATTTAAAGAGCATGAGTATCTCCCAGAAGTAGTCAGATCAGCATGAGGGGAGTGAATCAGTGGTTCAATCACAAATTCTAAAATGTCACAATCAAACAATTGTATCAATTTATAAATTACTGGTGCTTCTATGTTCTGAAACACCACCAAGTCCTTATCTGGCTTCTAGTCTAAGAAAAACAACTTATTTTGGGAGTCCAAAAAAGTTGTCAGTAACTTCTGGACCTATTATTTCCTACAGAAAGACTTTCATTTAATGCTGCTTATACTACCATCCAATCTAAGAAAGCAGTAGATGTTCTCAAAATGGCCTGATAAGAAATATGTCTTCCAGGGTTTCCAGAATGCCAGCCTCCCATCCCCTGTACTTATTTTACACCACTGGTTAAGGTTCTGAAGGACTGTGACACAGCCTGGGTCAACTGCCACTGTACTCCCTTGCTCACTTTTTGCAATTATACTTTTTTACATTCAGGACCATCAAAGCTGAGAGAATGGGTCCTACTTACCTGTGCTACCTTGTATCTAAAGGGAGCATGCAGATGAGAATGCAGATTTCCTAGGAGTGGACTACTGGGCACACTGGGAATCTATCCCAATCCCAAGGTCAATACCTCTCTCAATGTATTTTACTACTACCTGAAACAAATGATCTTACCCATGAGGTTGTATTTACGTTGGTTTATTTTTCCTGTCATTAACCTTACCCAAGCCACCTTTCACTGCCCTATCTAAGTTCCTTCAAATGCTACTGCACTTGCTTTTATATATCAGTTAACTCCTCCTGCCTGAATTTGTGGCACCTCAACTGCTGAATGTGAAACACCTACGAGCACACAGTGCTGGATCTTGTACTGCCAGTTTTGCCCCTAAAACTTTTTTTTTTTAGATTTTAAATACCCAAAATCTGTAAATTTCTCCCCAAATCCTTTCTTGACTGTCTTTAACAGGCTATTCAGATTATTTGTAATTTTACACTAAGCTGTACTTCATCTGCCTTAACCATCTTCTGTAGACTTAGGAATCCTGGGAGAATACAAATAGTTTTCCTGCTTTTTACTCAAAAGGCTTATAGCTTCCTTTGCAGATGAGCTGTTCTCCTAAACTGTCCTAAACAGGAGAAAATTGCTCTCTCTCCATTATCCTCAGCATCCTAATAACAGCATATTCCTTAAATTTCTAATTTTCCTGCTTCCACATGGGACTAGACATTTAAAGTTGTATTTTAAGTTCAAGCCAATGAACAGCCTCTGTTAAAAAAAATGAACAAACAAACAAACTGTATTTTTTATTTTAGTTTGTATGGTATTAACTGGAATTTTGATATCTAACAGCTTTCCTCCTTTCCAAAATGCTGAAGCTTATGCAAACACACACACAAAAATACATTTTTAAAAAAGTTTACCTGCAGAGTACAAGAAACAAACATTAGTTGTATTGCATTGCATGCAAATTCTATGCTTTTAAGTAGTTTTCTAATATACTAGAAGCAATAACTGTAAAAAAATTTTGTTGCTGCAGCACACAAAACTTCAAGGTAAGTGTTTATTGCCATAAGTTGTAATCACTGGCAGCAAGACAGCTGACTAGGGTCCTGAGGATGGGTTGAGTGTGAGTTTTATTGCCCTAAAGATTGATATTCACTGTCAATCTAACATGAGATAAAGCTAAAGATATGTATTTAAGTTTTAAGGAAAGATTTTACTCAGAGGAGCTATATACAGAAATTTCTGCATTGCTATTCTATATAATTCTGTTTACATTCTATTAGACATAGAAATGTTGGTGGTACAAAGCACAGTCTGAGTAAGCTGATCTTTTTTTCATTAAAAAAATCTATATTTAGCTAGTTCTGTTTCAAAACCCTTTGAAGCTGCATTTTATCAAGTGGACAATTTCTTCACTACAGTGTAGCATGGTGACTTTCTTCTTAAACAAGTATTTTGTCACAATTCTGATCATTTTCTTGCAAGACCAGCTTGAAATATCATATATAATGCTAAACTGTACTAATGAAAAATTTTGTGAGATTATCTCTCTTCCTTTAGGCAGCAGAGAGTAATATTTCAGGTAGACTGTAGCATGAAAGTATTTACTGCATACTTATGATATACAAAGTTCACTTAGTCAAATTCCTCTGTTTCTCCAAACAAGGTAGCATTGCCTGAGATGATGGGTTACAGTAAAATGAATTGACCATAACTGTTTATGTAAAGCTTGTTGTTTTTCACTCTTTACCCATCTGAACACTCTGGCTATAGTTTGCTAGGCCTCCGTCAGATTATCCAAAGCCTGTTGGCTCAGCGTGGTATGTCTCCCTACAGCAGGCAAATGTCTATGAACTACGGTGAGTTGTAACTGCGTCCAAAGCTGCTGAAGCAGGTGACGCTGGGGATCTTGGATGGCTTTCTATAGACCAAGAAATATTCAGAAGGTATAGAGTCTTTAAAGAGTCTGTTGATCATGTTACTATTATCTGTTTATATTCCAAATCCGTTCAAAAGATACTCCAAAGTAGTTTTTTAATAATTTGGGTGAACTTGAAATAGAAAATTCCATCAGGAATTATAATTTTGTTATCACTTAGATAAATCTTTTGTTTGTTTGTTTTGCATGATTACGGTCCCAAAACCATGTTTAATTTTATGTCTTTTTTTAAAACGTATTTATTTTTATGGAACAACATTTAACCAATTTCCTCTCATATTCCTTGTTAAGTTTTCTTCCCACTTAACTTTAGAAAAATGAAGATTACATGATTACACTTTATTTAAGAGGGTCATTATACACATATTACTTTGGGAAGACCTAAAGATGAGTAATGTGCACTCTACCATATAAATCAGAATAAATAGGAATCTTTTGCACTCTCTCTAGTCTGAAAATTGTCATATGAAGCCAATAAGCTACAAGTTTACTAAAATAAACATTTAATCATATTTTTAAACAACTTTAATAAAAAATAAAATTAAGGAATTAATTTAAAAATAATTATAATCTGTAATTAATGTGACTGCATGCATTATTAAACAGTAAATTTAAAAAATGAACAATAGATAGCTAAGAAAACGCTGGTTAATTTTCTCCAGTATAAAATAAAATAAATTTGGTAATATAATTCTAAATTTAGAGAATTCTGATTTTAATTCTTCACAGTTTCTAGACCAGTAGAAAAGAGTTCTGTCTTGTTTAAAATCTGCAATTAATTTTAGATTTGAATGTGTTTTTTCCCCTTATTTTTTCAGTGAGATAAAAATATATGTACAGCTGAATCTATGAAAACTATTAACTTCTTGTGGTTCCATGATGAACTCCATAAATATATCAAGCAATTTGTTTCCATATAATTTAACTCTGACACTGTAAGACTTTGTAGGATCCAGTTTCCCTTCTCCTTGTTGTCTGTTAATATCTAACCCGTATATGTATATAAAAAGAACACTGAATTGGCTGATAGAGCTTTTATAACCAGTTCATTTGTACTGACAGTATCCAGCCCAAAACTACTGGATGTTACTGATGCACAGTAGCAGGAGCAGTCCATTATCTGTGCTAGGGCTCTAGCTCTTTCAAGAGAAGGAAAAAAACTGCTTTAATCAAAAGCTGACTATCTTCAGGTTTACTTGAAGACCTGATTCTTTGTAAAGTCTTTGATTCTTTGAAAGAGGTCAGAGTGACATTTCAGTAATGGTTTTCCTTTATTCCGCTTGGCAGAGCAGCTAGTCTATCTTGTAATCAGGCTATGAAAAAGACAGGAAGAATCAAAGCATCTACCGATGTTTAGATGGAAAAATGGCTTACCTGAAAGCTGCTTAGGTATTTTATGAATACCTTCTGTAAGTATCCATAAAACAGGTGGTAATATGAGCTTCAGATCTCTTTGTTTCATAGGATTGGAACTCAAGAATAAATTTGTGGATTACCGTTGGAATTAAACTTACATTAAAACAAATTTCAGATATTCCACCTGTTTCTGTAACCTTCTTCCTCAAATTTGCTGCCCTGCCCACTTATACTTTATGTATAAAACTGCAATTATTGAAGAGTTGTCTTGTACTTTTACTGAGATAAGTAGCTTTAACTCAAACATACATATTTGTGAAAGTGTAACAATTCAAATGGCATTCCTTCTATCTTATTCTTATCCTTATCCTTATTCTTATTCTTATTGTTGCTATTGTTACTCTTATTATTACTTTACTTTGCCATTCCAAGAGGGTATTGACTCTTGTAGAGATTTTCCTGCTTTTACTTTTAGGAGTCATGGAATTCCACCATAAAAGATTTAGCCCTGCACAAACTAATATATTTTATCTCATGCATTGCTCAACACATAAGAATGGTAAGATTTTACCCAAAAGTGAGGACTTATTTTTGTCTAATACACATAATTAGGTCAAACCAATGGATTACAGGTTACACAAGAAGGGCATTTTGCTGTGATTGGAAGAACTTAACCTATCTGCAATCCTAATATTGTATGTTCATTGATTTAAAAGGCTGGTTATTTATTGACAACTGTAGCTTGAAGTTGCCTTAATAAACCAGCTGCTTTTAAGGTCTTAGTAATTTACTTGACTGAAAACCAAATATTTTTTTACATTAATTTCATGTTTTATCACATACTGAACAGTTATTGAGCCTTAAAATAAAACTGTTAGGTCTATTACTTGTCGTTAAATAAAAACCCTGCAACTCTCTAACTGACTTGTGAGTCTTACCTCTTTTTACCATGTCTAAGAGTTTTAAGCAAGTTTTTCTTCTGTCCATGCTGAACCATTTATAGGCTCTACTAGTTTTACATGGAAGTTTTTTTCTCTTTTTAACACGTTTCATATTTATCATATAGCAAAGATTGATTTGACTATGTTACAGTCCTCCCTTTCTGTTATATCTTTAATATAGACAGATTTAAATATCAGAGATGATTTTATAAATCTGTACCATTTCCTTTTCTCTTTTTTTTTTAATTCCTACTTTGAAAAAAGTCTATAATAAATTGAAGTTTTTCATTTATTCTAGTTCACACATTAATAAATCAAGAGAACTAGTTCTGAATGTTGCCTCTATATAATAAAGAGGGGCTATTTGAGGTTCTCCCTGACTGAAACACATACCGAGTGGTACTAGTTAAATAACTGAGGTGCTTTGTTTTGGTTATTTTTAAGTTTTATCTTGCCCACCAGAATCCTGTTCAGATTCTTTGGTATCTTGCTAATTCATCAATAAAAGATCTTCATTCATTCTATCATTCTTCCTTCTGTAAATTAATTTGAAACACAAAGGACAAGCTAATTAGAGAATGTGACTTTCTGAATACAGGTATTTTCTCTCTTTCCCTCTTTCTTTCATGTTGTCTGAGCTTTTATGTTAGAAATACTAAGGTTAATACAGATATATTTACATCCAGTAACTAATGCAAGTGCTCTAAGAACCTATCAGATGTAGATGTTTTTCTCTTTTTTTTTTTTTTTTTTTTTTTCCCATATTTTTTTTTTTTTTTTGTCCCCAATTTGATTTTTAGATGACAGAAAGAATGTCATGGCTGTTGGTAAATAAAAAATTCTGCATGAGTGCTTTTTAACAGCTTATCATCAATGTGTAATCGAACTGAATAATTGCTGCATAAGAGAATGACTCCGAACCAGCAGCTGCCCCTAGGCAGTACTTTGTTGAGGAATGTCACTGCGACAAAAAAGTGCTGGACGTATAATGCATTATCAGCATTTGTGCTATAAGCATGTCATATAGGTGGAGGGGAATCACTGGGGTGTGGTAAACATAAGTGCGTCAATGACATCTGAGTGGTACCAGACGGATAGGGGGCAAGTAGAAAGACAAAGAAGGCAAAAGACAAAGAAGCCAAAAAATTGAGGAAAGCAGCTTTTACAGTGAAATGGAAATTACCTTCAATGCTGCAGTGCACCACTGACTTTGACAGCTGAAGCAGCAGCAGCAGAGAGAACTTGACAAAAATATCGGTTATAGTGATTCTTTTGCAAACAGCTAAGTCTGTTTGAGTTTTCCACTGGCAATATTAATCAGTGTTTGTTCAAAAAAATTAGACTGAACAGAAGAATATTTTCTTAAGGCAGTAAGAAATCATTTGAAACAGTAGATTTATGTGTGTGAAAGTGTGTCTACATATATCTAAATTTGTGAGCTAATGAAGCATGAGAGTGAAAACAATTGTGCACATTTTCTCATTGGACTTGTCCTGATTTTGGTCAAGACAGAGTTAATCTTTTTTGCAGTATGCATGAGAGGGTAGAGCCTGGAGCCATGTGGGAGATTCTAGGATGTTATTCTATACCATCCACATCATTGCTGAGGGCAAAAGTAAGGGACTTTTGCTCCAGAGAGTGGCTTCAGGTCAAGAAAAGCATGGCATGGAGGGGGAAGACCATCCACCATTGTTCATTGTCATCCTTGGGCCCTGGGTGGGCATTTTTCATGTAAATCATCCTCTTTTTTTTGTACACTTTTGTTATTAATCTTGTTGCTGTTACTGCTTGTTTTTCTTATCTCATTGCTGTTTCTAGTAAATTGCTCTTATTTCAGCGCATAATCTCTGTCATTTGTCCCTCTCATCAGGAGGGAAGGGAAGCATGGTTTTCTTTTTAGTAGGAGTACTAAATTGGGAAATACCATTCCTAAACCATGACATGGTTTACAACATGCTATTCAAAATACAAAAAAAGTCCTGTAATGAATATATATGTTCCATTTATTTATCATATCTTCCCTGTATTAGATATTTTATATCAAAATTAAAAGCTTATATATTAGAATTAATTTGGACCTAAATACAAACTTACTAACTTGTTTCCTCCTTCTGGAATTACGTTTCATCCTAAATTATTATTTCTGAAATTTTTCCTTCAGTATTTCACTGACATATCAAAGCTGAGTAGAGTTTATGTAGTTGTTACCATAGAAACTGAAAAGGAACTTCCATATTATACCATTGGGAAATGCCATTAAACATACTTTACATTTAGATATTTGGGTGAAAAGCCTTGTATAAAGTCATAGGCTATGTCAGTAGTGTAACCCTGCATAAATCTAAGTCTCTGGGTCTTCTGTTTAGAATATGTTGCCTCTTACCTTTATTGCTTTCACATTTCTTCATTTTGAAATAAAAATCATAGTTTACCTTACCGAATGTCGAAATCTGACAATCTCCTTATAGTAGTAGGATGAAAAGAGTAACACAGTCACAGGCCAGATTCTGCTCTCATGATTAAGGTTTCCTATATACAAAAGCATTTATCTTTATAATGGCTCTATTTTCTACTTCAGCCGTGGTATAGACGTTTAGTGTCAGCTGCTTGCAATGGGGCATGTGTAACAGAACTGGCAGTGACAGCCGTTAGTGGTCTAAACTGATGTTCTTGAATTGCTTTGAGCCCCTCAGCATTATGACAAGTAACTTAAGCTGAGAGTTTGTTTCATTTCTTTTACAGAAGAAAAAGATGAACACATATGTTCACTCACAACCTGGATGCTTCTGACAGCAAATACGAATTAAATTGCTTCCATGCCATCACAGTTAATGTGGGGAGGGAAGCATTTCTAAAGTGCACGAAGCTAACACAGCCTGTAGATAAAGAAAAATGCCTCTGTGGACTCAAATATAAACATTTTATAACACCAGTAGATTCATTTACTTGTCTGAGAGGCCATTATTATTCTGCTCACATACTGTGCTGTAATAGGTAGACTGGTAGAGATTTGGGTCCAGCATACTTACCTGTCCATACCCCTGTCTGAAACTAATCACTCATAAGCAGAGCAGAGTCTGTGTACTGGAATTAATAAGTCACACAAACCTCTGCTGCAGAGCAGTTTTAGCAGTGAGTTGTATGTCTGTCTACATGAGTTTTTACACATCTGTCAGCTAACCCACACATTCATATTGAACTTCAGCAGCTGGGGCATCAGGCAGATATCCAATTCTCTCTGCAGACTTGTGCCTCTGCTAACTAATGAATGGGCTGCACTCATCCAGGCACATGATATTTTTTTCATCTACAACAGTTAAAACATGAGCTATTTGCCTATTTAATAAAAAAAAAAAAAAAGCATGTTTCAACAGCAAAGGATGACCCTCCATTTTAACAGGGTTGAGACTACAATTGTCAGAGGATAGAAGTGGAAGGAAATACCTGTTACTAGCAGCTGAGAAAGACTGGTATTTTTGACATGTAGTCTGGCTGTCAGTGAGGTGATCAACTGACACATGCCAAGCTGCTGTTGTGGAGCACTCTTGCCAGCTGAAAACTTTTAAAAGCCTTTCCTTTCACTGAGGATTTCCCATTTTACAAAATATTACCTTCTCATTGAGAATGCATGTTCAGCCTAGCTGACCTGTTTCAATAGAATGCAGTTACTCTAACCAGAAGCAACACAGTCAAAATAGCATAGTCTGTACTTTTTCGTTAAATATCTGTTCATTACTATGTGGACCCTGCAGCAAACACCCTAAAGTTTAATTTCTCAGGTTAGGTCAGTCTGGGTTAGTAAAATCTTACCTAAATTATATTCAAAAATAAAGATGGAGGAAAAATATAAACACACAGAGAGAAATCCAGGAGCTCAGCTTTAAAGCTTGAAATGGATAAATTACTAATATACCATTCTTTGGCTCTGTTACTTCTTTTTCTTTGAAGTGGAGATGTATGGAATCAGGCTAGGGTGACGTAAATAAAATCTAGACTATGAAAAGTGAGCAGGAGAAGTCAGAAAAATAAAATAATGGTTTTTAAAGAGAAAAAAAAAGAACAAGAAATAGAGATCAGGAAATTTTGAGTTTTGTTAGTTTCATTGATTGTAAGGTAATAAGGGACTACTAGATCTTCTGCCTGAAGACTTAATAGCAGACTTTCTTTATTTGGAAAAAGTATTCAGATTTTCAAGTATAACCATTATGTCCCAGAAGGGCAGAACCACAAGGGTGGAAACCATGAATGTGTAAAGAGTTTTCACTGTCATAAAATTGCTTCTATGAGGAAAACCTAAGATGATGATGCTAGGTCACCTGTGATCCAATGTACAAATATCTATAGCAGTTAATTAGACATTCAAAAAAATTTCTTCCCAATCTAATTATAAACTGTTAAAAACTTATTCACATGAATCACAGCTAGTCAATGTATATAAATTAATAACCTTCTTCTTCTACAACATATTTTGAAAAACTTCTATTTCACAAAAATCATGTTTCATTCCTCTTTCAATGAAAAAGAGCTCAGACATTCTGTATTGCTACAGATGAAGTCTCCAGCCTTAAGCATTAACCTAAATGGTGATTGAAGTATTTGTATTTTTTCTTTTGTTAAAACTGAAAATTAAATTATGTCAATTTGCAGAAAGGAAACATATTGCATATTGACACATCAGTTGAGGCAATCAATTCTTTAAAGAAGACAAAAGAAAGAAGAAAATAAGTAACAATTTCCAAAGAAAACTGATAGAATATTTTGTTCTTTTGAAGAAACTTTTTAAATCTTGAGAAACTCATAGTTGTTGGTTTTTTTTGTTCTTTCTTGACACTGTGAAACTTGACAATAGCAAGGAGCAGGAAACAAAATCCTTATAAGCAATTGGAGTGTTTGAGATGTTTATGAGCCAGACAGACCAGCAAACACTGAAAATTAATTAAAAGAAAAAAATAACTCCAAATATTCAATTTTTAAGTTAATATATATCACACTTAAATGTCTAAATCTAAATCACATGAATAGCTTACTGGATTTTTATTACACTAGTAGTGAGATCTTCAGCTCAGCTTCTAAAACCTCTTCTTCATGAATTGAGTCTTGCTCAATTTTGTGTGGAAAAAAAGATTTACAAGACGGAGTCAGCACTTTGGTGTTAATGTTGAGACCTACTGTTGTACATGTAGAGGTCTTGATTTTCTGCACAGAATGTAAAAGAATGCTTGTATTTTTGTGTTACTGTTTTGGAGTGGTGTTTTTTCAGCATCTCTTTTTTCTATATACTTTTTTAAGCATTAATATTGACTATATCCTGAATATTCTATATTCTTGAGCATGAGAAAAAAGGTACTAGATAATACAGAGCAGAAGGGAAAAAGATAGTACAGATCCCTTTCAGTTTGAGAGAGATACACGAGCCTTAAATTTAACACATACTCTATTCATCTTTCCTCCAGTCAGGATCTTACTATAAGACAGATAAGTATTGAGAGCTAACTGAACAACAGGTTGGAGTACAAAGTTATCTTGTTTGTCTTAGCCTTAGCTAAGCTTGGCTTCTTTGCTAGTACTGAGGAGTAACAAAGCAACAACACAGAGGAAGAGCTTGATTTAATGATGTTGGAATGATGAATGAGCAATTCATCCAAAGCTTCCTTTTGGTTGGGAGAACAGTCTCAGACCTGTGTGTGAACTACTCTCTGGGCAGCTGGATAATAGGTCAAGGCAATGTCATTCCCTTCCTGAGTTAGAAATAGTACTTTCTGTACTTAAGAGAGTGGAGTTCCTTCCAATGGAAGCAAGAAATGCCATACATATGAGTCAGCTTTGAGTGTCCAGGTGGTGCCATTACTCAGTTTTTGGACACTGTGCTGCAGCATATTCATACACTCATTCAAATACTTTGCAGTTGCGTAAAAGGAAAACATATTTTCACATTTTTCCTTTTGAGTTTTCAAGTACAATAAATCTAATTTCTGAGGCAGACACTCCCCTACCAGTTTTAATTTCCCTTGTAATTTTTTCAAGTATTCCTAAGGTGTGAGGAAGTCACAAACTAAAATAAAACAAACCATGAAAGTTACAGAAGCTTTACTCTTACTGAAAGGCAAAAAAAAGTAAAACAGATTCCTTTCTCTTCAGTGCCAAAATCCACTTTGCAGCAAGTTTCCATGCTGACATCTTAGACACAAGGTTTCTGAAATGAAATAGAACATGAATAATCTATCTAGAGTTCAGTTGACATGCAGAACCATATAATTTTAATTGCTTAAAAAGAAATCACAAATAAAAAAAGATTGTGAATTTTTTTTTTTTTTATTCTGCCAATATACATTTTGTGACTGTGGTATAGTTTTCTCCAATATGCAAAAAATAATACAAATACAGCATTCTTTTTTAGCATAATACCTGTGGATTGACCTTGGCTGTGTGCCAGGTGCATACCACACTGTTCTATCTCTCCCCTCCTCATCAGGACAGGGGGCACTGGAGAAAACGAGGTGGAAAAATAAATTAAAAAAAATCCTGCAACCAAAACATCTGGGTCAAGATAAAGGCAGTTTAATAAAGCAAAAGCAGAGGCTTGTGCATGGAAGCAAAGGAAAACAAAAGATTTATTCTCTATTTCTTGTCAGCCAGTTACGTCCATCTCCTTTCTGGGAATCAGGGTTTCAGTATACATAGCAGTTGCTCTCAAAGACAAACCTCACAGTAAATAATGTTATTCCATCTTCTTTCTTTCTCTTAATTATCTTTCTCTTATGTTATCTGATGTCACATGCTTTTAGTCCATTTGGGCCAGCTGTCCTGGCTGTGTCCTCTCCCAAGATCTTGCCCACTGCCAGCCTGTTGGTTAGGGGTGGAATTCTGTACAGACAATCTTGATGATGAGAACTACTTAGCAGTAGCCAAACACCTGGTGTATTATCAACACCCTTCTAGCTACCAATGCAAAGCACAGAACTGTGAGGGCTGCTATAGGGAAATTAACTCCATCTCAGCCAGACCCAGTACAATAACAGAATCCTGAATCAGTATCATTATCTTCATATCAACATCTTGCATAACTGCAAGGTGGAAAGTAATTTATTCATGGTCACTGGATGGAGTTAAATCTCAGTTAAGAAATATGAAATTTATATGGACAAGTTCTGGATGGCCTATTAAATTTACTAGTTGTTAGTAACTCTTGAAAATTCTTTATAAATTATTCGTGTAGCCCTCTTCCAACAGTTTTCCAGTTGTTGTCATGGTAGGTAAATATTGTCTTATTGTTGCTATATAGTAGGCTCTTGTACATCACATGTATTTATTATAGCAAGCCTAAAGAAGGAAAAAAACCTTATAATTTTCTGATAGATGGTGGTAATTCTCATTGGGTTTTTGTCTATCTCTAAAACTATGACTTCTAATTCCTTTTACCTCTGTGAAAAAATGATGGTTCACTGTGTGATTGCTTTGCATATATTATCAAAAAATCCTGAAGAAACCTCATTCTGGTAGAATGCCATTACCCTCCAATACATATGCTTTAATGCCAACTCTCAGCTCTCTGTCATACTGTGTCTATCTTGAAAAAGTATTTCCCAGTCTCTGACCAAAGAGTTTAAATAACATTCATCTTGTAAAACTTTTACAAATGCTTCATAATCACACATCTACAAGAAATTTGCTGGTTAACTTTGAACTAAATCATTATTTATTTTACTCGAGTGGTATTGGAAGGAAAGACCTGGCAGATTGTCTCATGATTTATTGCTGAAAACTCAAAAAGAAATAAAGGAGCATTTAGAGATCTAGATGAGACTCTCTGAGCCTATAAAATAATCTGTATGCTTAAATTCAGATAAAATTTTGTAAATGGAAAAATCCAGATGATAATTATATCTGGCTCTAGAAAGCATGCAAAAGCAGACATCATTAAAGGTACTAAAAGAAAATCATAAAAGCAGATTTCTGAGTTGGCGTGGATTCAGGATAGAGATGAGTGAATTTATTAGGAATAAACCATAGTTGTGGCTGAAGAAAAAAAATAAGAAGACTGGAACTAAATTTTAAAAGGTGCTTTCTGCTCTTCTAGTTTTTAGATATTTTCTACTTGTTTAATGTTTAATGTCTAATGTCTTGTATATTTTCCTATCCTCTTTGGGCAACCGGTCTCTTGTAATCTAACCCCATACAGTAGCTAAAAGAAGACAGCTCTTTGGCAGATCAGATCTCTTGCCATAGACAAACTATTACTAATTATCGATCCCCTAGATTAAAAAGTGTTTACAATATACATATCTCCCCCTCCCCTCCCTGCATGTGAAAATTCTACACCTGCAATGCTGTGTTTCTAAATAAGCAGCCCTTTGACATACTGAAGATTTTGGATGGTCAAAAATAATGATCATGATGTATTTCAAGGAATGCAGGCTTAATTTTTGCAGTGCACTATTGTATTTGTGAGGAGCAGCAGCATAAAAAATGACTACACACACATATGGAGAGGTACTTGAGGCTATGAAGAAGATAGTGAAGAGTATAAGGCTGCATACCAATTACGTTTCTGTAAACAACTACATTGTATCACATTGTTAATGTAATATATCTTTGCATTATAGTTGCTTAAGGATGTCCCACAACTATACCTTATACTTTGAAGTCTGGAGTGTTGAAGACTGAAAAAGGCTTCTGTCACCTCTTCTTATTCTAAAGCAAGCCAGGAGGTTTGCATCACAGCTATTGTGTTGTTGTCAAGAATATTATCAGTGATATAATAAGTTCTACAAATATATTCTAGTAAACAGCACATTCATTAAGTTTTTCCTATAATACTTTCTTCAAAATCTTAAAAAGCTGTAGAATAGAAAAGGGAAGAGTAAGGAGAAAGAGAACAGTTTAATACCTGAAACATAATGATGAATTTTGTTTCAGATCTCCTTTCTTGATTTCCATACACTGCAAAAATTGTATGCTCTATTCTTCTGCAGTGATAAGTGCTTTGATGCAGTGCAGTTCTGAATATATAAAATATTTTATAACACTATTATTAAAACTATCCTGGTTTATCCCTTAATTATCATCTATGTGTTAGTTAATCTTAAATAAAGAAGATTTGAATAATCTAAAAGTAATTATTTTGCCTACCATACATCATTCAATAAAATATAAATTAAGCAGAGAGGCAGCTAAAACATTTCAGAATTTAGTTGCTTTCAAACTTGTCTTGTAGTTACTGCAGATACTGCATTAAGGCCAAACAAATTTACCATATGGAATCAGAGACACATTCACCCATTTCTCATGCCAATCTTCAGTGTTATGGACTGTGTTCGTTGGGAGGTGGGTTAGGAACAGTGCTTTGTCAGTTTTTAAGGCTTAATATGGTATATCACAGTTAGTGACCAACAGCATCAGTCTAAGGCTTTCTCCCCAAAGATATAAACAAGATGAAATATCAAAATGTTTTAAAAGTTTTCATCCCACTGGGTGTTCCTTCAGCCCAAATCTGTGTAGTAATACATACCCCTAAGATACCAACCACTGTGATTTTCTAGGAAGTTCTGAACAAGGCAGTAGTCATAGAATCATAGAATTGATTGGGTTGGAAAAGACCTCAGAGATCATCAAGTCCAACCCTTGGTCCAACTCCAGTCCCTTTACTAGATCATGGCACTCAGTGCCATGCCCAATCTCAGTCTGAAAACCTCCAGGGACGGTGAATCCACCACCTCCCTGGCCAGGCCATTCCAATGCCTGACCACTCTCTCTGTAAAGAATTTCTTTCTAATATCCAGCCTAAATTTCCCCTGGCAGAGCTTAAGCCCATACCCTCTTGTGCTGTTGCTAACTGCCTGGGAGAAGAGACCAATCCCCACCTGGTTATAACTTCTCTTCTGGTAGTTCTAGAGAGTGATGAGGTCACCTCTAAGCCTCCTCTTCTCCAGACTAAACAACCCCAGCTCCCTCAGCCTCTCCCCACAGGTCTTGTGTTCCAGTCCCTTCACCAG
>VYXB01005007.1:0-11218 GCA_013397135.1 Pachyramphus minor | reverse complement strand
GGCACTGTAATTCTGAAACAAACCCTTCCTGGACAGAAGCCTCAGGTGAGCCAAAACAAACCGTGCCACAGCGAGTCAAGCACAGCACATTATCACCTCATTTTAACAATAAGACAGGCATATAGACAACATGGAAATCATAGAAAGCTTTAGGTTGGAGGGGACCTCAAAGATAATCTAGTTCCAACCCCCCTGCCACGTGCAGGGGCACTTTACACTAGACCAGGTTGCTAAAAGTCCCATCCAGCCTGGCCTTGAACATTTCCAGGGTTTTCTTGTTTTAAAGAAAAAAACCCAGCTGGGAATTTTTTCCCCTGTCCCACTGTGAAAGAAAGGTGTTATCGAGAGAGGGTGAGGGGGTAGCTAAAGTGATTCACACACACAAAAGAGCTAGCCAGCAGCCCCACATTCCAAGCTGATGGGCCTCAGAAGACTGGGGGGGGGAGGTGAGTTTTTCTCCTCCTTAAACTGCATCCTTTTTTACCTTTTTTTCTGGGACTCAGGGAGTATGCAGGGTGGAGAAGCAAGCTCCAGGTTCAGTTTGTTTTTTATTTCCACCTCGGCTGGGCCGGTGGTTCTTTGGGCCCTGAGAGAGGTCCCAGTTTTGCCTCCAACCCATCACGTCCTGTTTTGCCCACAGCCTGTGTGCCCCCCTTGGAGCTGCCAAGGAACCGGAAACTGACAGCATTTTGTGAGTTTTTCCCCTTTCTTCTTGGGTTTCCCCATTCCTCGTTGGACAGACTGACATCCCGGTCTCTTGCTAGCTGCTGCTTTAGTGGCTGAGGGTGGGGGACACACCTTTGGATCTTGAACCACCCTGCACAACTGAGATCTGCCATCTGCCATGTGGGGTTCGTCAACAGTGCCCCCTGCCAACCATCACAGAGCAACTGCAGCTTCTGCTCCTCCAGAGATCCAACAGTGCCCCCTGCTGGTCGTGCTTAGAATTGCACCAAAAGGCAAAAAGAACTGGTTTTGGGTGGGAATTTGGGTGCAGGATTGTTGTTTGATTTTGTTCTTCTGGTGTGCTACCTATACACATATATCCTTTAATAAAGGGCTGTTAATTTTTTGTTTCTTTCTCCACATTCCCTCTACTGGACCTGCTTAATTTCAGATTTACAGTTGCTTAGAGGGGGAAGCTTGGTCTTCCTCATAACTTGCCCTCCTTAGCAAACATTTATGTATCGTTAAACTGAAACAGATGGGGCATCCACAACATTGCTGGGCAACCTCTGCCAGTGCCTGACCACCCTCACAGGGAAGAATTTCTTCCTAATATCCAATCTAACCCTACTCTCTAACAGTTTAAAACCACTGTCCCTTTTCCTGTCACTCCAATTCTTTATAGAGTCCTTCCCCATCTTGTGCCATACTTTAATAAGTACTTTCAATGATAAGCTAAACAATTCTACTGACTTTAGGCAGTGGAAATAGCTGTTTTATAACAAAAAAATTACAAAATAGCATAGGAATATTATTCAGAACTGCTTTGCATACTCTGTAACAATGTTGTGTTAGTCTTGCTATGTCAAACTGTCAAGAAGAGGGTGATGCACAAAGCGTTAAGACATCCTTTGATCAGTAAGACATCTATCTGAGCGCAACAGGATGCACGCAATCTTATTACTTCAGTAACAAGTTGAATTTCTGTGTTATAACTTCATACTATCAACACCATTCATTAGAAGTAATCGCATTATGCATTGTTGAGGGAGGAAGGGGTTGAAAACAGAAAATTGAGAAGGAGAAAAGAGAATAAGCTGGTTTTAGAATTGTTTTTGCTTAAAGACCAATCTTGCAGCTAGGAATTGCTAAGAATATTGCTTCAGTGTGGGAATCTTCACACCCTGTGTTTCCTTTAGGTTGTTTTCTGTCTGTTGAAAGAAATGGAATTCTCTCAACAGAATGTTGTTAAAAACTTAAAAGCATTCTTTCCCGAAGGCATGGGGGTAAGGGAGATAAGAAAGCTTAGAACCATAAAAACAGTCTAGTGAGCCACTTGCACATGCATCAGGCCTTTGATATTGATGCCTTGAAGTTTGGACTTTTTTTAACTTTATAGATTTTAAAAGTAGTTATATAGCAAATGTAGAACTTTGTGTAGTAGAATACAGGCTTTTGCCCTTTGGCACAGCACTTACACACACTAAACCTTGTTGCCCATTTCCCCTATCAATTCCCTTGAATTCTAGTAATGTGTTTAGTCTTATTTTCAAGGTAGAATTATAGAAAACACCCCAAAATCTGCTTAAGAAGATATGGACATAGACACAGCAACCTTCAAGCCCAGAGCTTTGGAGAACCTCCAAGAAAAAACAAGTGTTCCGAGGAAGATGAAGATGAGGAAGAGAGGGTCCCAAAAAGACCCCAGCCCCAAATTCCCAAGGAGGCGTGCCAGGGGCNCCCGTGTTCGGGGCGCGCGCGCTGAACTTAGTATTTCCTGGAAGCTTAGAAGCTCATTAAAACCTTTTATTCCTTATCTTACCTCTACCTAATTTGGCCAGAGTTTTTTTCTCCCAAACCATTTTAGGCAACAATATGTAAGACAAAGCCCAGACCAGGCTGGTGCTTATTGCCCCTGCTATGCCTTCACTGAGCAGTGTATGTGTTTGTCCCTGCAAATGATGGAATAAATCTATTCTTCACACTTCAGCTGTGAGTCGTGGTCATCTTGGTTAACCTGCATCAGTTCTTACAATTGTACTACAAGAAGTCAGGACTTCTATTGACAAAAATCTTAGGACCCATGTGTCTGGCTAAATATGCTTTATGAACATAAAAGTGCAATCTAATAACTGAAATCTGTTAGGTCAGTCTATTCCTCACATATCCTGTTGTCATGTTCTCAGAGAAAGGAGAAAAAAAACCCACAGAAAAATACGTCTGCTTCTTCTCACCTGGAAGTACACACTCAAAAAACCTACTGAAATCCAAATTCAACCATACCTGTATCCTCCAGGAACTTGTCAAGAAAGTTAATACTAAACCTATCTGTTTCAAAAGCATGATGCTGGCCAAGACCTTCTGTCTTAGAATCACAACTGAATCATTATTATTCTCAACTACTTTAAAAGTGATTCTCCATAAGCATAAAAAACCCTGTCATGTGGATAATGTTTCTCTTTTTAGGAATTCCTTCAGTTAGAGCAGCCACCATCAGCAACATTCAGCTTGGAGGTATTCAAGCTTCAAAGAAGCAAAACCAAACTCATTTGAATGTTGAACATTCTGGGATATTCTGGAATATTACATTAGCACATACCAGTATGTATACAGAACTGGGGAATTNGATGCCTTTCAAGTTTTTCCAACAGAAAAAGGGATACAATGAGGATACAATATTGGATCTTCTGTTTGCTGACATCATTTCTACCTGCAAAGTCCACAAATTCCTTACTGATTTGTTTGCTGACAACCCCAAGTTTTGTGGTGTGGTCAACACTCTAGAGGGAAGGGATGCCATGCAGAGGGACCTGGACAGGCTTAAGAGCTGGGTCCATGCAAACCTCATGAAGTTCAACAAGGCCAAGTGCAAGGTCCTGCACCTGGGTCAGGGCAATCCCAAGGCTGAGTGGAGAATGGATTGAGAGTAGCCCTGGGAAGAAGGATGTGGAACTGCTGGAGCAAGTCCAGCAGAGGCCACGAAGATGCTCAGAGGGTTGGAGCACCTCTGCTATGGAGACAGGCTGAGAGAGCTGGGGGTGTTCGGCCTGGAGAAGAGAAGGCTGCAGGATGACCATAGAGCACCTTCCAGTAATTAAAGGAGCTCCAAGAGAGCTGGAGAGGGACTTCTGACAAGGGCCTGGAGTGAATGGCTTCACACTGACAGAGGGCAGGGTTAGATTAGATATTAGGAAGAAATTCTTGACTGTGACAGTGATGAGGCACTGGATCACATTGCCCAGAGAAGTGGTGGATGCCCCATCCCTGGAAGTGTTCAAGGCCAGGTTGGATGGAGCTTTGAGCAACCTGGTCTAGTGGAAGGTGTCCCTGCCCATGGCAGGGGGCTTGTAACGTGATGATCTTTAAGGTCCCTTCCAACCCAAACCTTTCTAGGATTCTATGATCGTAGGAGGGTGAAGAGCCAGAGAAGTTATCACTTGCTGACAATATATTCTCCAAAACTTTATTCTATCTCTCAAAAAAACCCTCAAGCCAGACCAAACAAAAGAAAAAAAATACCTCAAGTACCAACAATCCCTAATTGTCCTTTGTTACATGAGAAGATATCTGCCAGGGTTGGTGTCATGGAATTCCAGACAACACCAGACATGTTACAGGTAATATCAATTTTATGCCTTTGGCCAAGAGAAAAAAAAAACAACAACAACAAAAATTAGCACCTTCTTCATTTTGTCTGGATTTAGCCCATATGGAATTTGACACTGGGTTGTGACCTGCTTGTTCATATATGTTCATGAGAAAGATACTGATCTTTGCTATATTTCCAATCTAGCAAGTAGTGTATGTAAAGACTACCTAGAAACTGCCAGTATTTCCCAAAAATATGGAAATTACAATTCAGTTGAGCAGACAAATACCAGCTGATTAGTCCTCTGGTAGGCAAGTCTGCACTAATCTAGAATGATAAAGGAACTATCAAATGACACCAACCTGTAAAACTGAATGCAGTGGCAGGCAGCTTTTTTAGTAGCTCAAAGAGCATCTCAGATATATAAAATTACATTCCTTATCCTTGCTGTGGTCAAAAGATGCAAAACAGGTGACAGCTTCAATGTGTAAACTGCAATAGTATCAGCACCAGACATAAGATTTTTAACATGATCTTCTCATTTGTGGTCAGACAATGCCTGGCTGCTCCATGGTGTAGCTGATCCTGGCCATTTCAGGATTAATTAACTTAATGAAGAATGAACAACTGCCATATGCATTGTCTGTCAAATACAATGTCACGTTGGCAATTAGCTAAAAAGAAACTTTTGCAACCTCAAGCATATAATGAAGAGTAGGTAAGCGCAAGAGTAACATACCTATTCTGATGAATGCTTTTAGTTTGCTATTATTTATGCAATCCCAAACATGTTTCAGCATGCAATTTGGGAAATAAGACTCACCTCAACTATACTAATCATATGAGGAAGCAGGCGATCCATTCGAACTTCCAGCAACATTACCAGAGCACGACAAACATTTTTGCGTACTTCAGGGTCCTCATCACCAGCCAGTGCAAAAAGATTCTATTGGAAAGTAATACCAGTTGAAAAGCTTCAATTCATCTAGTTCAACTTGTATTTAAATTGACATTATTGGCAAACTAAAGTATGCAGACATGTACTTCTGTACCATCCCACCCCACATCTCAGAAAACCGTACTGTTTCCTAAACACATGGTTTAGCAAATGAACTCTTTGGACTTTCAGTGTGTATTGTTACCCAGTGTTTTGGTCATATGTACATTAGACACAAAAATTAATTCCATGATTTTTTTTTCCCTAAACATTAATGAAATTCTGAAGCTAGAAAATGCCTTCAGTACATAACAGAAGCAAATAAAATACTCTGGATAACCCAAAATATTATCCTTCTAATCCACATTCAGTAGTAGTATTCAGAGACCCATAATCTAGACTCAGTGACGTGATGATCCCTGTACTGAACTCTCAATCACAGGTAAGTGACAGACTGCTGCCAGTACCTCTATGCAAGAAGTTTCCTCTATTTATGAAAAGGAAACATTTTTCAAAATACTAATTTCTTGGGCTGGGAGAGTTCTTAGACTATTTTGAGCATAAACATGCAGAATGACCTTCAACCCATGGGGATTGAAACTAAGAATGGGAAGCCATCAATGTGGAGTTTGGGGGTAGTGGTGGTTGTAAAACATTATTCAAAGCCCTTGATAAATTAGATATTTGACTTAACCCCCCCAACCAAGAATGCATACTCACCTCAATAAAAGAATCTATGTGCAACATAAGAGCTTGAGTTCTGCTGATGATGAATTGATTGACACATGCAACAGCATGAGATCTACAAATGGAACAGTTAAAATATATGTTTTTCATGACTTAAATATTTTCTAAACTGCACATAGGCATCAAAAGCATTAGGAAGTAAATCACACTGTTCAAGCATCTTCTAGAGTCAAGAGGGAACAAATCTGCACATCTATATTGTTACCAAGAAAAATTACTAAACCACATTTTTTAAGTACCACCTTATACTCCAATATATATAATAAATAATTTTAAATTAAGTATTCAGTAAATAAAAAACATAGTAGGATGATTATACCTGTCACATTCCTTCCAAACAGTATGCAAGGATGTTCTTTTTCATAATAATCATAACATACTATTATGATTATTAACTTTCTCTAATATTTACAATTCCATACAAGTCAACATGGTGACATTTTAGCACGCCCTTCTTCATTACTATGTATCAACTGCCTTGGCAAGATTTTTATAATTTAATGAGACCAATATGCATCAGTAATATAATTGTAGCTTAGAACAAATACACACTTGTATTAGGATATATAATAAAATACTTGTGGTAGAAACAAACTGAAAGTGAAGAGCTCGTTCTTCTATTTCACTTAACACAAAGCCATTGCTTACAAGTCTTTTTCATTCTCAGAGATACAAAAGCCAAATTATATAAGTAAAGGCACAAGATAAAGCTACCTTTAAAAGCCTCTGAAGAACCATTCAAGTATTTTTACTAACATAACTCCAAACATCTAGTCT
Organism: Pachyramphus minor; assembly: GCA_013397135.1. Lineage (NCBI taxonomy): Eukaryota > Metazoa > Chordata > Aves > Passeriformes > Tyrannidae > Pachyramphus > Pachyramphus minor. The sequence continues at coordinate 4,502 of VYXB01005007.1, read as the reverse complement.
GTTCAGACATTTGTTGGAAGAAAGTCTCATAAAACAGTGTTCAAAAGTTGTCTCTTGACAGATTTAAACACTGTTAATATTTAAATACTGTTAAATACTAAAAGTATTTTACTGACACTACAAATATCCTTCATACTTCAGCAATATGTACTGAAACCAGGCCACAGGTCAGCAGGTGATTTGCTTTAAAGTTGAAACTGGTTTAAATATTTCGAAGCCAAAGCTTATCTTTCTACAAGTGCCAGTTCATGCTTTGTTATATATTTTATTAGTGTGCATCTATTTTAGGTGAGTTTTTAAATCTTATTTAAATTCTATCAAGATATATTCCTAGTTATGCTCTTTCTTCTAGTCTTCACCATCTACTACTGTTGGCAATAATTGAACCCTCCAAGTCGTAAAATCTTTCAATATAATTTTCAAACAGGAATCCAAAAACACATTTCAGAGAATCACACTGGATGGTTGAGGTTGGAAGGGTCCTCTGTAGGTCAGCTGCTCAAGTAGGGCCACCTACAGCTGGTTGCAGAGGACCACATCACAATGGCTTTTGAATATCTCCAAGGATGGGGACTCTACCACCTCTCTGGGTAACCTGTGCCAGTGATTGGTCATCCTCACAGTAAAAAAAGTTCTTCACAGTGTTTAGAGGGAACCTTCTGTGTCTCAGTCTGTGCCCATTGTTGCATGTCCTGTCACTGGACACAAATGGAAAGAGGCTGGCTCTGTCTTCTTTGCACCCTCCCTTCAGGTATTTACATACATGGATGATGTCACCCATGAACCTTCTCTTCTCCAAGCTAAACAGTCCCAGCTCTCTCAGTCTTTCCTCATAGGAGAGATGCTCCAGTCCCTTCATCATCTTTGTGGTCCTTCCCCAGACCCTCTCCAGTAGCTCCATGTCTCTCTTGTACTTGGAAACCCAGAACTGGACATAGTTCTACAGGTGTGGCCTCACCTGGAGGGTGAGGGGAAGGATCACCTCCCACACTGGTCACACTCCAGCCCAGGATACCATTCACCTTGTTTGTGGCAAGGACACATTGTTGGCTTATTTCAGGGTAAAAGCTACTGTTCTTGTTGATAAATATTAGCAGTAACAAGTTAATTTGGGAATTTTTCTTCTGTTCTATACTTCTGTTACTTTGGAGAGATTAATACTGTATTATAGTAAAAAGATGTTGAACCCATATTTTATCTAGCTGAAAGATAGAGTTTTATAGGTTTGAGTGCAGTTAAAGCAGAAAAAGGTTTTTCTGCAGGAACTCAGAAACTGTTATCAGCAAATAATTTTTTACTCTCCCATTGCTGCAGTGTCATGGGTTTACTTGTTCTAAAAAAACCAAGGGGGAATTTTTTTCTTTCCCCTGCATCGCTGTAAAAGAAAGATGTTGCATGGGGGAGGGTGGTTTTGCCTTGGGTGATTGACCCACACAAAAAAACTAACCAGCAGACCCACATTCCAAACTGATGGCCCTCCAAAGGCTGTGGGGAAGGGTGAGGAGTTATTTTTCTCTCTTCTGAAATGGAAGGCACTTCACTTTTACCCTAACTCAGGGAAGGTGTGTGTGGAGGGGTCTGAGGTTCACTTTGTTTTCGGCCTGGTCACCTGGTTGCTTCTGGCCCCGGTTTGCCTCTGCTTTCCTGCGCCCTGTTCTGCCCCCAGCCCAGACNCCTTTTTACTGGGGGAAGAAGATCTCCATTTTCGGCTTCTCCCACACACCAAGGCCCCCATGCGGTGACCACCAAAGCCCAACAGCGCCCCCTGCCAACCACCACCCAGCAGCTGCAGGGTCTCCACCTCCACAGATCCAACAGTGCCCCCGGTGATCGTGGTTAGAATTGTGCCAAAAGGTGGAAAGTACTGAACTGTTTCCTTTTTGAAGGGGATTTTTGGGTACAGGATTATTGTTTGGTTGTTTTTATGTTCTTTTGTTGTTCTACCAATACACATATATCCTTTCATAAAGGGCTGTTATTTTTTCTTTCTCCATACTTCCTCAATTGGAGCCTCTTAATTTCGGATTTAAAATTGCTTAGAGGCAGGAGTTTGGTCTTCCTCATAACTCATCCTCCTTAGCAAAACACTTCAGTCTTATTCAACTGAGACATGCAGTCATAACAAAATGAATGCAAGAGAGTTGTTTCTGATCAGAATAGGAAATTTTAACCACAGCATTGAAATTTTCATAATAAATACCCAAAATATTAAAAAAAAATTATTTTCAAAGTCATAAAGAATCTAGATTTGGAAGATGTATAAAGAGGATGATCTATTAACTGAACAGATAAGTGTGGAAATTACTGATGCATGAAATTTCTGTGCCTTCGCTTCTCACATTTGCATATGTAGGATCATTAAAAAAAACTAAGCATATTTTAAACTGATCTACAAAATATCAACCTTGCTGCTCATGTAAATAATTTTTTAAAAGATAACTTTAGTATAACACCTACACCTACCTTATTTTTGGACTGCTGTGTTTGAAGAACTGCAAGAATTTAGGTATCATGATATTGAGTGGTCGGTCCAATACATCGCTATCTAAAATTTCAGCAGAGTCTTCACATATCTTCTGAAGAGCACCAAATGCACCCTGTTTAAAAACAAACAAACAAAACCCAAAAGCAACAACAAAAAAAATCTGTTCTTTTACATTTTGAAGAAAGTAACATTTTAAGGTTTGTACAGAAGATAATTTTAGCAAAAGACCACAGTAAACGTAGCTAATAACAAAGTAAATGTAGCTGACTAAATATGGAGTTAAATTAAAATAACAAAGACTTTTCATTTAAGCACTTTATACTGTCATCTGTAAGATCTCAAGCTGGATGAGTCTATAACAGGTAAGTGGCAATTTAAATTTTAACATTCAATGCTCATTTATTTATTCATATTAATAAAAATGCTTAAAAGAAAGATTTTTAAAAAATCAGACAAGACTTTTCTCTTCATAGCCTAAAACAGTTAAGCTGGTATTTATTTATTTTCCTTCATAAACACTGAACAAAAAATATTGTATATGTGCATATACACACATATAAAATACTATACATATATATAGTATCTATGAAGAGAGACAAAAATATTAAAATTTAAATAATAATCCATTTCAAAATAAGCCTCATTACCTCACAGGTATTGTAATCTTCAGAATCCAACAGGCTGCAAAGCTTTGGCAAGAGTTCTGGCCAATTCTGTAACTCCCCTTTTGAGGCAATGGTTGTTATCAGAATGCCTAAGTGAATCAGAGGAATAAAGGAAATGAGATCTCATGTCTTTACAGGTTTCACACCAATATTTCTCATCTTACTCTTCTCAAAGGTCTAAGGAGTTAAGATAATTCTTGTTTTATTAAGAGCTGGCCATCATAAAAAGAGGAAGTACATTTAATTACAAATGGTATTTGAAGGGCTTTGAAATGCAAAGGCAGATTGTTCCTTCCTGCTATAGTGAAGGGCTCAGATGTGAAAAGTCAAACACAAAGTAATTCCAGTTAAGGTAATAATCATGTCCAAATGCTCCAGGGATGGTTCTGCTCTATGTTTACTAAAAACTGTACAAATCTCAACCTCCAGTAAACAGAGTAATATCCAGCTCAAGTCACACCCTCTCTATTATGATACAAAGGCATGAACATTGAAAGGTGTCATTCTAAAAATTTATAACCCATTGCTACATTATGTGTTCACAATTTTACTATGTTTACACAAAACATTAAGAGCACATGCTTATGTCCAGATGTTAGAAAGATAAATTAACTTGTTGGTAGAATTGCTTTGTTAAGGTTTAGGGATGGACATGCTTCAATGATCTCAGACCATGGGGGGAGGTTAACAAAGCTTGGGAAGAAGGATGTACCACTGATATTGGACACAAAGAATGCAGAATTTATTGGTCACAAGGACATCAGACAGAACTCCCACGATAAGGAAGAAACTAATAAAGCCAACTTAGCAACTGTGCAGAAATCAGCTCCAACTGGGTAAAAAATAATTCTGGCAAGGGAAGATTGCAACCACTGACTCACGGACCAATTCCCCAGAAACCCACCGACCCAAAAGAAGAGGAAGACTGAGCATGCAGACTAATTAGTACGGGGAGCGAGAGAATCATTAACCAATAGAAAGTAGAATACCAATTAATAAAAGAACTATCTAACTTGTACCCAGTGATCATTAATGCCTTTGTTAAAATGTATAAATAGTATAAGGTTTTGATGATTGGGGAACCAGCCTTTTGTGGGTTACCACTCAGCTCCCTACTTTGCACCAACTAGAATAAAAAAATATAAATACCTCGCCTCAGTGTGTGAAATGGCGTTGCGCACAACAAGCCCATATTCAGGACAACAATTCTAAGACAGATACCTAAGAGCTTACACACTATGGCAGGTCATCCAGTGATCAGCTGTACGGGTTGGTTGACTCAGATCCACCAAACAGAGAGGATGGCCCAGAGAGTCACTTCCATTTTCAACACTGTAGTGGGTTTCTGTGGC
>VYXB01005003.1:142135-152465 GCA_013397135.1 Pachyramphus minor | reverse complement strand
TCCAGACTAAACAGTCCCAGCTTCCTCAACCTTTCCTTTTGCTTGGCACCAGTGAGCACAGCCTGGTCCAGCCTCTGACACCTCCCTTTGGATCCTTGTGTACATTGATGGGTTCCCCTCTTAGTCACCTCCTCTCCAGACTAAACAGTCCCAGCTTTCTCAGCCTTTCCTCGTTAGTGAGGTGCTCCAGTCCTCTAATCATGTTTGTCATCCTCTGCTGGATCCGCTCCAGGATCTCCATATCCCTCTTGTGCTGNAATGCAACCCAGGATCCCATTGGCCTTCTTGGCCCCCAGGACACACTGCTGGCTCATGGACAGCGTGTTGTCCACCAAGTCCCCAGGTCCTTCTCCACAGAGCTGCTTCCCAGCAAGTCAGGCCTCAGCCTGTCCTGGTGCCTGGGGTTGTTCTTCCCCAGATGTAGGACCCTACCCTTGCCTTTGTTGAATTTCGGACAGTTCTTCTCCATGGGAGACCATATGTTTTTTTTCGGTATGGTATTTTTGCAGTGTGAAGATATCATCAAAAGTAATATAGTAACCCATTAATGTACCTCTCCTGTCTGAAATCCTTCTTCTGCCTTTCAAGGAAGAGGAGAACAGAGCAAAGATGGCCCAGCACTGTTTCACATCTTTGTCAGTGACATGGACAGTGGGACTGAGGCTCCCTCAGCAAGTTTGCTGATGACACCAATCTGTGTGGAGGGATCAGCACACAGGAGGGAAGGGATGACATCCGGAAGGACCTGGACAGGCTGAATACAGGCACCTGAACAAATTTTGAATGTGTTCCCTGAACACTGACCATGTTCTGTCCTGGAGTAAACTACATATAATAATAGAATCACGGAATCGTAGCATGGTTTGGGTTGGAAGGAACCTTAAAGAAGACCTCTCTCCAACCCTCCTGCCATGGACAGGGACACCTTCTACTAGACCAGGTTGCTCAGAGCCCCATCCAGCCTGGTCAAAGAACATTTCCAGGGATGAAACATCCACAACTTCTCTGGACAACCTGTTCCTGTGCCTTACTACTCTCACAATCAAGAATCTCTTCCTAATATCTAATCTAAATCTACATTCTTTCAGTTTGAAGCCATTTCTTCTTGTCCTATCACTACATGCCCGGGCAAAAATCTCTCCATCTTTCCTGTAGGCCCCCTTTAGGTACTGGAAGGCTGTTCTGAGATCTCCATGAAGCCTTCTCTCCTTCAGACTGAACAATCCTGACCCTCCTAGCCTGTCTTCATGGGAGCGGTGCTCCAGACCTTGGATTATCTTCATGACCTTCTCTGGACTCACTCCAGCAGCTCCACCCACGTTCTTCCTGTGCTGGGGCCCCAGAGCTGGACACAGTACTCCAGATGGGGTCTCACGAGAACAGAGTAGAGGGGAAAAATCCACAGCTTCAATCTGCTGACCATGCTTCCCTTAAAACCCCAGGATGTGTTTGGCTTTCTGGGCTGTGAGTCCACATTGCCAGGTCATGTTGAGCTNGGGCAAAAATCTCTCCATCTTTCCTGTAGGCCCCCTTTCGGTACTGGAAGGCTGTTCTGAGATCTCCATGAAGCCTTCTCTCCTTCAGACTGAACAATCCTGACCCTCCTAGCCTGTCTTCATGGGAGCGGTGCTCCAGACCTTGGATTATCTTCATGACCTTCTCTGGACTCACTCCAGCAGCTCCACCCACGTTCTTCCTGTGCTGGGGCCCCAGAGCTGGACACAGTACTCCAGATGGGGTCTCACGAGAACAGAGTAGAGGGGAAAAATCCACAGCTTCAATCTGCTGACCATGCTTCCCTTGAAACCCCAGGATGTGTTTGGCTTTCTGGTCTGTGAGTCCACATTGCCAGGTCATGTTGAGCTTCTCATTCCACAGCACCCCCAAGTCCTTCCCCTCAGAGCTGCTCTCAATCCATTCTCCAGCCATCCTGTACTTGTGCTTGGGATTGCCCCAATCCAGCTGCAGGACCTTGCACTTGGTGTTGTTGAACTTCATGAGGTTTGCACAGGCTCACCTCTCCAGCCTGTCCAGGTCCCTCCGGATGTCATCCCTTCCCTCCAGTGTGCTGATCCCTCCACAAAGGTTGGTGTCATCAGCAAACTTGCTGAGGGAGCCTCAGTCCCACTGTCCATGTCACTGACAAAGATGTGAAACAGTGCTGGGCCCAATATCCAGTGGAGTGTCATTTCTCACTACTCTCCACTTGGATATTGAGTCAGTGAGTGCAACCAACTGGTTAATTCCTTATCCGCTGAGTTGTCCACCCATCAAACCCATGTCCCTCCACTTTAGAGACAAGGATGTTGTGTGGGACAGTTCCAAATGTTTTCCCACAAGTCCAGGTAGATGATGTCTGTTTCTCTTCCCTCACTCTCTGACACTGTTACCCCATCACAGGAGGCCACCAGGTTTGTCAGGTGTGATCTGATCTTAGTGAAGCCACATTGGCTGACACCAATCTCCTGTTTACTTTCCATGTACCTCAACAGTTTCCAGGAGGATCTGCTCCATGATCTTGCCAGACACAGAGATGAGTCTGACTGCTCTGCATCACTTATTTTTCCTTCTAGTAGGATGCCACGATGTCATACACCCATACACTTGTTGTAATTTCATTAGTCTTGTGCATATACGTTTCTGAGGTACTGCAAGAGTTAAATATTGGAACTGATATATTATAGGGCAGCCTGAAGCAGTGGGAGAGAGTGATCTGCTATGCAGACAGTTGCCATTAGATGTCTCCAGCCCCCTGGTCTTGGAAATGGAGGGAGTCAAGCATGACAGTCAGGGGTTGGTAGCAGAACTGGAAAGTGGGCATTCACCGTCCTAGTTAGCAAACAAGGGCTGGTAGAAACTGTCCATTTGCTTGTGAAGGAGATCTTGGACTGCAAACTAAACTTCTAAATCAAGGTCCTCTCTGAGCTCTGGTGGCCCTGGACTGTGCGAATGAAGCAGTCAAGTGCTCTGGTGAAAACAAGCAGTGGTGGAAATCATGCTGAGATCAGGGTGCTCTGCAAGTTATAAACATGGGCCTACAAAATTTGCTTCTCAATTGTTGAGAATGCTGCAGTTATCTTCCTCCATTTAAACAACTTATTTAAACAACACAACAGATTTTCCCTGTGTGATTTTTCAAAATATTTCCAGAAAAACTTAACCAGGCCAAGCAAAGCCCAGCTTTATCTTAGTTAGGGCTGAAATAGAGCTTCAATCTGGGTCAGTTTGCTATTTCCATTTTCCATATGAATAAAACAGCCCAGAGCAAAGTGAAATGACTTGCCAAGGCCATGCATGTTAACAGCAGACTTGGAATTTGACTAAATGCTCAGTCTGATCAGTTTGTCTCTTTCTAATATTTTCAAGCAGCTGATCACAGAGGAGAATGTCTGTTCTTTGCTGTGGGCTCTCTGAAAGTAATTAAGAATGGCAATAGGTATGAACATGAATTAAGATCTCAAAGGTAGAGACATGAATAGGAAAAACTGCAAAGCACTGGTTACATTAACTGTGATTAATTAGAGAAAACTCTCTCCTCTGAGCAGAAGAGTTTTGGAGAACTTGCCTCATGAACCATGTCTGGTGCTCAGCAAAACCTTGTGGGCCCTAAACTAACTGAATGAGTTAAAGCAGAAAGACCAGCTGCAGACATAAGGATGGCTCCACCACCTCAAAGCACAAGTCTGAAAGCACCCAAAAGCAGAGGGTGTTGGGTGTAAGCCCCATGGCAAAGGTCTGCCCCCTCCCAGAAGGCTCTCCTCCTGCTCTGCCTGCTGCTGGTGCCTGGCTGTGCCCAGGCAAAGGGAATGTTCACACCTGGGCATCCATACTGCATGTGTATGTACCATGCACCTGGACTCCCCAGCCCTTGGTCACACAACCACCACAGCCACTGGCAACTGTGCTAAGGCTCAGGCCAGTCACGCTGTGTTTGGCTGCATCAAACTTTAAATCACTGGCCATGAACATCTGCAGAGCCATGTAAATAAATGAGAATTTAAAAATTTTCTGATGGTTGCTGAACTTCTTGTAAAAAGGAGTTAACAAAGACAAATGAAGCAAATGCTAAGTGTTTGAGATTTATGGTCTACACAATGACCTTCCCTTGGAACTGTGTCAGTGTCATTCTGCTTGCTGGTTGAATGCACGCACACACACTGTCTCTGCAGCTCCCACAGACCATTTCTCTCTGGTTTCACTTCTCCTCCACCCTGATTTATAAGGATGTGTCCTATCAACATGTCTCAGGGAACACATCGGACTTTCAATAAACATGCACGATGCAGTTCCCTTTTCCCCAAGAGTCAAAAGGAAAAGGCTCCTCCCAACAAGTTAAACAACTCACCCACCCGTTCCCTCAAGCATATACATAGGGGAAGAGAAGAATGGCTTTGCTTTGCACCCTGTAGGTTTTCAGGCTGCTGCCTTCTGCAGTGAAGAGCTCCATCAGGGAGGGCTTTCTCTTGAGAGTGCCCTGCCATGGGTCATCCCAGGTGAGGTCTGGGACTCTCAGACCCAGCAGTACATGAACCTTGGCTCCTCCCTTACCCCTTGGTCAGAGAGTCAGGTATTTTCCACCAGGATGATATAATGCCCAAGGATCCAGGCAGTACAGATTGTACTCAATAGGTTGCAGGAGCTGATCCAGTTCCTATTGAACTGGTATCAAGAGATTTCTATGGCTGATGGCTGAAATGTCTTTTAAACTAATAGTGTGGCGTGATTTTAACTTAAAAAAAAAGAAAATCCATTGACCTAGGGACCTTGAAACTTGTCAAATTTTTCTTACAACCTGACCCCAAGACCATAAAAGTCAGTTTGAAATCCCCCTTTGATTCCATCGAACTTTAGATTGGCCCTTGGCAAATGTTTCAATTAACCTCTGCCAGGTTCCATGTTTGTAGTGAAATCTAAATTCATGTTAGTTTTAGTGCAGTTCCCATTTTTGTAACAAATGTTCTCCACTGCCTTGTTTTCAACAAAGAGGCGTCCTCAGGCCCTACAGACCAAGAAGAGCCTTAGATAGAAGGAACATCAGTGGTCACATGGGTCCTAGGTTGTAGAAGGATGCTGTAGTAATGTCAAAAACATGGTGGTTATATATCAGAAGGCTCCAAAACCACTTTTCACCACAGGAGAGTCTGCTTATCCTTTCACCCTCTGTACAGGAACAGTCCTGTTATCAGGGAGCAACACTGGGCTCTCTGTCTTGGTTACCCGAGGAGGGAGGAAAGAATTGCATCAAACTAAGAAAAGCCTATATGACCAAAATAAAGGCAATGACACACTGATCCAGTCTTAGACATGGAAACTAGAGAACACAGGAGAACCAGATGCCACCAGACAAGTGTCTACATGACTACTCTTAGGCTACACAAAATGTGAGATCATTCATACTAGCATGGACCTGTCTCATCTTCCACAGAGGATGCAGAGATCCCAAATTATCCCACATATGCCACCGTGCAAATCATCAGGGACAGTTGCCATGGATCAGCAGACACCCGATAACTTGCTGCCCAGCAGTGAGTTCTTCATGTGTTCAAACTCGTGATCTCCCCTGAGACTGAAAAGTTCTCTACAATGCTTTGGAGCACGCTGGGCTTTCTGTCTAGCACTCAGATGCTGTTTACTTCTCTTTGATGCCCCCTTATTTTTATTTATTGCTAAGAATACACTCAGAATGGCAGTTCCTGTTATTTTTTTATTAACTGGAATTTCTTGTTATTCACCTGCTGAGTGGAGTGATTATTTCAGAATACCCTTAGTGCTTGCCCCTCTTCTCGCTGCAGTTTGAGGACTATCTCTTTGGGGGATGCTTGTTTCTGGAATGGCTGATTGGTAGTATCTCTGAGTGGGGATAAATCACTTCCAGATGGGCTGTGAAAACTGGTCCTTCAAAAAAACAGTATTAATCAGGCTACAGCACTTATCTTGTGTATTGCAGTTGCTTGTCTCCCTCATCCCACCACTACCAAGAGAGCTTAAATTAGCTTTCAAGGACATAAGTTCTACATCATATTCACTTCCATTCAATTTTTTTACTTCCTCAACAGTGTTGGCTCAATAATACCCTGGTATTCCCACCCAGTGCTTACTCAGGATCAGTCTGCAAAGCACATCCTCTGATGACAGTTTGGGTTTCCCATTTGTAGTCTACAAAGGGCCACGATGTGAAGGTGGTAACAAGCTTTGGTGCCTTCTAGAATAAAAGCTTTGCACAGGCAGAAGCCACAGGATGTGTCAGCGTATCCGAGCAGAAAGGCTGGATAACACAGAGCATATGGGAGACCTGGAGAGGAGGATTTAGCGCAAGTTTGGCTTCCACGGCAACCAGCAGCAGTGTCGGCTCCTTGGGGCATGTTCTGCCAAGGAACCTTCTCCTGCTAATGTGGTGCTCAGACCTCACTATCACACAGGATTCTTCTCAGGGATAAAGCAGTGTGGTGGCACTTCTGTTGACCTCATCACCTTTCTGCTTTTGCTTGCCATGTCCAGTGTGTCGTGTCCAGTGTAGATTTCCACAGAAATAATAATATGTCCTAATAATCAAAGGATGATGATCTGCATGTTTGGCAGAAGGATGACTGAATACATTGGAGTCTCTTGCTGAGCTGCAGTTTGGGTGCCTTTCTTTATCTGGCAGTCAAATGCATATCCTGAATTAACACAGACAAGCTCAGCTGAACAAAAATTCCTTCCACTCAGGGTTTAAGGCCCCATTTCTTGAAGAGCTAGACAAATGTGTACTAAAAAGACAAGTCTTATCCAAAAGTATAAGCTTTCTGAGCTGCTAGAACACTGCAAAAGATGGATTTCAGAAATATATGGTATTCTTTACAAACTCCAAAACAATTGTGTTGCATTTTGTTGTGTTAGAGAAGTCCTTCCAAGAAAAAAATGGGCTTGATACAAGGCAGACCCTTATGTCTGACTCAGGGTGGTTAAAACAACAACAAAACCCCTATGAAGCAATAATTAGAAGGACAAGCAGAAGCAGAGAGCAAAAGCAAATGCAAAACATACAGAGCCTTGGAAAGTACAAGAAAGCAGAAAAAGCCTATAAATACTTATGTAAATAAAGCAAGCCAGTGGTCCTCATTTAATTAGCAGTTTTTATTAACAGCGGTTTGTTGACTAGTGCAGTGTTTATCTAGGGCCCACATAAAAAGCATTACAATCAGGAGATAGTGGCATTTTAATCCCCCTATTCCCAGTGTGGAAATGAAAGTGCTAAACTGATCATTTGTGTCCATCGATAGATCAGGGGCAGAGAGGTCACCAGTCTTTGTATTTTCCTTGGGAGTCAGGGTGCAGGGGGATATACCCATGGGCCCAGCTGAGCTGCAGCTTGCGGAGAAACAAGGGGTAAAATAACTTTGGCTGATGTCATTTCATCTGTTGCACATGGATTCCTAATACTGCAGCCAGCAAAGCAACTGCTGGTTCCCAGATCCCTCTCTTCCTGCTAGTGGTACAGCAGGATATAAGCCCGAGGTCATATATTTTGTTTTCAGTCTTTGAACTGAAATCTCATTAATTAGAAATCTAAAATCTTGTCTACATCTAACATGTAGAATTCCATTCCAGCAAAAGGCAAACCTGCTGGAGGTTTTGGGTTGGAGATAAGGGGCCAGGATCCACCTCACCAGTTTGTTTACTGCTGTGCTGAGTACTGGAGTGATCCTCCCCGCACTCTCTGTTGGCAAAAGAGGAAACGTTGTTCCACGATAGTTTTTTTCCAGAAGGTCCTTTCTGGAATTCAGAAATCATTAGTCTGTGCCCCATTTCTAATTCCTTTATTGGGGACTGAGGTCAGGCAGCCGTTGAGCCACATCCAGAAAAGTCTTTAAAATGTCAAAATAAAGCATTAGATGGGGCTGTTTAGAGATCAGTGCACCACTGGGGCTTGCTGTTCGCTCTCCACTCTTTCTTAGTGCCCTGTGCCTGCCCAGAAACTCTGTGCTGCCAGAGGTAGGGGGCTGGTGACAGGGAGCTTGTGACACTGGCCTTGGGTATAGGGAGGCTCCCCCTCCATCCTCTCTTTGCCAGGTGAGCCAGGTAGGGGAACTCAGCCAGAGCCACGTGTCCAGATGGGGTAGGTAGTGGTCAGGATATTGTTTGCAGTCCTGACCTAGACCCAGCAGTGGATCATCCCACTGCTGCTGGATCCTCATCCTGCTGCATGGACTGGAGGTATTTGTGCAGGGAAGGCTGGGGTGGCAGGAATGCCACCTCTCCAGGCTACAGTGCCTGCAACCCCTAATTACAATCAGGTTCTTCCAAGTCAGACGCCGGTGACTAAAGGGGTGTGGACTGAAATCCTCTTCCTGGCAAATTGGCCGGGCTCTGAGGGGGCTCAGTGTGGCTGGGATAGCATAAAGCAGACAGTTCCCCGCCAGGAGTCAGGCAGTCAACTGACACGTCTCGGGGGTTTCTTGTGCCTGCTACATCCCAGCTCTCCTCCTGCCACCCCACAGCATGCCGAGGTCTGCCTTTCTGGACAAATCGAGGAAGGAACTCCAACATTTGTTGGGCTGAGGCCACCAGCAGAGGCAGAGTGGCTCCTGGCTTTGCCCTGGGCTGTGAACTCATGCTTGCCAGAGCCCTGGGATCCGTGGCTCCAACCCACCAGCACAGCCCAGCTGAGCCTTCAGCCATCCTGGAACAGTCATCCAACCTGACCCTCTTTGCAAGGTCACCCTCTGGCTGATGCTGACATCCTTCCACTACCTGAAATGCACAACTACTCTCCCACTCAGCCCATTGCAGTGAGCATTGGAAAAAATTAATCTTTTCTCCCAGCTTATTTTTTCCTCAGAAATCAAGGAGACTGATCTGTCCCAGGCCACAGAAAACAGTGTCAGGATCTCGGTTTTGCTGCTGCTGTGGCTGTGCTGTGTGTGAGGCACACCTGGTGGCTGATGGCATTAATGACCTTTATCTCCAGGAGTGAGGAGAGGAGGGAATAACTCACCAGTGGCTTTAATGGGTGACCATAAATATAATAGGAGACCCACAATCACATAATTATCTGTCTAATCCATCCATCTGCTGTACACATACTTTATTGATTATACACACACACACATAACAGATATCTGTAATATGTATACGTATTTGCAAAATGCTTAACAAATCACCCATGGACTGGAAGATTTATCCTACTTGTCACAACTGTTTAGGCTGCCATTTCCATTATAGCTATTCTTTTCCAGCGTGCCTAACTTTCCTCTGCATGGCACTTTTATACTGGCATTTGAACACTGTGTTTCAGCAGTTTTCCTTGTTTTGAAAGGAAAAACAGGAAGAGACCTCGTTCAACCACTTCTACATTCAGTAAAAATGAAAAAATTACTTCTCCCACATTTTTGTGTTAATGACAAACTCCTCTGCTCAGCCTGACTGATGATGAGACAATTTATCTGGGAGGCACTGCGATTCTCTTGGCAAAACAAAGCAAGAAACTTCTGCAATTCTCCCTGGTCCTTGCTGCCTCAGGGGAAAGGAAAGGAGAAAAAAGCAAATAAAACTATTTCCTTCTAGGGGAAGGGAAAAAAAATGCGTGCCAAAAAAAAAAAGATAAACAACTTTACATGTGGGTCTGCCAGCACTATTTGTAAATATTCTCCAAGCCTGCAGCTTCTTCCTTCCTTCTTTTCAATAAGAAAAAATGTGGGGAGGGATTTTGTCTTGTTCCATGAGAAGCACTGAGCTGCTCCTTTGCAGACAGGGGTGCCATTGCCCTCCTAACCCACTGCTGCAGCGCAGTGCTGCCAGACAAAAGGAGAGCTGTGAGGGGTGTGAGGGGAGGGTGAGACTTCCCCAGGCCACTGCCTGCCAGGTAGGGCCCACAAGGCAGCATTCAGCTGCTGTCCAAGTAACTCACCTCAAGAAACAAGAAGGATTCTTGTCCTCCTTCTCACCTTCTGCCACAAAAAAACAAGAGACAAAGTAGTGACCCTAAACTGAAATGTTGAGATGGCCAGTTTCCAAAGGTTTGTATGTATATAAAAAAAAAGAAGCATTGATTAGGGTGATGTGATGTATTTCTTTTCTGTTGCCAATATCAGCAGAAATGTGAGGAAGTAGGGGTACAAAGTGGGGTGCTGCTCTTTGTCCTGCCTTACGTGGTCTGCCTGGTCTGGAGAGCTTCAGGTCCAAAAGGTGCTCATGGGAAAGAACAATAGACTGTGGCCAAAATAACATCGCCCTAGAACCTTAACTCTTGCATTTCCTGGCTTAAAGTTTGCAAGTTAACAGTGTAAGCTGTTTTGGCAGGGAAGGGAAAGGGAAGGGAAGGTAAGGGAAGGGAAGGGAAGGGAAGGGA
>VYXB01005003.1:121013-141961 GCA_013397135.1 Pachyramphus minor | reverse complement strand
CAGAGAAGGAAAAAGGGCTCTAGTGAATGGTAAGAGTAACCAGACTTTATTGCAAAAGGATATTAAAACCCCCTTCTATACGCAAAGCCAAGGTATAGAGTGCTTCTGGAATCAGTCTTAGCTTAAAAGTCCCAAAATCCTGGGAATGTGGCAGCACAGCCAGGAAAGCAGGAATCCTCTGATGTGTGGCCATGGCCCACCATGCTCTAGCAGCACTGTGGGGCTGGTGTCCTTAGCAGTGACCTCTGCAGTGGAGGTGAGGTTGTCCACCAGTGAATTCTCTCATTTAAGACAAATCTGACCTTTGCATTCTGCACCAGTGCCTGACCTTCATCCTCCATTTGCCACGAGACCCCTCTCCTGTAGCCCAAAGCCAGGTATGCCAAGACAGTACCTGTAAGGCAGGAGATCTTGAGCCAAAGTTTGCTGAGGTTGAGCAAATATTTCCAAGAGTGGGATCACTGCGTGCGTGTCCTGCGCTTGTAATCCTCCCTGAGCAGTTGTGGCCAGCTGCTGATGGAGACAAGACAATGGGTTAGAATGGAACAGAATAGAATAGTGTAGTTGGAAGGGACCTGCAATGACCATCTAGTCCAACTGCCTGACCAATTCAGATGGATCTCTGATATGACCTGACACAACAGGTTTCATTTTCTAATATGTTATCTGTCAAACCTAATCCCTCACAGTTTAGGTATATTACAGTATATAAGGTGTCTGCCCAGTGTNAATGTGGCAGCACAGCCAGGAAAGCAGGAATCCTCTGATGTGTGGCCATGGCCCACCATGCTCTAGCAGCACTGTGGGGCTGGTGTCCTTAGCAGTGACCTCTGCAGTGGAGGTGAGGTTGTCCACCAGTGAATTCTCTCATTTAAGACAAATCTGACCTTTGCATTCTGCACCAGTGCCTGACCTTCATCCTCCATTTGCCACGAGACCCCTCTCCTGTAGCCCAAAGCCAGGTATGCCAAGACAGTACCTGTAAGGCAGGAGATCTTGAGCCAAAGTTTGCTGAGGTTGAGCAAATATTTCCAAGAGTGGGATCACTGCGTGCGTGTCCTGCGCTTGTAATCCTCCCTGAGCAGTTGTGGCCAGCTGCTGATGGAGACAAGACAATGGGTTAGAATGGAACAGAATAGAATAGTGTAGTTGGAAGGGACCTGCAATGACCATCTAGTCCAACTGCCTGACCAATTCAGATGGATCTCTGATATGACCTGACACAACAGGTTTCATTTTCTAATATGTTATCTGTCAAACCTAGTCCCTCACTTTAGATATATTACACTATACAAGGTGTCTGCCCAGTGTTTTTAAATTCATTGGAAAGCTGTGAAATTTCCTAAATTCCTGTCTGGGAAAAACACGGTGATGGTACTGCTGCTGCCCCACATGCCAGGGGCCTGCCTTCATGGCCATGCCAGTGGTTGGGATCGGAAGCTTGGTCTTCACACCAGGCTGCAGATATTGGAAGCAAAGCTGGGGAAGAAGAGGTCTGGGGCCTTTGAAGGCTGTATGATATCAGTGTAGAAGGTGTGTGAGAGCTGAGGGTGGATCGATAGTGAATTCAGGCTTTGCTGGTGATTGCAAGATGTTGAAGGATTGCCCTGATAAGAAAGGTGTTTCTGTAAGCAGGAACAGATTGGATTTTTTTTTTCTTTAAATAATTGGGCTTTCCTGGCTTGAGCATATATGTCAATCTTTCTGTGGTGTCAATTAGTCTAGGCTGGTGATTTAGACCCACCAAAGGCCCTGTGCCAAAACAGTGCAGCCAAAGTGCAGAGATTGCACAGTTTGGCATGGGTGGATGGGATGGAACAGCTGACTGGTCCTGGCACTGGGGTGGGCTGGAACAGCAGGGAGGAGGACCAGCACCAGTCCCATCAGGGCTTCTGCCTCACCTGTGCTGCTGCATGATGCGGCGGTGAAACCCCAAAGTTAGAGGTGTCTGCCCCAAAACCTGGCATCACCTGGTTGTCTCTGGCGTAAAGAGCAGCATTATCAAGGAGAGTGCAAGTCCCTTTGTGCCACTTGGCTACCAAACTGTGGCCCTCTTTGTGAAACAGTGCTCCCTTCCCACGCGGGCTGTGGGTGGTCGATCAGCCCAGCCAGCCTGGGCAGCACACGCTGGCAGCTCCCCAGGGCTAACAGCCACCGGGGATGGAGAAGGGAGAGCCGAGGGCTGAGGCAACAAAACAGTACCTCCTGGATTTCGGCATGCCAGCAGCCCCCCCGCTGCCTGGCTGTGGGATTTGGGGCTGCCCAGCAGCTTGTCTCGCATGCCCCGGTGCCGGCCACGTACGTAATCCCAGGGCAGGAGCCGTGCTTGAACTGCATGTGAACCGTAAATCCCCGCGCCTAAAGCTGAGGGCAGTTCCCGCTGGCACGCCTGCTGTGGCGGCTCAGCCTCGTCCCCGGCACTGCCGCCCAGAGCAGCCGTCTCATTTAAATTGCTTTATAAATGGGCCAAAGAACTCTGGCTCCAGCCTTCATCTGAGTAATAAATACACAATAAAGCAGCCTCGGTGGCTGAGGGAGGCCAAACAATCAACACTTCCAAAACAGGGAGGATGATCTTACTGAAAAGAGGTCGGCTTTTGTAACGTTTTAGCCCTTTTCTGCCCCTTTTAGGGATTTCTCCTGGAGGAGATGGAGTAGAGGCTATGTTTAGCCAGCTGTATGCCCAGATGGTCACAACACTCATGAACATCATCCCCTAGGAATAATTGTATTAAGTCTTCTTTGGATTTTATACTCTTGGGGTTTGGGGGGGGGGGGGGAAGATTCTCTAGAATTAAGGGTTTGGCACTTCTGCATTTGATTATTGCATTAAGAAAGCAGCCAGCGCCCAGCAGGTTTTTGTAGCCACCTCCAAACACGAAACATCACACAGGACTTCTTAATGAAAAGCTGCAAAGTCTATAATTGAGGCTGAAGTAGGATGTGCTGACGTGTCAGAAAGGACAGTTGAACCCTGTTGTACCAGTATGCCCACATGGGTTAAGCTCCATACTCACATGAGGAGCTCTTCTTGCATAGACAAGAGGAGGCAGTGAACAGTTTTCAGCCTCCTGTTAAGCGGGGCACATGGCAATGAATGTGTGCTCTATTTGGCTTGCAAATTTTACATCACCTATTGCGTTTCCACTCACTCCTTTCTTTGGGGAGAAAGAAAAGAAAGCAACCAAAGAAAAGAAAGCAACAAACAAGGGAAATCAATGAACCATGGCAGAGCACTCTGCTGCACACACACTTCACACCCGCCTTGGGAGAAGGCAGGGAAGGGTGGGGGGACAAGGGGATGAATGAAGGCAACACCATAAAGTTCAGTTAAGGAAAGTGCTGAGAGATGAGAGTGATGAAGGCAACATAAAAATTTTTCAGGGAGACCATTTGGAAGGGTATGTAAGTCTTAAAAGCTAACATGCACTTTCCTGGTACATCCCGGTGGATTGTGAAGTGCTTGGCAAGCAATAGCACTGCCCTCATTACCAAACTCCTGTATGATGACATACCCATTTTACAGGCAGGAACACTGAGGCACAGAGAAGTTATCCAGTTTCTGCAAGAAGAAATCAATTTACATTAGGGAAAGACAGAAAACACCTGTGTTTGCAGAGATCTAACCAGGATGGCCAGGAGGTTCTTGCCCAAAGACTTACATTTCTACTTATTATTGCAGTGTTGGAAAAGCCATGAATAGAGACATAAAAAGGATCTCTGAAACATCCACCCCACACACCAGGGTCACCAACAGTTCCCTGCAACCCATCACGAACTGCAGCCAGAAGTGCTATATTCCATAAAAAGCAGCTGGAAGAGGCATTGCTGGTGGTCTGAGTCCTTGTGATAGCAAAGAATGTACAAAATAACTGAATCAGAAACGAAGACTGCCTATTGCTGCTGGTCCAGTGAGCTATGAGTGTTGCAAGTAAATCTTACTGGAGGTGTCCTGCATGGAGAGCATGTAAAATTAAATCTGTGCTTCTCCAAAGCCATAGCAGCCCACAAAACATCACACTACAGGAAAAACCAGCTGTTACTGTCCCGGGAGACCCTAGAAGAAGCCAAATGTCTGGTGTCAGAGGAAAGGGACACCTCATGTTTAGTAGCTGGCTTGTGAAAAGTGGTTGCTTCAGGACTGCTTGGGCTTGGGTGTGACTGTCCCTCAGCCCTGAAAGGCTGCTCTGGAGGCTGGGAATAACAAGACTGCAGCAGTGTCCTGGATATGGCCCATTAGTCCCTGCCATGGCTGGGACTTGTTCCAATGCTGTGGGGGAGTTCGGTAGGTATGATTTCTGCTCGGCTGCTCCAGTCCTCAAGACCCTGGTGAAATAGCTTTGCTGCCCCTTCTCTATTCCTGCACCTCTGCAGGGAGCTACAGCAAACCCAGTAACTGGGGCTTCTGGCATTATCCTCCTACTACACACAGGATTCCTGTCTCTAAAACAGAGCAGGGATGAGATTAGCATGTTCTCCCTCTCTTGCTGTGCCAGGTTTTGACAGACAGGGAGATGGGGGAGTAGAAAATGGCGTAAAGATAGAGCTGTGAGTTTTGATAGGAATTGTCATCACCCTGATAGCAGTAAGGTCATGTGGGGACAAGGTGGCTCTGACCTGCTCCAAGCCACCGGCTGGAGGAGAGGGTGGAAGAGGAGCACAACACGGTGTGAAGGGCTTTACCTCAGCACAGACCGTGGAGTGAATGGGGGTAACAAACCTGTGCCTGTGCTGGCACCATAACCATGGACTGCATAAAGCCCTACAGGCTCAAGTCACACGATTCATCCTACTGAAATCACTGCCACAGCCCGCAGGATCAGGCATGTACCTTAAGCCTTTTTGAATGTATCATTCAAGAATAAACCAGGTGGCTTTTACTTGTCTCTTAGAAGACATATTTTTTCATTATATATGCTCCAAGTCGAGGCTAAAGATCCAGAAACTACAGCTGTGGAGTTTTGGCGTTCCCTCTCATCAGTTTGGTTAATTGCTCGTTTCATTTACTAGCTAGATTTTAACTTTCCTACGGATCACTTGGCTCTTGAAATTCCATAAGTACTGAAAGTCAGCAAATTTTGGAAAGTGTTCTCCAGAGGAAAGTCCTGGAACTCTTACAACAAGCATAATTTTCATTTGTGCAGGTTTAGTGCTCTCGCAGAATAAATAAGCATTAACTTGGGGGCAACTGTGCCAAAATGCAGTCGGTTTGTAGCCTGTCTTGTGCTGCACTGGAAGCCTGAGCATTTTACCTTGCAGACTAAATGCCTCTGTGAACAGAAATTGCGATCATTACTCAGGAGATACCTTCCAGATGAAACCTCACTCAAAAATAGCTGCGTCTGGATTTGATAGGTGTAACACCAAGACAGTGGTATTTGCATTTGAATACTGACTTCAGTGCGAAAGGGAAGGAAATCGTGATGGAGAAAGGTACCTTTTTGAGTAACCCTTCTAGCCACTGGGTGCCACTAGTGACTTTGGGTTGAGGGAATAGCAGCTACCCTTCAACTTTAGGGGAACAACCCACCCATAAACCCTCGCAATACATTGTTAATACACAGGAAGTTCACCTTCAACCTATTCAATTTTCTTAAAAAGCATCCAGTCTGCATGTCTCTGGTTTCCCTCTATTCTAATTCTCAGTGGCTGTATTTCAGTCCTGGGGTATTGTTTAAGGTGATGGTTTAGAAGCTGCATAACCAGCTCTTGGAAAGCTTGATGAAGCAAGCAAAGCACTTCTTCTTATGTTTATGACAACTGAGTAGTGCCTTTGCAATCAGTGAAACTGCTCACATGCTTACAGACAAGCATATATTTGACTGGATTAGTGCATAAAATGACTGAAACCAAAGGCAAGGTCAGCAAAGAAGCCCTTCAAGCTGTTGCTTTTGCTGCTGGTTATCTTCCCCAAATTCATCCTTTGCAATGCAGACACAATTCCATATCCTCACGTAAGATACACATAACAGCTGCTATTAATTCCTAGCAGGGGACAGGATCGCACTCCTGGGTTTAATGGTCTGCTTTTCATTTCTGTAATCCCCATCCCACCTCTCATTCTTCTTTTCACTTCAAAATATCTTTACCTGCCTCCTCTCCTTCCATTCCTATTGTTCTGATGTTCCCCTACTACGATGAGGTGATGAGGTGGTTCAGCCAGAAACAGTCCATTTCCACAAATAGGCACGTACAAGTTGAAATATGTATGTGAATTTATTCTACACCTGAAAACACACAGGGCAAAGTAATCCCCTGGGATCTACTTGAACACTTTACCCACAGAGAGGTCTCCACTGTTTTCTTATCTGATCTAAACTAAAGTGATACAAATTCTCTGTGGGGACAAAACTAGCCAGTAATTTGCAGATGCGCATTAAACCCCTGCAAACCAGGTCGAAATTGAAACTGGGCCCTTGAACAAGAAATCCAAGAGAGGAACAGGTTTCTGGGGGTCAATCAGCAGCTGTGTGTCAACTACACTGGGGTAACTGGCTGGTTGCAAATGCCCTAAGCCAGAGGTACCTGCAGTGAATGTGACGCACCCTGTGTCTGTGCCAGTCCTGCTTCACAGATCTCCAGATTGAGCAGGTACATGACCACTGTATTAGACTGGCTGAATTGTGATCCACATTGGTGTATCTCACAATAAAAGTGCCACAGACCCCAGTTAACTTTCTTCTTTCTTTCCTCCAGCGCCCAGGCATATCCAAAGTCCACCAATGGCTCTGCTCGCCCTTCCTGTGGTCTCCCTCCCCTCACTGCTGCTGCTCCAGCCGCAGGGACTGGCTGCTCCCACGCTCCCATTTGTATGTCACTCACGCATCTCTCCCCACTTAGAGCTGTCTTCTGTTTCCTGCTGCCAAGAACCGTCTCTATTTGAGACTCCCTTTCAAAACCCATGATTACCAGAAGCCTTCCTCTCCTCTCATCTCATCTCATCTCTCTTCAGCTCTTCCTTACTATTCACTTCTTGGTCTGCATTTTATTTTGGTCTGTGAGTGCTCTGGGGCAGGGAAGCCCCACGTGTACTTAGTGCCCTGCAGAAATGATGTGATGGAATGCTGTGCAGAAGTGGCCTGGGGAAAAGGCACCTCGTCATCTGAAGGCAGACAGGACAGTGTTGTGACGAATTTTAATCTATTATCCCTGATTCCGTGGTCAGGAATACTCCTATGCCTTCTTCCCGCTGGTGAGGCAGCCTTTTGCATCAAGAGTAAGGGAGGAGTGGAGGTGTCACCCACGAGCCTCAGCTGCTTCACCCTCCTCTGGGCCATCTTCTTGCACGTGTTGGAGACCATGCACTGAGCAGTTTGGCTGTCAGGCTACAGAGGAGCAGACTGACAGGAAGCTGTGCGTGCAGACAGGCTGCACGACAGAGGAAAAAGGTATAAACCAGAGTTTCATTTTCCAGTAGCTGTACTGGGTAAACAGGGCAAGGACACAGATGGTAATGGGCATGGCTAAGGCCAAGTCCATGCACTGTGTTCGACTGCTCATACTCGCTAGGACTCCCTTTTTAATTAATAAAGATTTTTCTCCTTCAGACATTTTAAAAATTACTTAAATGGTTCCTTCAAGCTGCAGGTTTCACATGAGAGAAGGGTTGCAAGAAATCACCATTTAATTAAATAAACATCTCTTTGAACGATGACCCTTCTCCAAACTTGGAACCTTCTTGCCATCATTAGAGCACCACATAAACTGTAGCAGTTAGCAGTCTGCTTCGGGATTACAGTGTTCCTAGCAAGAGAAATTGCTCCTGAGATCATTTAACCTCCCTGGGGAGATGACAGGAAGGAATTAATCTTCTGCTGCTAATCCGCCCTGTGCTGCTGGATCAAAAATTGGCATCGATGGGGGTGCCTGCGTAGGGGAGCCTGCGGTGGCATTTACCATCCGTGTACGCTCCCTCCCACCTCCTCCTCGAGCACGGCTGAGGAAACAGGGGGCAGCTATTTCAGGAAGTCTACGTAACATACTATTAAACCATTTGTGCTGGCTGGGAAGGAGGTTTGGTTTCCAGCGTTACCCTCCAGTCCTTGCTATGTCAGCAAGGTGAATGCTACAGGAGGGCTTTCATTTCAGTCCCAGGAATCAGTCTCTCCTCATTAGTTTTGCTGCTACTTCCCCTCTCTTTTATTTTATATTTGTTTATTTATTTTATATTATTGTTGTTATTGTATTTGCTACTGATTTTTACAGATTATTCACCAGTGCCCTGCTACATCAGTTCTTGTAGGAAATTCACTGTGCTGGCATGGCCTGTGCCCGTGAGAGCCTTTGCATGGAAAGCAGCTCTGCATGGTAAGGAAACCTCCACTTTTATTTGTTCTTGGTGAGTGAAATGGATCCAAGGAACAATTCAATATGTTTATAGATGGACAACCTGTGAGCAGAGAGAGGGTTCTAGTTTGCAGAGCTAGAGGTGGGGCGTCTCCTGGAACAGGGACTATTCCTTGGGATACAGCACCCAACCATACAGTGAGAATAGCAAGTAGCAAATGCCCTTAGCAACTGGCTTGAGGGAAAAATTAATTTGCTAAAGAGCATCAGTACTAAGTCTCCTTGAAGAGTTGTAAATCACAAGCCTGTACAAAGGCAAACCTGCTCCTGCCTAGTCTGTGAGCGGAGACCAACTATTGCAACTGACCCGACTACTCCTATCCAATATGAATTTAATAGAAAGAGTTCAGAAAATAATAGGCTTGTCCAAAATGGAGGCAAATCATTCTGTTGATGGTGGAAGATGCAGTGTGGGACCCAATGGGCAGTTTTTTCCTGGTAAGGGACAGCTGCTTGTCCCTTCTCCACAGCATTCAGGTTTTCAGCTCATGTCCAGCTGCCTCTGCCGAGACCTTGTGCTCCTACAGCTCCCACCTCAGCAGGAAGCAGGACTGAGGGATGGGAACAGGGTGCCCAGCACAGGCCATATTCCTGGCACAGAAGGTGCTATGGATAGAAAAGCCAAGCCCAGAGTGGGACAAAGGCTCTCACCAGCAGGAGGAAGGGACTGTGCAGTGTGGGAGCGAAATTAGCCCCCTCTGTTGCTAAAACCAGCCCTGACACAGGCTCTTTTCTCCCCTGACTGATCCAAACACTTGCAAAAGACAGGTTTTCTTTTCAGTAGCAGCACACCACCAAATGGGATTTGCAACAAGGAGGTGTGAGGGATAACAGCCCATCCCTCAAACCTGACAGAGCCTGCAGGCTTCTTTTGCTGCTTTCACGTTTCCCCTGCATTAATCCCCACAATAACACACGATCAACAGAAAAACCTTGGGAAATAGGGGGCAGGAGGATATGGACATTTTCAGAGAGAAAGGTACAAAAGGAAGAAAAGAACATTCACAATGGAAAAACGTAGGTCGTTTGCTCTTCCATTTTTCTGTCATATGGTGATTAGAAGAAAAAATGTTCTTGTTGTACCAGTCAGGAAAGGAAGAAACATGTTCCACTTCTCTTAAAAAAAAAAAATCCACTGAAATAAGAGTGATACTATTTATCTAACTCAGAGAAGCAAAGTAGACTTGAGAGGTCTGTGAATGTCTGTGAAGGTGCCCTTGCAGTTCTTGTGTTAAACACTGAAGAAAGCTTGTTTCTCAAATGTGTGGGGTGGCACACATGACTTCAGAAACATGCTTGTCAGTTCTTGGGTATCCCCAGCTATCCAAACCTGCCTCCAGTGTCTCTCACCTGTGGTTTTGGGAAGTTTTCTGAAGGTGTCCTGCTTATGGTGCCCCTCTCTGAAGCTGCTCCCCATCTCTCTGAAGATGTCATTGAGTCTCCTGGTGTGGCTTGCTCTCACTGTACCCTCCAGATGCCGATACTGGAGGAAAGCAAGGTTTCCTCTGAACAGACCTTTTGTCTTCTCTGCTCCACAGTAGGAAGCTACGGGTAGGAGCTGGCATATACAGAAATACACTTGTGGAGCACACAAACTTTGATGTTCTTTATTTTTGGTCTGGAATCATGGGTTATTGTATTCTAAAACAAACATTAGTTCAGATGACATAAATACATATTTCAGCTCACCTAACAGGTACATTTCTAGTTCATCTCTTTCCCTCAGCATCTGCATTGTGATGTTTCTGTTTTTTGTACAATGAGCGTTTTCATTTAAGCCCCCAAAAATATCTGGATGTGTTTAGGATAATCTTATTCTGCATTTTGTTTCAAGGAGAGCACATCTATATCTTGCCAAAGCAAGTCCAAAGAATCTACTAATGCATGAGCTGGGGTAAAATGAGCATCATAAAACTTGAGCATGTCACTGCACTCAAATGGCAGCAGGCAGGCAAAGACTGGAGCTGCCTGGTCAGTGTGCAGCAACGAATGGGGTCAGGAGTCCTTATGGCCATGTCACTCTTGCAGGCTCTGGCACTGCACTTCAGCAAGTCCCAGTGCCCAGCCATGGTTTTGTGGGCGCTTTATTTTTGTGGGTGCTGTTGACATGTGCCAAGCACAGTATGGTCTGATCTTACACCACTTCACACAAGGAGTAGTGCAGTGTAGCAGCTGTGAAAGGCTTATATTCGACGTGGCCCTTTGACAGTCAATTCTTGTTCCCAATCTAACACAATATGGTTAAAAACAAACAACCAACACAGTAAAAAACATAAGTAGCTGCAGCAGAATATATATTTCATTTTTACATTAAAAACTACTTATGGTGATAGATGATAGCGGAGTACAATCCAGAAACCAGCTGCCTATATTATGCATTATATCAATATTTATTTTAATCCTAAAGAACTGTAGTTTGGGGACTTTTACTAAAATAGACACTGCAAATGGTATCGTGATGGATTATGCTTCGCTCCAAAGTAACTCTACTTGGACATCTCTGAATTCTGTTTGTCACTTGCTCTTCTCTCAGTTTTCCAGCATGCTGAAAAAGGAAATGATAGAATAAAAATAGAGCTGTGTATCTGAGGTGAGAATTATCTTCCCTGGCAATGGAGCGCAATTGGTCTCCAGTTGTAATTACTGCCTTCCTTACGCTCTAACAATAGACCTGAAATTGTGTTTTGGGGATACAGGGCTTTTTCCTTCACCGAGCCGCTGCCGCGCTGTTCTCTACGTTAAGTGGCCGTGCAATTTCCCCTCCCCCGCTTAAACCTTTCCCAGCCCTAGTAACTTACCGCCTGAGCAAACACCACGCACACGCGGCATATTGCTGTATGCAGAAGGTATCGCCTCAGCACACAACCCAGGCTGGGGCTCTGCCGGCGCTGCTGACGGTGTGGACTCCGCTGGGAGCAAAGGGAGCGCGGGAGTGGAGAGAGCAGGGCCGGCAGCAGCCAGAGAGCCCTGTGAGAGCAGGAGCTTGTGCTGCCTCAGAGTGACACGGTGGCAGCAGTCCTCTGAGACTCCCTCAAGAGCCGGGGGCTCAACATTCGCAAGCCTCAAAGACCATAAATAGGGGCACTTTGCTGTAGTGCTCACCTGCGAGATTTTTTTTTTTTCTTTCTACTTGCGGAACCAGAGGTGAAGTACTGTAAAAAACACAATTGGGGAGTTATTAAAAAGGAACATGGACGATTTTCGCTAGCTGAAAATGTGTTTATATTTTTGTGTCACCTTCAATGTAGAGCTGCCCTTTTTGGTGGGCAACAGGGCTAAAATATAGTGTTCATGTCTATTAGAAATTGGAAACAGATATTTCTTTGGTCCAGCCCTGTTTATTTGCAAATGATTGATACCTAGAATGCAGGAGGGATCAAATGAGACAAAACAATTTCTTTTCCTCCAGCTTCAACTGTTTTTCTGGAAGAATTTTAACCCCAGAGCCCTTTCTCTGAGCATTTTTTCAGTCCTATTAAAAGCAGTGCTGTGCTTACTGCTTGCTTGCTGACTTTCCTAAGGTGGTCCATGTGGTTTCTCTTAATTATCATACATAAAACATCCCCTTATGTGTATTTCCATAGCTACCCATTTTGGTTTAATCAATCTCTTAAAGATGGTGGTCACACATTTCATTTTCCATATAACTTAATCAGCCAGGTTAATGATAATATTTAAGACCCAACACTGCGTTGGGGATATTCAAATCAGCGGTCATTGCTTTGTAATTGCTGTTACTGCAATGATCCAGAATCACAGCATCATAAAATCACAGAATGAGTCAGGTTGGAAGAGACCTCAGTGGATCATCAGGTCCAACCTCTCTGCTCAAGCAGGGCCATCCCAGAGCATGTGGCACAGGATTGTATCCAGGTGGTTCTGCAATATCCCCAGTGAGGGAGACTCCACAGCCTCTTTGGACTCCTTGTTCCAGTGCTCAGTCACTGCACAGCAAAGAAGCTCTTCCTCATGTTCAGGTGGAACTTCCTGGGCATCAGTTTCTGCCTTGTTTCTCTTGTCCTATTGTTTGACACCACAAAGCGGAGCCTGGTCCATCTTGGGACACCCTTCTTTCAGGTACTTGTGTACATTGATAAGGTCCCCTCTCAGTTGTCTCTTCTTGAGACTGAAGAGGTCCAGCCCTCTGAGCCTTTCCTCATAAGACAGATGCTCCACACTCTTAATCGTCTTTGTCACCCTCCATTGGACCTGCTCCAGGATCTCCATGTCTCTCTTGTGCTGAGAAGCCCAGAACTGAACACAGCACTCTGGATGATCCTCACCAGGGCTGAGAAGAGGGGCAGGATCACCTCCCTCAACCTGCTGGCAATGCTCTTCCTAACGCACCCAAGTCATTCAGCCCAAATCCTTTTGGGACACTGCTTCAGAGCGAAGCAGCCACTGCCATATGCTTTACCCAGTCTGTGCTCCTCTCTCTTCTCCAGATGTCTCCCATACACTGTATAGTACCAACATCCTGCTCCTTGCCAAAGTCTGAGCCCTCAGACTGTTGCTCCATGGGGACCCAGGGCAGGACTGGAATGTCATATCTCTCCCCAGCTCCAGAGGAGGAAGGGCCCACCATGACAAGGGCTGCGTTATCAGGGGATCCAAAGTGCCTCTGTTGCAGGGAGTAACTCTGAGACAGATGCCTGTGGTAGGACACAATTTTATCTTGGGTGGTTTGCAGCAGGCCCAGAACAAGCTCAGCTCCAGAACAAAAGCTCTCATCACCTTCAGACTGCTGGCTCCAACAAGAAGTGTTTCTAAAACTCAGGGGTTGAAAAGATGTCTAATCTCCCAGCAAATCTAAGCAAATCAATCCCACCTCAAAAACAAGTTTACGAAAATGTTATGCTGTTTTTATTCACATTAAGCTGAAGCCAAATTTTACTAGGAGATGCTCAGTAGTGACAAGGCTTTTTCCACGCTTACATTATTTAAAGGTTAAAAGAAGAAGGGTATATTACTTAAGATATAGGACAATATATATGTGTAAGGTTAATGATTCTTCAAATAGTGAGCCCTGAAAAGGGCTGTGTAGGTGTAGCCTAAGGAACGACATAAACATCAACCAATTATTTTTACATTTTTTCTTTCTTAGTATAAGCTTCAGCAGCTGGGTCCCATATGAATATGTCATGACAGATGACAGTGATATGAGCAGATGAACCCCAAGGCAACCTGCTATCCTGTCAAGGAGAGGGCAGAGCTAGGTCCCCTAAATATGCATAGGCTGTGTCACTGACAGCAATTTACCATCATGGTCAGGCGCCTGGAGTCTATATTCTTCCCCAAGAAACAGGTTTTAAAATATTTTTAGACTTGAATACCGTTGAAGTTTCTCTTCAGTAAGAATTACTGACAAAGGAGAGCCCAATCTTCCACAACCTGGTAAAATTTCACTTTTTTTTTTTAATCTGGTGTTTAAAATAATGTTTAACTAAGCCTTGCCAGCTGCCTTACCTGCCTTACCTAGCAATATTAAGCTGTAGAAAGAGGAAAAGAGGTTACTGGAATGATTTGTCACAAATGTTTACATTTTTATAAATAGGCCTACACCTGTGTTTTGTCTGGCTCTGACCATGTGGTTCAAAACACTGAAGACAGGGGGGCAAAGGCACAGTTTCTTCTTTTAAGGTGAAGCATTAGCATCAGCAGGGTGCAAAAAGAGTGGTCAATGCATTACCTCCATTAGGAGTTGTATAAACAAAGTAGCCACCCCGTGATGGTGATAACATACAGCCTGTGGCTCAAGGGCTTGGATCAGTTCCTCTTCTGGCTTGCACCACAAAAAAAGCACAGTTACAGTTTTGCAGAATGGATATGACAGTGCAAAACAAGGGCTGAATCTTGCTCCTAATGCCTCTGTAATGGGAGGAATTCAGACCCTCCTCTAAATACTACGTCTTTCCTTTTCCATGCCCCATTTTCAGACCTGGCTTCTCTTCCCTGCTCTCAAGCAGTGACCAAAAGCTTTCCATGGCATTTTGAAGGGATGTTAGTGATTCTTTGTGGCAGGGATTCGTATTAGGGAAAGCTGGTGTGCATACTGCTAAAATAAAGTGTTCAATCAGATAAAAGGGAGGATGTCAGTGTTGAGGTCACAGTTAAAGCTAGTTTTGAATTTGCAGCCAGAAGGGATCAAATCCCTCTGTATCAAACTTTCCTGACTGAGTTTAACCTCCAGATTTTAAAGACTATCTCTTACATAAGGCAGGGAGGGGTTAACAACATTTTCTGGCATATCTACTCATTTCTAAACTATGTTCATTTTCTTTTTCGTTTATTTTTAAATAATTGTAAATACCAGACTTTACAGATGGAAGATCTGATGGTACCTTAAGGTATCTGTTGCTTTGTACCTTGGGAATTTCAGGCGCCACAAATCATTCCTCCTGCTCCAGGTGGCAGATCCGAATTATGCTGAGTTTAGCCAACGGGACTGATTGGGTTTGCCAGCAACGTGAGTTTAAAAGCCTTCCACCTTTTGCATTGCTCACCTGATAATAGAAATTATGGAGGTGGATTTTCAAGGTAACAAGGGAGTGAGATGTGTGCGTGAGCAAATGATGTGACGAGAAAGCGACAGCACTGGATGTCAGTGGTTAAGCCCCTCTAAGCCCCAAGTGCTTCAGTGTCTCTGCAGTAGAGGAGGAACAGACTAAGCCCCAGGCCCTGAGGTACTGCAGCAGATCAGCAGTGCTTGGGCAACTCTCCTTGCAGAAGTCTTACCCCTCTCACCTTCTATTCTTCTGTGCTCAGCCCGTGCCTCTGTGCTGGTGCAAGCCAGCCCTGACTGCACCACAGAGCTGAGACAAGAGCAAGGGGCTCCCTCTGAGGGCTGTCCCTGTGGGGGTACAGGCTGCTGGGCTTTTACCCCCCCCAGAAACCCAGCCCTGCTTCTACTCCCTCAGTCCCTCCCCCGGCATATCGTTTAGCTGCAGCACAGGCAGCTCAGCAGGCAGGGGCAGAGGGGATGCAGGCAGCTGCAGCAGTGGGATGGTGTGGGACAGCATGGAAAGGGAGGGAGAGCTTACATGAGAGATGTTCAGAGTAGAGGGGCTGCACAGGCTTTGTCAGCTTACAATTCCTCTGCTTCTCTCTGCTCGGGTCCAGATTTGCTACAGAGTCAGTTTTCTCACATCTCCCTCCCCCTTGGAGCTTGTCGGTCCTGCAAACCCACAGAGCTCATTACAGACAAGCCCCCCCCTACACTTCAATATCTTTACCACCTCTTCTCTTGCTGCCCTCCTTACTGCCCCACTCATATCCCCTTTCTCCTACTCTTCTCCCTTGCCACCTTAATTTTTTTCTCTGTGCCTGTAATATATCAACTCATATGGCTATCTCCATTAATTCTGTATAAATGAGCAGTTAAAGAGCTGACCAAGGACTCAGAAAACAGGAAAAAAAGTTAGTCTGGCTCTACGAACAGTAGAACACAGAATTATTTCAGGACATGGTCCAGAAAAGGGGAGCCAAGTAAAGAGGTCATACAGAAAGTGAGGTGATATGTGAAGATTCAGGGCTTTGCAAGACACTATGGGAGGAACAGAGATGAAAATACATTAGCTACCCATGCCATCTGTCAATGTTTGCACAGAAATCCCACCAAACCAAAAATATTATTTAAAATCCGTTAAAGTTGCTCATGGCACATCCCACCAACAAAAACATTAGAAAGCCATGAAGTCCCTAGCCAAGCCTTCACTGGGGTTTTGAAGCCCTTGACCGCAGTTTCACCTTCGGCACATCATCCCACCAACTTCTAGAACCCACAGGCTTCCTCCCTCCCTTCCCGCTTGAAACTTTTAACCTGAACCCTGCACATAAACCTCTCCTACAGAGAATACAAAATGCAACATGGTACTTCCTCAGTGCACCACCTAACTCACACACCAGCACAGTGAGTGGGTGAGAGCCTCTCAAAGCCACGGACTCTCCCACAACAAACTCCCACTTACAAGCAAACAAAACGTTTGCATCATCTTACAAAGCTCCCTTCCACCAGCTGCTGAGACCATGTACCCTGAACTCCCACTGCTTCCCAGGGCACTGCTGATCCACAGAATTGCTCCTCTTGCAAACTACCCTGTGCAGTTTGAGCTTAAGGTTCCGCAGCCTGTGTGGGTACAGAGGGAGGAGGTGTGTGGGTTGTGGGTGGTGGATGTGGCTGACGTAACATGGAGAAGATGACATTGTGCTTGCAGATTGCAAGGGCTGGAAGGAGGCTACACTGGCAAGTTCATTGGTTATTTCTATGGCTCTGGAAGTGCCTGGTATAGGTAAGATACTTTTTTTTTTTTCCCTCTTGTCAGTAAGTTTTGAGAGAGGGTGATAGTGGCGGTAAGGAGCAATAAAACATAACAAAATAATAAGTTGTCATTCTTTAAAATTTGTTGTTTTGTTGACACATTAAGGTCACAACTATTGGCTTCACTCTCCCACTTCTCTCCCCATATTGGTGTGAATACATGAGTGCTTTTCTGTGTTGGCTCGGACATGGCCCTTGCACCTCACGGAGCTCCAGCCTGCTGCAGGATTGGGTAGGAGGAGCAGATGGCCTGAGATGGCAGTCACTGGTTAAAAAACCGAAATCAACTGTACTTAGCAAAGGCAATAAAGTGTATTATTCTAAAATGGGTAATCTCATGGTGCAGAAACAGTAGAAAATATCTTAAAGCTCACCCTCTGCTCACAGTTTTCGCCATCCTCCAATATTACTGCACCTGCATGTCTTAGAATTTTTATCCACTTTTGGCCAACCAGAATTAACCTAGAATTTTTTTTTAAAAAATCCCCTGATTGCAAGCATGCCCACTTTTGCGTATGGGCTACAGCTGAGTGCCCAGAAATTAAAGTCTTTTTAATCAGCGGTTATTTCTGAAAGTGCCTTGCATTAAGATACCTATCCACTGCACTGGACTCTGTCTTCAGAATACTTACAATGTGGGGAGAGAGCAAGAGCACCTTTTCTCCTGATTCAGTACCTATAATGAGCATTGTAACTTGTTTTAAACTAAACAACGGGAGGTTTAGAACATAGCATTCTGTGACTGGGGAGATCTGGATCCTCTTTGCAGTACTATAAAAGAATCAAATATGACATATCAC
Source organism: Pachyramphus minor (assembly GCA_013397135.1). Classification (NCBI taxonomy): domain Eukaryota; kingdom Metazoa; phylum Chordata; class Aves; order Passeriformes; family Tyrannidae; genus Pachyramphus; species Pachyramphus minor. The sequence goes on along the minus strand of VYXB01005003.1, from coordinate 124,498 downwards.
TATTTAGTAGGGTACAGTCTTAAATTGTTGGCAGCAACTAGAGTGGGAAAGAGCAGAGTTTGTTTAGACAGAAAGAGCAAAAGTCCCTGCTGAAACCTGGCAGCCCTGCTCTTTGCAGGGTGGGCTGGCCAGGAGCTCTCCTCTGGCAGCCAGATCAATGCTTCCAGCCAGACCCTGCATTCAGAGGAGCACTTCCCAGCAACACACAAGGCTCATCAAATGCTTGGGGTCTTCTGCCAAGGTTTCCCCAAAAGATACCAGTTGTGATTACATCCAGTCCCCAGTTCAACTTAGCTCATTTAACAGAAACCACAAGTTTAAAAAAACTTAAATGTAATCATGGACATGAACTTAGCAGTGCACAGGTTAGAAATTACCCTGAGTAAGAGCTGATTTGGTGGCCTCTGAGAGCTGATATAAATCTATCAGCAACCAGGACAGATTTCTAGGAGACTTTGGATCAAGCCAAGAAATGCTACATCTGCTAAAAGGTGCCAAATACTGCATTGGTGCTACCCAGGCTGGATCATTATGCACAGCACAGGAAGGGTCCACTGTTTCGAAGTTAATGTTTGACCAGGACTCCCAGTTGCACCAGTGGCCAGACATGACGGTGATAGGGAAGAACATTAGAACCAAGTGACTGGTATGGTTGTTGGTGCAAATAAAATAAAATAAAATAAAATAAAACAAAATAAAATAAAATAAAACTATTGCATAGTATAGCATGCAGTCACGTAACACAAAATAAAATAATAAAATGAAATCGCTCGCGGGCTGTGAGGGTTTCCCATACGGCAGGAAATAATTTCTCCAATAGGAGGAGCTCTTTGCTTTGGTGAGACGCTGTCAAAGGCGTGGCCACAATTTTACTCCAAACCCCCTCCTCCTCCTTCCCCTCCCGCCCTCGTTTTATACGAAAGCGGCAGCTTAATTGATTTGATAACAAAATAAACAGCAGCCGAGGGCTGCCCGCGGGAGACAGCAGAGGAAGGTGATGGATGCCGGTCGCATGACTTTCCCCGGCCGCCACTCTCCGGCCCCGGGTGGGGGGGAAAGGGAGGTACGAGATGTCCCTGTGCATCCCAGTACCCGCTTCCCCACGCCTGGCACACCGCAGGGGCTGAACTTGCTCCTGGCTCCGCGCGGTTCGCAGCCTTCCCGGCGGGCTGTAGCTGCGCGGAGCGCGTAACAAGGCTTTCCCTGCCGTTCCCCCAACGGAGGAGCGGGGAATGCCGTGCAAAGGGGATGGCGGAGGCGGGATCAAGTCGTGCCGTGGGTCTCCTGAGCCGAGCGAAGGGTCAGCGCCCGGGCTTTCCCGTGGCGCCAAGCGCAGGTGATGTTCTAATGCGCTGGGGTCCCCCCGCTGCCCGGAAACTTCGGGGGGAGTAACGGGCAGCACGTCTTATTAGTCTGGATGTCCAGCCTGAGCTTGCAGGGTAACTCCTGCCTTCAGGGCGGACGCTGCTGTCGCCTTGAACAATCAAAACTCACCGCGGTGAGAAGATGCCTCCTGCCCTCGGGTCGCCTCGCTAAGCCCCAACCCCCGTAACCGCGGGCACTGTGGGGATCGCAGCCGGCCTCGCATCTCTCACCTCGTTCCCCACCCGTGAACCACCCCCTCCCCCCACCGCCCAGCTGCCCCAAGAGATAGCGGCTAACTTTGCAGCACAAATGAATCTGCTGGATCTGCTGGCCGCCAAGGCACTTCGCCATATTTCTGGGAACCAACACGCCGAGAGCCCGCATAAGGGTTGCCACGGAGGGAAACCGCCGTGGGGGCTGAGCTTGCCCGCGGGGCATATTGTGACGGGGGAAAGCGTTTCCGAGCAGCCGCAGCAGCAGAAGGAAAAGCTTCCGAAAGAGCTGCTCTAAGCGGCGCTCGGCCACAGCCGTGGCCTCCCCGCGGAGGTTGCCCGCGACCCTCGCCTCCCGCGGGCACCCGTGGGCTGCGCTCGCCCTCCCAGAGAAGATCCCCACTCCGGCCCTCGGGACCTTGTGTCTCCGACAGGAGGGTCACTGCGCCTGTCTCTACCACACCCTCTGGTGTCTCTAGGGCAGCCGCAGAGCTGCTCGAACCCCCGACCTCGGCCGCGGGCTGGCGGGATCCCCCGCGGCTGCCCACGCGTGTGCGGGCGGTCGGGCGCGGACCCAGAGGGCAGAGTGGTGGGCAAGGCATCCCTCCGCTCTCGCCTTCTGGCACAAGCGCAGCCACGAGCAGCAGCAGCGTGGAGTTTCCAGCGCCTTGTCCGCAGTTTCAGCTTGTTTTTCTTCCTAATTATTTTTTAAAGACTCGATGACTTCTCTGTGTGGGTTGTGCTTTTCTGGTTGGTTGGGGTTTTTTGTTGATTTTTTTTTTTTTTGGGTTGGTTGGTTGCCGGTATTTTTTTTCCCCCCTCTGGTTTTGTCTGCTCCGCGCTGCAATGGGGATTTTGAGCTGTAGAACCCGAAACCAGGAACCGTGACTAATTTAGGGGTGTATTTCTTCAGTGCATCCATTTTAAGACAGTAAAACTTAAAAGATGGAGTGGAGGGGCTATGAAAGGGGGAGAGGCGGGAGCGCACTGCTGGGGCTCTGCGTGAAGTTTAATACACCCAGAGACACGAACAGTGCGGTCGGTGTGTGGGGCTGGGGGAGCGGGGGGGAACGAGGGGGGAAGCCGGTAATGAGCAGATTGCCGTATGATTTAGAGCGATGATGAGGTTTATCATTTGAACACTGATGAATTCAGGGAACATGAGAGCTGCAATTGACATTCCTAAAAACAATTAAATCGGTGGGGAGTACTGCTGGAAAATCGATACGGCCCAATGTAATACGGTTTGACTATAAACAGATTCCTCCCGCAGCAATAAACCACGAAGTGAGTGTGAAGTACCGCGATTCCCTGGCTGAAAAGAGGTCTTTTCCCTTCAGCGTCCCAGAACACATCCCCTCTCGCCATCAGCAATGGTCCCCGGCTCCCGTGGCGAGTCCTGGGGAGCCGGGGAGACGGTACTGAATACCTTTGTGAAATTCTCCAGCAGCAAACGTTCATAACCCCGATGGGAGGTCGGGGGAGGTATTTAAATAGCTTCCCGAATAAGTAGCGAGCGCCTTTGGTCTAGGACGAAAATAAACTGGGAGTTAAGCTTTAAATATCCAAGCTTGATTTAAGAGCAAGACGCACTCGGCTAAGTGTGCTCTCGGGGGTGGCCCCCGAGGGGGGGCTGAGGAAAGGAAGGGGAAAGGGAACTGCGAAGGGAAGGGAGGGAAAGGGGAAGGATGAGAAATGGAAGGGAAAGGAGGCCCCCGGGCCCTGCTCGGGCTGTGCCGCCCACGCTGCTGAGCGCGGAGGCGACGTTTCCTGCATCCCCTCGGTCGGAATGGTGGGATGTGGGGGATCCCGCCACCGCCGCGGCCCAGCACGGTGCGGAGCTTTACAACAGAGGGCGAGGGAAGCCCGGTTGGGGCTCCGCGGCCGCGCGGGGGTCAGTACGGGGGC
>VYXB01005003.1:91883-102405 GCA_013397135.1 Pachyramphus minor | reverse complement strand
GCCGCTCCGCCGAGAGATAAATAGCCCCTGACAGCGTCTCTTCGCACCCACAGCTCGGCAGATTGGATTCGGCGGACGGCCGCAGGTCTGTGTCGCTCCCTTTCGCGGGAGTCCCTTTAAATCACCACTCCACTCCTCCCCCGCCGCCACCTCTCCCGGGGGATGTTTCCGACCGTCCCCCACACAGCAGCCCTGCCGCCCTCCCGTGCTCTCTCCCCCTCCCGCAACCGGCTGTGGCCCCGCTGCCACGGCTCGGCGCCACCGGCCCGGCGCGGAACGCCGCCGGGGGAGGGGGAAAATCTCTGCTGAAATACTTTCGGCGGGCTGCGACTTTGCCAGGAGAGGTCTTAGCGTCGGATCTTTTGTCTTGGGGCCTTCGGCTGCGTGCCCCGGGGTGCCTGGCGTCTCTCCCGGGAAGAGACTCCGGGGAAAGCTCTGGGGGAGTCCCAGGTTGTGCCGCGGGCAGCAGCGCCCCTGCCCCCGCTGCCAGCGCCCGACAGGCACTTCTGCATGCTCGCCCGGCTCCTGGTCCCCCTCTCCCGCCGCAGGAGCTGAGGGGTTCGGGCTGAGCCCTGCAGTCCGGAGCCCCATCCTACCCACGCCGCCCCTTCGAGTGGGAGAGCGTGACAGTGGCCCCGCGGGGTGGGAGGGGAAACGTGTGTCCCTCGCCATGCGCGGTGCTCCCCTGCACCGGCGATCCCGGAAAGAGGACCAGGGGACAACTCCGGTAGCCAGGGCGCTACTTCCCAGCTGCCCCCACCTTCCCCGTGCCCGGTGGCCACGTGCGCTCCGGAGCCCCCTGGCACTTCTCGGGGCTGCTTTCCCCCGGGACACCGGGCAGTGCCACATCCTTCGATGGGCTCCCGCGAGCGGCTCGGCGTGAGACGAGCCCGCACTTTGGGTGTTTTTTTTTTCATCATCCCTTTCCTCACCCCCCGCCCCAGCCGGGGCCGAGCCGGTGTGCGTGTGTGCGAGACGAGGTTATCGCCAGCCCGACTCATTATTTCCAGGCCGACTGCCGCGGGAGTCTCTCCCAGGTGGAGCCGGTGCGGGAGGCCAGTACCCGGGGAGACAAAGGCGAGAGCCAGGGCTGCGACCGGAGCCTTGCGGCGCGGGCAAGTGCGGGCTCGGCCGGTCCTGGCTCAGCCCCCCCCGCCAGCAGCGGTGCTCTGCGGGGCCGCGGGGCGCTGCCGCCGCCCCGGGGAGCTCGGGCTAGGCTTTCCGAGTTACATTTGTTACATTTCCGAGTTGTATTTTCAGTTATACTGAATCTACTTTTAGGCGATTGTTTTCCCTTTCCACTTGTTTGTCCCCTGCTAGCCTCGTAAACTGCCTCATGATTTATTACCTAGGCTAAGTGCTTAATTTGTGAATATGAAACAGATTAAAAGGAGATCGGCGTATTTTAGCAGGCAGGCCAGAGCAAAGCCCGGCAGCTGTTTCGAGTTTGTAGGCATCTCCAACCTCGTGTTAAGCAGCCGAGCCTGCTAGTGATCAAGGGGGTATCCCCGGGCTCTCTCCGACAGGCCCACCGCCGCCGGCTCCCCCTGCACACGGCTGGTGCGGAGACCGGCCACGGGATGGCCGCTCTGGGCTTTTTTGGGGCGGGGGGGCGGGAGACACACGACTGATGCCGTCCGTCAAAGCGACACCCGCGGTTTTGAGATTCAGGATCCGCTGCGTGCCCGCCGCAGGCGGGCTCTGCCGGCGGAGGGCCCAGCAGGCACGCAGGGGGTTAACGACGACTCTGCCCTCTCCTTCAAAGGACTCACTCGAGATAGAGTAAATACGGTCGGGGCGGGGGGGATGTGTGTGTGTGCCGCTCAGGCCACATGATGCAAAAGTAAGACAAGCACACTCCAGAGAACAAAGGCTTCCTACCCCTTTCCTCCCCCTCCCCCCAAAATCTGTCTTAATTCTGGAAGTAAACTTGAGCAGCTATAAAACAAAGGCGAACGATGAAAGTTATAGCCAAGGGACAATCAAAATAAATACCTTCAGTGCAGTCCAAGCACGCACTTGGTATTTTCGGGAGCTCCCTGCTACTCTCAGCCAGGCACAATATTGCAGGCTCTCCCCATCACAGGGGTGATGTGTACTGCAGGGCTTGTGGCTCGGGCTGATATAGGCCACCTTCCACGGCCCGGGAAACATCCGCTGCTCGGGACCAGCACCACCTCGCAGCCTTGGGGGAGGCGGGCGGGGCCGTCCTGTCTGGGACCGGGGGCTGCAGCACCGGGACAGGGGTTCTCTGGCTCTCCCACGGGGTTAGCTCACTGAGAGACATCCCGGTGAGACGTGCCTGGGGCCCTGCAGCACGGCGTGGGGCTGGGAGTGTGTTCTGGCTCCACCTGGCTCCCAGCCCCGCGGGAGCTCAACAGGAGCCAGCCACGGTGGTTTGCTCCCCGACCCAGTGGTGGTCCCGGGCCCAGGTCAAGCAAGTGACACCTCCCAGGCCGCGCCCGCTGCTCCCTGCTGCCCCGGGTTTGCAGAGCAGACCAGCTACCTTCATGTTTGTCAGCAGCACCCCGGAGCAATTCCCAGCCCCAGTGTCTCACAGACCCTGCCTTCTCCCCCTGCCACCCCCTCCCTTAGCCCTCAGAGGAGGCTTTAACGCATCAGGGAAGACAGAGGGCACAGCAACAAAACTCTGCCCTGTGCAGCCTGGCAGACAGCGAGGCCTGACGAGTACAAAGTACTGCTGCTAAGCTCAAAAGTCAGAGAGAGGCAAAAATCTATAACCTGCTCTGTATCTCTGAGCGCCACTTAAGAAGCAGGAGCAAGAGCACTTTGCCACTCCTGCTGGAGCGCAGCAGAGAGGGCTGGCTAGGAGGTAAATGATTCCTGTGCCCTTGCTGCACCAGAGCAGTTGCTCTGGTGTTGCAGATGTGGCTGGCGTTGGCACGGTGGAAGGAGCAGGAGATGGGGGCAGACTCTGGGCAGTGCATGGGGACAAGGTGTGGTGTGGCACATGTCTGGGCAGGCTGGGAGCAGGAGAGCAAAAGACCATGCTCGTGGCATTCAGAAAGATCCCTCTGTGTGTGTGTGTGTGAAGATGTCAGAGTAACCCGTCCGGAGAAAACTCAGACTGTGGTTGGGAATCAGCCCTATAGGTACATGTAAGTGAAGGCTTGGGAACACCCCGTCCCATGACAAGGAAGCATCTGAAGGAAGAGTGCAAGAATGAGATAACAGTGGATATCTGTGTGTCAACTCAGCTGCTTCAGGTTGGCTCAAGACGAGGTCCTTCTTCTGTATTTGGGGCAAGGTTTGTGACAACCCAATACTAGAACTCATTTCCCGGGGGCCTCATGGGGTTTAGGTGTAGCTGATTGGTCCCTGCCTTGTGACGGGAGAGGTATTGCATAGGTATTATATACCACCCGTTTCTAAGCCCTGGGTCTTATTGTTCATTGTCTAAAGGCAGAACTGAAACTTTTGAGCAACCTGAAGAGTAGTAGGCAAAAATTGCCCCAGGGTCCCCACATCTCTCTCCCTGTAGGTTCTGCACAGAGCTGTTCTCTCTGGGTAGGTCCAGCATTTTAGAAGGGAGAGAAAAACACAGGCTTGTGCCACAATGATTACATACATCACTTTGCAAGCACTATGCATAACAAGAGGCTGCAAAACAAAACATTAGCTATGGAAAAGAAAAACAATCCTTCCCAACTTATTGGCTTGGCCTTTGCAGTCATCCCTGCCTGAGGGAAGGCCATGGTCACAGTGTTAAGCCTTGGTTATGCTGCTGAAATTCACCATGCTAAAAGTCACCTGGTCCCTTGAGTGCCCTCATAAAGCACTCCAAGTCCCCATAGAAAATGGTTTGCATGTACTTAAAACTATGTGGATTTGCTTCCAACTGTTCATAATGCCAGTTTCAACCTGATCGTGTCTGGCGTTCATTGAATTAACGCCTGGATGGACCTGGGTCCCAATGTCTCAGACCAAAGTGGTTCAGATAGTCCTCCTGCTGCTGTCCCTCACTGCCCCAAAGGCTTTTAAAATCTCCGTGGAAGTGCTGTTATGTGGAGATGGCTAAGCCTCAGAAACAAAGATGTGGAGAACACCACCACAGCAGAATGGGCAAACCCTGATGGCTTGGAGCAGTTGGCTGGGTCACCAGAAGGTGTGAAAGCTCCTTCAGTTTGAGCACAGGTGCACCCCAGGCCCCTCTTCTAACCTCAGCCCTTTGCTGCCAGCACTAGTAGGCTGTAGGCACCCCATACCCACCAGCCTGCAGTCCTTCTTGCAGCTGGCCTTACATCTTTGGTGTTCACCCATTTCAGTTTCTCAAGTCACAACATCTCTCTTTTTCCCCATTTCCTAACATCTCACCACCTTCAGAACAACCCAGAGATGCAGAAAAGCAATTTCAAAAGTCCTATCAGCAAAAATTCTTAAAGGCCAACACATGACCACTTAAATGATACCTTCATATTCTTATAAACTGTTTCTGCTGCCCATCTGGGCTCTGTTTTATGTGTAAGGTCTTCGGGGTAAACTCTGCCTTGCATCACCTAATGTATTGCTCCTATCATCTAAACACAAAACAGCAGGGAGAAGTTTTGGGCTAGTGTAAGGCTCAGGACATGTGGAGATAAACAGGAGGATCGACATATGCTAAATTTCAGTGGTATTTTATCTTTCCAGGTTCACAAATATCATGTTACCTGACAGCAGCTTTAGTGTGCTGGGCACTCTGTAGGCACAGAAGGCAGATTGCTCCTGCCTGCCCAAAAAATGGAAGTAAAACTGTAAAATCTACAGCAGCAGATGACCATGAGAGCAATGCTGGTGGTACAGGGAGGCAGGTGAGCTCCTGGATATAGTCATGGGCTCCTTTGCTGTAGCTCTCCAAGGCCACCACTCCCAAAGTCTGCAGTTAGAAGGGAACAGTGTGTGTTTGTATGTGTGTGTTCATGTGAATGTAATTGCGTTTCTACATAATGTGGATTACCTTTCTTTTGGCAGCAAATCTGTTCAGGGGGTTTAGATAAAAAGATAAATCCTACAGCCATTCCCTTCCTGGGAAAGGGCATGTCTTCTGTCACTTTCTCTGCTCCTTTTTCCAAGTGGTTCCCAAACATGCTTTTTCCTACCTCAGCATCTGATCTCACCTTGAGAGACTGCTCACTTTCAGCGTGACACATTCCCACATGGAGAACAGGGCAGGGAAAACATACAGAATAAGGCACAGCAGGTGAGGTGTTGCTGAGAGGAATGGGAGGAGAAAGGAACTGGGGTGTATGGCACAGAAGTAGCCCCAACACTGTTGCCCAAAATGGTGCTAAGGTGATGGTTACAATTCCACCGCTCCCCAGGAATCCCTCCTGGGAGGTCAGGTGTGCTGTGGGTGCAGGACACCTAACGGGCTCCCTTCTTCTCAACCCTGGTAGATCTGCTTGGCTTTACAAAGTGTGAAGGCAACCTTGTCAGGAAAGAGAGCTCCATTGATTTAAATGCAAAATTACCCTCCTGCAGTTCTAATTTCCCAGGCGAGGGCTGTGCAGGCTCTGAAAACATGAAAGTTGTTGATGTATTGGTTCAATTAATTTTTAAAATAAGTTTGAATGCCATTTGTTTCAAATTTGATGGGAAAGTGCTGTGGATTTTTGCAAGCAAAGACTGAGGTGAGCGCAGATGGAGTGTGTGTTTCGCAGAGCCCTGAAAAGAGGGGTTAAACATTGCATTCATTTAGTACCAGGCCTCTGTGCAGGGATGAGTGAGATCCATTGGTGAAAGAAAAAGACCTGAATGCCTGTATTTGCTAAGTGGCACCCAGCAGCAGTCAGCCAGCACACAGAGAAGAGCAGACATGCGGGTGTGAGGCCCAGCAGACACTGCTTGGTCCCTGGTGCTTTTAAAAGGAAATAATAGCTTGTGGGGGAACCCTTTCTGGTGGCCTTGGCTCCCGTGACCCCCCTCTGATGTATGATATTTAAACAAGGAAATGTCAATATTGGTTTTCCACATACAGCCTCGTTCTGCTCTACATGAAAACTAATGACAAACCCCTTAGAGGGTTGGAAGAGAGCAGACCCCAAAACAGTCGCTCAGACCCAAATACTGTTTGCTGCAGCAGCCTGGAAGGAAGGAAGTGCAGGTTGTCATGAGCGGCTGGGTGACGTGTGCTTGCAGGTAAATTAGACAGAAGAGAAGCAATCCCATCCTGCCTCGAAGCTGCAGGTCTGATGGTTTGAATGATTATTGCTTTTTAAAATTATAAATTGCATTTTCGTACAGCGAGTGAGGATAATGTGCTGCTTACTAGAATTAAGTGCAACTCAAGGATGTTTTGCTATAACAAAGGTGCCTTCTCTGAGCTCACTTTTTCATGGTTGGGTCTAACGGGGAATTTGATTTGAACCTGATGGCTATCTAGCAGTGGTTTTGGAAGGGAGTAATGCCCATTGTACGAGAAGATATCCATAAACTGGGCCATCAGATGTGTCTTCTGATATATGTGTCCTCTGAGGTAGGAAAGTATAAGTCATAGGAAGAGAGGGCAAGTGTGTCTGACTCATAGTAAAACGAGGGCATGTGGAAAGTATAAACGAAGGGAGGGCTGCTACTAGTAGGACATGAAGGCTGTGATATGTGTCACAGGGAAAATAATTTAAGCTCATGGATAATTTAAGCTTAAAGGGGCAGTTGTGGCGCAACTGCATGGTGCAGAATGTGAGGTGGGGCACAAGCATAAAAGAAATTTAACCCTTGATCCTGTGCTGCCCCCGTCTTGGTGTTGGTTTATGCAGGCTGGGCCTCGACATGTATTGCAGTAGGAGCTTCAAGGTCCTCTAACATAATGTGAACTTCATCACAGTTCACTCCAGGGTAAAAAGTGTAGTTACACAAGCTTTATGCTCTAGCATCACATCCCAGAGGCAGCAGCAGAATAAGTGGTGTGCGAGTCCCTTAAGCAGCTGTGTGCAAATGGAGAATCACTCCTACATGGGGATCAGCTTTTCTGGGCAGGTTGTAACTGCTTTCCCACTGGAAGGTGTCCGTGGTGAAGGCCCACTAAGCTCACCAGGTCTCCAGCATGTGCCATAACCTCTGTTAGGGCAGAGAGCCCAGTAGGAACAGCCTGGGAACTGAGCAAGCTAGAAGATACTGTGTTAGTCTGATTGGCTTTGGCAGGAAAGGCACCTTTGGTTCTGATGCATGACCATGACTAACATGAATCTCCAACTGGGATTATGAAAAAAGACATATCATTTGGGAGGAAAATAAATAAAGGAGTGTTGCTCAGGTATGAATCCTGCTAGGAAGCACAGAGTTCATGTATGAAGCTGAGGTTCAGCCATTTCCAAGAATATGTCTCTCCTACGTGATTTTCTGCTTTTGAGGATACAAACGATATGGAAAGAGATTGCTGGATTACAGACTGTTTCATCCTTGCTATACAAGGCCCAACATAATGCAGTCCTAGCTACAGCTGAGGCTTTTGGGAGAGTGTCTCATCCAAATAATCCAGGGCTCTTTGGCTTCAACACAGACCACCTCTCACACAGAACAGAGTCAGGCTTGCACTGCATGCAGTGATTCCTGGTGTGGCCTGTGAAGATCAGAGATTGGGAAGGTACCAGAGCAATGCAGTTAATCCCTTTATAACACCTCAGTCCTCTGAGATTCCTGCCATTTCACGCTGCACAGCAAGGCTATCTCAGAAGCTGAGACAGACTGAAAAATGGATGGGTATCACCGGGATGGGCAAAGGAAGGACAATTCCTATTTGTTTATCAGAGGACATGTGTCACCTGGTATCTAGTGGGACAGCTGTACCCTGCTTAATGTCCATCTTTTGGAGCAGACATTCTTTTGGAGAAAGTGAATGGGGAATGGGCTTGGGTGTGAAAGCAGATCCTTTGACGTGGCTGGAGAAGCCCTTGAAAGCTTTCTGTGAGCTATCTGGAGAAGAGTGTCTCAAAACTGAACCCCACTGCTGTCACTGATAGGATTGGACCACCCTGAGTCTTGTGAGAACTTAACTAGGGCTTTGGCATTGCAAGAGAGGAAGAGGGAAAGGAGGGAATGGTATAGTGGAGCTCTGTCCATGGACTTCTCTTTTACTGCACAGCCAGGGCTAGTGCCATTGTGAGAATATGCAGCAGTTGCTTCTTACAGACAAAAGAAGAAAATATGAAGCCCTACTGAAGGGTAGGGCTGATAGAGCACTGAAAAAACCCCAGCTAGAAAAACTAAGCCAGCTCTGCATTTTGGTCAAGCAGTGCTCAGCATTGTGAATTTGATGAACAGCACTAGTCCGCATGAAGACAGGTGACTTTTTAAATGGGATTTTAATAAAGTCAGTATTGCCAGGGCTATCTATAGAGGTAATCTGCATAGGGTTTTAAACAAGTAAACTTAATGATGCCATTAATGCTTCCAACATGAATGAGACCACTGCTGGAATACTGTGTCTGGCTCTGTTTTGGTGTTTGCATGTTAAAAGTGCACTGGCAAATTAATATGGGATCAGAAGGGAGCTAGAAGAGTGATTCAAGGTCTGGGAATCGCATCTTAGTGCAAAAAAACTAAAGAAATCCCATCTATTAATTTATCCAAGAGGAGGCTATGACTTGGTTTGATCATAGTCTTTAAGTGCCCTAAGTGTCTCTATGGGGAGATTTCTGATAGTCAAGATCTCTTTAATGTGGCAGACAAAGGCATAATGAGATCCTATGTTGGAAAATGAAGCTCTATGAATTCTGAGCAGAAATAGGTACTTTTTTTTTTTTTTAAACCAGTGAGGGGACATAACCACTGGAAAAACTGAGGCAAGCAGTGGTTTTTCCTGTTACTTAAAAGTCTTCAGAGCAAGATTGGATGCCAGGTTAAAAGCTCAGGCAGAATTTATGAGTCTGATACAAGAACGTCTGGCTGAAATTCACTGGCCCATGATATGTAGCAGGTCAGACCAGCTGATCATAACAGTCCGTTCTTGGTTTAAAAAAAAATCTATGAATTAGGTATTTCAAGTCCCCTGAGCCCCGATATTACTGGAGGTCTTGAGGGAATGCATTATAAGCTGTCATCATTTAATTGTAAGCAACCAGGGGCATTGCCTTTTTCCTTTTTTTTTTTGTTAATACACTTCTTTTCCAAAGCTTGTTAGACACCAGAGTCGAGCAGCTGTTAGCAAACATGACAACATTTTAGAAACAGTTCAAATAATTCTCCTTCTCCCATTTGCTCAGCTTTGTTCCGCAGCAGCACAGTTTCGTTCATGCCGCATCTACCAATTCTTCTCCAGACAAAACAGCAAATTCCAGCAACATGCAACCTCTGTGCTTAGGGTAGGCTCCTTGCACTATATCCTCTCCCATGTACATCCCTTAGTTTCACAGATAGATTACAGGCTTTCTCTCAGCACCATGCATGAGCAGAGCAGGGAAGGAGTCCATCCGTTTTCTAGCGCAGGCCCCTCAGATAGGTAGGAAGCCATTGTCTGTCACAGGAGTGCTTGGCCTACAGAGCTCCTGGTTTGTCTGAATAAATGGTGGAGAAGGAGAAAAAGGTATTAAGGAGACACCTGGTATTCCTGAAATTATTCAAGCTATTAACCTCCTTGAGGTTTCATAAAATGGCCTCCAGCAAATGGTCAGAATGTTTTTCTTACACGGGAGGAGTACTTTTCAAGACAGCATAAACTTTCTTAATATCTCTTNGTCGCACATAACTTGGGAAGACGCTTGGCCTCGCCATGACAACCGGCGGCCCGGGCTGCTCCCACGTCCCGCCGCCTCCCCCGGGAGCCGCTTTCCGTCCCCNTCAGCACCATGCATGAGCAGAGCAGGGAAGGAGTCCATCCGTTTTCTAGCGCAGGCCCCTCAGATAGGTAGGAAGCCATTGTCTGTCACAGGAGTGCTTGGCCTACAGAGCTCCTGGTTTGTCTGAATAAATGGTGGAGAAGGAGAAAAAGGTATTAAGGAGACACCTGGTATTCCTGAAATTATTCAAGCTATTAACCTCCTTGAGGTTTCATAAAATGGCCTCCAGCAAATGGTCAGAATGTTTTTCTTACACGGGAGGAGTACTTTTCAAGACAGCATAAACTTTCTTAATATCTCTTCAAAGGAAGGAGAAAAAAAAAAAAAAGAGAGAAAGAAAATAAGATAACAGAAAATCCCAGCCATGGCTCTCGGGAGTCTTGAAAATCATATCCATGGTTGCGTAGACATTCTAAACCTCTGATACATTCAGTGCCTCGTTAGCCTCAGTTATCAAAACTGAAACAAGAGGTGTTAAGGGAGCGCAGCAAAAGATGGAGTTTAAAGTCGCTCGAGGACTGCACTCCCGTCGGCGGGAGCCCTCACCCCCTCCCTCCGCCTGCGCTCCGAACCCCCGCGGCGTTTGATATGCAGGCAGTGAGTCAGAGGGACGATGCTCCGCGGGCTCGGCGGGGCGGCCGGGGCGGGGGGCGCCGCTGCCTCCCCGAGGCGCGGGCGGGGAGGTCGGCGGGGATCCGAGCAGCGGGGGGAAAAGGTGAACCCGGAGCCGAGCGGGGCACAAACCCATT
>VYXB01005003.1:30410-63380 GCA_013397135.1 Pachyramphus minor | reverse complement strand
GTCATGGGGGGGTTGGAGGGGGAGGGGTAAGAGGAGACTGCTCTGGCCCGGGTGGCGATGCCATCCCCTCCTCTTTCTCCCGGAGGCGCGGAGAAGTGGAGGCTTCCTCCTCCTCCTTCTCCCCCCGCTCCCCGCGGGCATCGGGTTTTTCTCGTTTCCACGCCAGGAGCGTGTTAACAAAACTTTGCTGCTGCTGGCGTCAATGGCTGCCAAAAGTCTGTTGACGTTGCGAGGGAGACCCAAACGTTTCCCTTTTTAATCAGCGCGGTGTGTGTCTGTGCCTGCCTCTGCGGCGCGGGGCCGGCGGGGCGCGGGCTGCGCGGGCCGGTGGGTGTTCCCGGCAGGGCTCGGCTCGGCACGGCTCGGCACGCCGGGGCCCCGCTCGGCAGCACGCCGGGAGGCAGGTTAGTGCTTGCAGGCGCTTTTCACAACTGGTTTCGTACGGCGGCATCGCTGCGGAACCGCGTGTGCGTTGCGCGTCTCACTCTCCCCCCACCCCGCGCTCCCCGCGCCTCCCTCCCTTCCTCCCTCCCTCCCTCGCGCCTCCGTGCATCACCGTCTATATTTAGCCGCAAATGGCTTTATCGGCCAGACACCTCCCGGAGGAAATGCCGTGCGCGCTCCGGCTGCCGAGCCCCGGTCCGCGCCCCGCCGCGCAGAGCGGCGCGGGCAGCGGGGGGGGCTGCGGCGCCCCGGGGCTCACCGACGGTGTCCCGGTGGGTGACGGGCGGGGAGGACGAGGAGGTGGGAGGGAGGAAAAGAGAGACGTGTCCTCGGTTTCCTCCGTGCGCTGGGGCGCTCAGCCTGCCGTCGAGGTTGCATAACGGGGCCGGCTGCGCCCTCCCCCGCGGAAGCCGAGTATAAATAGGTGCGGTGCCCCCCACGCCCCCGCCGCCGTCGCTGCAGCGCGGAGGGCTCGAGGAGCTGCCGGCGTTTGGCCGAGCTGCTGGAGTCCCCCTGCGAGCCAGCATCCCCGACGGGCAGCTGCCTGCGGGGAGAAAGAGGAGGGGGAGGGACGGAGTGTGCGAAGAGTTAAGAGTCTGCTGCTTGTTACAATGAAATTATGGCTGGCAGTGGCGCCGCTGCTCGTTCAGCAGACCTCCACTCTTAAACAGTTCACAAGAAGTTCATCAGGGCGGTGATGATTATAACTGCACACACGCGCACCCGGGGCAGGCAGCGACAAGGGGTGACTTTGGGGAAGGGACTGGCAGCCGTCGAGGGTGAGGGCTCTCATGTGCCCAGTGGCCCCAGGACATCCCACCGCCTCCCTGCGACTCGACGGGCTTTGCCCTTGCTCGGGTGATGGTGGTGGTGGGACATGGAGCCTCCAGATTACCCGCTTCGGTTGGAGAAGCTCTCGGCCCCCTGTGCAACTTCAGCGTTTCGCTATCTGCACGTGTCAGGGGATTGACGGTCTCTAATTCAGGCACTGCGCCTTATCTTAATGATACACTTCCACCGAGGAAACCAGGCGGGCACGGGCGGCCTCTCCAAGGAGAGCGGGGCACAGGGAGCAGGGCCCTGTGCCACTGAGGCCCTTCTCTGAGCCGGTGCCCGTCCCTCACAGATGAGGCAGCGCACGGGGTGGCTACTAACCTTACGTAAAACCCTAAATCACTCTCTCCATGCTGCTGCTGCCTCTATTGAAAACATTACGAGCGGCACATCTGGAAACCAGTAAATCTGTCCAGAAAACGTCTTCCCAGTGAAATAACTCCTTTTGAATGATAGTGCGCTATCCAACCTCCACGGATTTTTGTTTCCTCACAGCAATTTGTGTGGACTTCATTAGGGAAAGCTAACCGTTGTGGAGAGAGGAGGGTCAACACGCCATTTCATTAATATACATTTGTTCCAGACGTGGAGTTTTGCACAAAAGGCCTCTCTGAGGGGAGAAAAAAGTGTTGGGGAACAAGGCTTTCCTGCCGTTTCAGTTCTTAAACCTCTCTGAACGTGTGTGAAGTATTGTGTTAAAGGCCCAATCTGGGCTTCTTCCCCATTAAATGCCAAAGTGATCATTTGCATATTTTGTAGCCTGACAAAGGAAATGAGTTTGCTGGGGAAGCATGGATGCTTTGGGAGACATTTAGGCATTAAACTCCCAGTGGTCAATCGCCCGTTACTGGTTTGTGTGTGTGTAAAAGGAGTATCATGCCTCCTGCTTAAAGGCTTCTATTTTTGTGAGAGAGGAAGAGCTGAGGGATATCCTGTGCATTAAAGGCTCCCCCTACTTATTAACCCAGCATTTAGCAGCAGGATGCAGGCTGAAGCTCAGTCAAAAGAAACGACTCAACCTCCGAAGAGCAATTAAAATCTTGCACTGGAATAAATCATGCGCCGCGATAATCCTGTTAATAAAACGCAGCTTGTCCTGACACTTCGCTCATGCAGCAAACTAGAATTTAATGCAAGCGGAGGTGGCATTAGGCAAGGTAGAGGGGAGGAAAAGCCTTTCCCTCTCTGCCGCTGGACGCGAAAATGTGGTTACCTTTCACCTGCCTCTCCGGCTGCACACGGCACCGATCCTCTTGGACTGCTAATACTTCTCCAGTGAGCCCGCTAATGATTTCTTTCCCTGGAGTGAGCAGGCATCATTGAATTACTGAAAGTGCTTGCAGCAGCAGCAGCAGCAGCAGCAGCAGCAGCAGCAGCAGCAGCAGCAGCAGCAGCTCCGATGCAGAAGCCACCAGGGCTCCGCGCTTAATCAAATCAAGGGATGGGGAGCTCGCCAACCCACTTACTATTTTTAACCCCTTTCTCCAAGTTAGTCATGTGCAGACGCTAAAGGGGAGGTTTTTATTTAGATCCCTTCTGTAGCAGCGTCTCTTCAGTTTTAAGTCCTCGCATAAAGGCCTTATCAGCGATCAGCGTAGCGAATACACGCGGTATGTGGTTGTTCTTGCCGTGCTCTCCTGCTCCTGTGTGTTCCTTATACAGGGCTTTGGTGAGCACCTGTGGGTAGTTCATATGTTCCCCAAGCCCATGGGGTCTTCCTTCTTGGTTTAGTCTGTGTAAGATGAGGACTTGGGGACTGGTGTGTACTTGGCCCGCTGAGTCATTTCTCGTGGAAACGAAAGGCTGCGGAGAAACTTTTTATTTGTCGATAGCCTGGAATGATTCTTAATTTTCTGGATGTGCACTGGGGAAAAGATCCATCTCCTCTGACCTATAAATGCCCTCAATTTGCTCCTTTATTGCCGGGTATCTCCCTTAGCGGTTAACGTAGGCAGCTCACTCCCTGCACCAATCCTGCATTCATTATTAATTACCCGGAGGGAGGCTGGCTGCTCTGCCGTGATGTTTGCACTTCGTCCTAGACAAATCTGCTCAACTTTTCTTTTCCTTTTTTTTAAATAGAATATAAAACCCTGAAGAAAAGCGGCGATTTTTAAGAAGACGTCATGCTTTCTGCAACTCCCCTGTATGGCAACGTTCATAGTTGGATGAGCAATGAAAGGGTCCGCATGTGTGGAATTAATGAGGACAGGTAAATATTTAAGCTTCTGGCAAGTTAAACCACACTGTAATTCTGCAGAGTGAGGTTCTTGGAGTTTGCTCGCTTCCCTAGTGCTGGAGCAGGTAGCTGCCACCTTGCATCGAGATCAGCCCAGCTTGGAGGGAGGTCAAGGGGAGAGAAGACGTGCCCGAGAGCAGCAGAGCAGACGCTGATTTACTGTTTAACAGGCAACCTGGGTCAGTGAAGTGGGGACGCCCCTTAAAGGGATTACTCCCCAAAGCAGCTCTTAAAGGTGCTTTTACAATTAATTTATTATTTCGTATTTGTGAAAGGGATTTAAACCAAATAGTGCATGTGTTCTTGTGGTGACTCTTTGTGGCAGGGGGGCTCCTGCCTCAGACTCCTGCCTCCTGCCTGTGACTTTTGCATTCCCTGACTTTGGGCCAACAGCTTGTCCTGTGAAATAGGATCAATAGTGACCTTTCCATCTCCCACATATGAATTTCTCCTCCCTTTCACCTTTTTTCCTCTTGAATATAATTCAGTCGATGATTAAAATTACAATCTTTAATAATTTTCCTTGGAGTGACACAGTGACAGGCTGGTGTCCTTTTCCCTTAAATACTAGCTTTCTAAAAAGCAGAATGATGCTAAGCAGAAGCTGCAGATACGCCTGCGGTTCTCTGTGACAATTTTGTGTGGTTTTAGTGTTTTTTTGTCTTCTCAGCCCCTGTTCTCACTGTTGTGTGAAAAGCTTTCAAGAAGCTGGGAAAACTTTTTGGTCTTTGCAGGGAATACTATTTGCAAACGTAAGCTAAAGGAAAAAGGCCAAGTGTCTCACTCTGTTTTCTCACCCTCCCTCCCCAATTTTCTTAAAGTTATTGAGGGATAGTAATTTTACATGTTATTTGCAGGAGAGATGAATCTTTTAAAAAACAAATGCATTAAAATTGCATTTCTGCTTTATGGTGATGGTGTGCCTTTAAACACTTTGATTGAAAGAAGTTCTTTTGGGTAATGCTGAAACTTTCCTTCTGCTGCATGTCAGCGATTTTTATCCCTGGGATTTCAAATTTGGCACTAAGGTATATTCTTTATTGGTGATTTCTGTGATAACAAGTCCCAGTGCTGCAACACTGGTATAGCACAGATGTGCAGCTCCCTCTTTAGCATGGAAGAGCTGACGTTCATATGATATTAGCGTGTCTGTTTTAATTTTCTCCTCAGCAGTGTTTATGGGTGGTACATGAACAGGGTATGTTTAAAATGGGATATTCTCCCCTTGGAAAAAGAAAAAGTCAAGAGGCAAAAGAGAAGACCTTGACAAAAAAACACTTGCTTTGGAAGAGGCCGCTGTGAGATGTGCTTGGTGTGTTCTTGGTGTCAAAACCCTTATTTTCAAATGGTCCTTGCTTTTCAAAGTAGTCTCTGTGCATGGGTACAGAGAAAGATAAATGCCCCTCACGGTACTTCTTGAGGGGCATCAAAATATGGAGGTGATATGATCTTGTACTGATCCGAGATGCACAGGGTGTTTTCAAATAGTAAGTTTCTGTTTCTTAATAGGAAAATTCCCGTTAATGATGGTGATGCACCGAAAAGCAGACTGGAGTTGAGGGAAGAAAATCACCTGAATCACAGTGTGGTAAGAAGTTAAAAGCTTCATGCAGCAGATGAATCTGTGCCTGTCCTCCCCACCCCAACTCCTGCCTCTGGATATTATTATGTGATCCATTTGGAGAAATGATCAAAACAGGTTTCTGTTGCAGCTCTAGCAGGCTTGGGGACATGAGTGAAATTGGGGCTTTGTTTATTTATCTCGTTAATCTCTTGATACTGGCTTTGTGATTTATGTTGTATGACGTCAGATTCTTAATTTTACTGTTACAAATAATGTCATGCAGAATTCTAGCACGTGTAACAAAAATAGTTCGTGTAAGCATTAAGTGCATCAATGTTTCAGCAGAGTTGGTGGGTTTTTTCTTTCTTTGAGTGTACATGGGGAATAGCAAGTGGGAAAGAAACTCGATGGTGGACCTTTCTTCATGTTGCATCCTCAGATGTCTCACCCCGTGAAACATAATGGTGAGCCCTGGAGCAGAGCTGTGGCAGAGGGAGAGGTCTTGGAGGAGGAGAGGAGGAGGAGGAGAGTCACTCCATCCTTCTCTCTCTGGTATCCATGCCACAGCGCACATCCACTTGCTCTGGCAGAGCTGGGGCTGAGGAGCTTGTTGTTGCACAGGAGCGGTGCCACTGAGCATCGTCTCTGGGCCACTTCTGGCTGCTTGGTTCTTCACACCTTTGTTTTTAGCTGTTGAATTTTGGATATGGAGAGATTGGTGCTGACGTTTGCAGTGTCATATGTATTGCTGCCTAGGTTCCTGTTCACCCATTTTTCAGTGTGACCAGCCTCTGTACATTTTCAGAACAAACACTGTGTTTGTGTTGTTACTGTTTATCTTCCGAAATGCTGATCTATCTGTAGCTTGAGTGGCAGTTGTGTTAGTGAGATGTGAAAGTAACATACTTCTTGTTCTGTAAAGGTGGATGCGACTACAGCACATCGCATTGACAGTCTCGCAGCTCTGAGTATGGACAGGTCTGGACTCATGCGAGAAGGACTCAGAGTCCCCAGTATCTATTCCAGTTTGTGCGGACTGGGCTCGGAAAAATCACGGGATGCTACGAGTTCGATAGCTGGCCTCGGATTTACTCCTGAAAGAAATCCAGAGATACAGTTTAAGTCTAATCCCCCTGAAGTGGTAGAAAGCGCAGCTGTCTCTGGAAAAGCCCCGAACGGCTTCAGCGCTATTTACAAAACGCCACCTGGAATACAAAAAAACTCTGTCCCGACGGGGGAGACACTGGGTTTGGACCGGGCTGCAGGTGACAGGCAGAGTCCCCTCGGTGTCAATGGTGCTAGTTACCTAAGGCTCCCCTGGGTAAACCCCTATATGGAGGGCGCAACGCCTGCCATATACCCTTTCCTTGACTCACCAAATAAGTATTCGTTGAACATGTACAAGGCATTGCTACCTCAGCAGTCCACCTACAGCATACCACAGCACCTGGCTTACTCACCCGTATGTACGAACGGTGAACGTTTTTTATACCTGCCTCCCTCCCACTATGTTGCCCCCCACATCCCTTCGTCACTGGCGTCGCCCATGAGGCTCTCGACTGCTTCGGCTTCACCGGCAATCCCGCCCCTGGTGCACTGTCCGGATAAGAGCTTGTCGTGGAAGATGGGTGTGAGCCCAGGCACCCCTGTCGACACGCACGCCTACCCCCACATCCAGAGCAGCAAGCAGCCCCGGGTTGCTGCTGCCAAACCAGCACCTGCCAACCTGCCGGCAGATCCTGCGCTCCTACTGCCGCACTCGCCCCGGCCGTCCCCCCGCCTCCCTCTGCCCGCCCAGGTGGGCGACGCCTACACGGATTTCCACAAACACTTCCCCAGGATCACCACCTCTCCCTCCTCCGCTGTTACCCTCCCAAAGCCCTACGTGAACGTTGGTGGTGAATTTCCACCCTCTCGCCTCTCCAATGGGAAGCTTCCCAAAGGCAGCGATGCTGGTGAGGCGCCCCCACCATCTGCTCCCCATGCCCGGAAAGCTGGCCACGACCGGAAAGATGGCAGGTCTCCCCCACTCCTGGAAAAGCAGACCCCGACCAAAGATGTCACCGACAAACCCCTCGACTTGTCGGCGAAAGTGGTTGATGCAGAAACTGCTGGCAAGTTGGACCATGGTAAGAAAATTATGCCAACAGTGCTGGTGCATGGAAGAGCAGGAGGGGGGACGCACCTGCCTGGCAGTGACATCATTCAGAAAGAAACCATTTCTCCCGGGAACAGCTGCCCCATCTACAGGCCTGAAATTATCAGCACGGCGCCATCCTCCTGGATTGTTCCTGGTCCCAGCCCCAGCGAAGAGGCTGGGAAGAATGTCCAACTGAAAAACAAGGCACTGGACTGGGTTATCCCACAGCAGCGCAGCTCCTCGTGCCCCAGGATGGGTGGCACGGAGGCAGTCGTGGGCAGCGTTTCGGGGACGGTGTCGGCGGGAGGGCGGCCGGCGTCGGCATCGCCAGCTCCCAACCCCAACGCGGACTGTCCCAAGACGGCCCGGAGCTCTGCGGAGAGCACCGCCTCGGTTATACAGCACGTTGGGCAGCCCGTTGCCACCCCTGCGAAACAGAGCAGTAAGGTGGCCAAATCCTGTGGCCAGGAAGCCAACTTCAAGGCGAGCGAGACTGCCCTGGCCTCCAGCCCCATCTTCCTGCCGCCCAATGAAGCGTTTCGCTCCCCGCCTTTGCCCTACCCCCGGAGTTACCTCCCGTACCCGGTGCCGGAGGGGATAGCCATCAGCCCTCTCACCCTCCATGGGAAAGGACATGTGTATCCTCATCCTGTCTTGCTGCCCAACGGCAGCCTCTACCCCACCCACCTTGCTCCCAAACCTGGCCTCCCCTACAGCCTGCCAGCAGGGCGGGGGGAGTTCATGACCTACCAGAACGCACTGGAAATGGGAATGGTGCACCCCATGCTGCTGCAGCATTCAGCTCTGGAGATCAATAAGGAGGAGAAGCCAGAAAGGAGGTCACGGTCTCACGAGAGGGTCCGATATGAGGATCCGTCTCTGCGGGGCCGCTTGCCAGAGCTCCTGGAGAGTGGTGGGAAGATGCATTTCGAAATGCCCAGTGACAAGAGTGTGAAGTTACACCAGAGCTCTGGCCATAATAAAAACTCGTCAAAAAGTGACAAACACCTCTTCCCAGATCTTCTCCGAGACGAGCAAGAGACTAAAAGTGAAGCAAACGTAACGAAAGCCAGCTTTGCCACAGAAAGCAGTAATCAGACTAATGACCCTACAAAGCACAAGGTAGAGCAGGCACCGCAGCACAGAGATTTTATTGTAATGAGAGAGGAGTTCGGAAGAAATAATGACCTTCATGAAACCTATAATTTCAAGCAGGCCCAGAGTTCATCAGTGTTCGGCTTAAGGAAAGAAGATTTGTCTGTGAGCCAGCCTAAAGAGAGAGTGGCAGTCCAGCCTTCGCCCGTTTTCTTGGAAAGCGCTCACGAGAGTGATGCTCCAGCTCTGGCTTTTGGCAAGGTGCAGGAGGAGGCGAAGCCATTCTGCATGGGGACCGCGCCGCCGAGCATCGACGCCAGCCAGACCTATACCAAAGACGGAGCCGACGACGCAGAATCTGCCGATGGCAAAATACTGAAGCCCAAGCCGTCTAAGTTGGCCAAGAGGATCGCAAACTCTGCTGGTTATGTAGGTGATCGATTCAAGTGCGTGACGACCGAACTGTACGCCGACTCCAGCCAGCTCAGCCGGGAGCAGCGGGCGCTGCAGGTGAGTCCGCGCGGTCCAACAGCTGCCGCGCTTTTTGTCGTTATTTCTCTGTTGCGAGTCGCAGTTGAGTTTTTAAGTTGAGAGAAGCAACGCAGGTGGGAAAAAAAACGGAAGTTGTTTTGTTTTTTTGTTTTTTTTTTTGTTTAGGGGCGTGCTCTCCAGAAACGGTTTTAAATAGCAAAGTAAGTTTGTTAATGAGAGCGAGGCGATGTAAAGAATAGAATGTGTGGCTTTTAGGAATGTACGGGCTAATAAGCTTTAAAGGGCTTTTACTAAGATCTGATAAAAATGTTAATGCACGTTAATGAAATGTTTGTGCAGTTACGAGGGGAGTCGGACAGGCATGCATGTTACCTTGGCGCTAGCGATGGCTGTAATTTCTCAGCTGGCCTGTAGTGCCAGCGAGCAAAGCATACCCAGAAGTTGTGATTAGTATGCCAAATGTGCTGTTTGATGGAGAGGAGTCGCAGTCATGTATTAGCGGGTCTCAGGCAACGTTTGCGCCAAGCAAACGTAGGAAAGAGTAGGAGCGGTATTGAGGTTGATGCTGAGGGATGATAGACAGATACTGTGTAGGAATATTCTTAGGGTGTTTTACTTTTAATGAAGGGATGAGTTAAGCCAAATTGTTTTGCATTGTTAAGAAAAGAATTGGTTTATGCTTATAAAAATGGATGAAATTATCTAAATGATCCATTGAGTGCCCATTTTAATTACATAGATGGAAGGATTACAAGAGGACAGTATTTTATGTCTACCTGCTGCTTACTGTGAGGTCAGTTCTTCAAATTTTTATTACTAGACTCTTACATAAACCTTTGAGTTAAATTTCATTTCCAAATACACAAAGGGAAGTTTGTGGGCCATGGTCGTCTTTATTCATTGTACAGTTTTGTGTTGTTGTTGTTTTTTTTCTTTTTTTTTTTTTTAAATTTTGTTTCTTTTTGTTTTTGTCTCTTTTTACCTCCAAAATGGAATGTTTTTGTTTTAAATACAATATGCATTTATATATAATCTTTTATATATATACTTATATATGAAAGAATTGTGTGGCTGTTTGCTTATAAGATGCTAGAACACTGTTTTATGAGTCAGGTGTGTTAAACTCCTACCCTTAGCTATCTATCTGAAACCTTTGGTTTTAAGTCAGTTTTTTCTTTGGAAATGCTTTCATGTAAGGTAAGGTAAATGAAGTAGTTTTTATTGCAAGACTTTTTTTTTCATATCAATTCTCTTTCTAGCGTGCAATGATGCGCTTCTCAGAGTTGGAGATGAAAGAGAGAGAAGGCCAAACAGCTACCAAAGACTCAGAGGTCTGCAGATTCAGCCAGGCAGACTGGGAAAACTTGAAAGGAAACAGTGAAAAGAAGCCAAAGTCTGTCGCTCTGGAAGATGCCATTGCTGACCAAAATGACAATGACAGATGTAAGCGAATTTAGATGGCTTTCTGAAGCGTGTATGTGTCTCTATGCTGTGGCAGCTTGCAGCAAAGCAAGCAAATCTTTGTGTTCTCATGGTGTTGCTGGTTAAAGTCACTGGCCTGGGCCTCAGCAGGTGCACAGCTGCCACGACTGGTCCCTTCCATGCTTTGTTTTGGGGTTTGCAAGTTACTGGTTACCGTTTCAGCAGATAGTTAACTAAGTTACTGCCTTAAAGAGATCCTCCTTTTGATTGGTGGGATACCACATCAGCAAAGTGGTACAAAGGTCCAAGATTATATTTTAAATACAGAAAGGAGGTGGGGGGAAGAGAGGGAGGCAAGAAGGAGTTCAGCTTCCTGAAGTTACAGCAGCACTGGGAGATGCCAGTATTGTAGCTGATGGGGAGTGGGGACAGGTTCTTGCAGGAAGGCAGTCTGTGAAATTCCCCATGGGGCTGGCAGTTTCCTCTAGGCTGTGGCAGGGTGTCAGAGGACTATGGAAAAGGCAACATCCTAAAAGTAAGATAAACTCAAATAAATAAATAAATAAATAAATGATATTAGGTGATTTTTTTTACTGTATGCAGAAAAAATCACTTCTGTTTTGTTTGAACTCTCCGTAAGCATGTGGCTTCCATCAGTTTCCACAGTTGTTTTTTTTTTGCTTTATCTATGTATTTAAGGAATGGATCAGTTCCTCCTGTTGCTACTTTGTTCTGAACAACTCAGGAAAAACCAAAATCTATGCTGAAAGCATTGCAGAACAAGAGGAAACACACTGCAGACTGCACCATGCGTGTGTGTGTGCGCTGTGTAACTCGGTGGTTGAGTGTGCTCTTCCGTAGGTGGAGATTCATGAGTAGGGCTGGTATAAAATTCTGTTCAGGCAATTTAATAACTTTGAATTATTGTTCTGGTCTTTGGTTAATGCTTTTGGCAGAGAGCATGCTGGTCGCTCGGTGCTTGCTCGGTTGCTCACCTAAATCAAGTTACGGTGGTGTTGCTGTCTCTGGAATAACGTCCTCAACAGAAATCGGCCTGGCAAAATAGCAAGGGAAAGTTTGCATTGTGGAACTGGAGAGGGCACCAGGGTGGGGAGGGGCCCCTGGAGAAGCTGAGTGACCTTTCCCTTCTCCAAGCTATACTGAGGGAGCCTCGGGGAAGAAGGCACAGCTGCCTTTGCAGTCCCTGTGCTAAAGCTGAGAGCTGGGCAGGCTGCTGCCCTAGCTCCCCCTCTCACCGCAGTCTTCCTTACCCCTCCGAGGACTTGGGATGCCCTGGTGATGTCCCTTGTTAAATTCCACCCTGTGTGTGTTGGAAAGCTAGAAGAGCAGCAGCAGCAGTCTTGCTGGCTAGTTCTGGCTGCAGGGCAGGGTGGGTTCAGCAAAGAGGGGGATGGTGGGCTGGGGGTTGAGTGATGGACACAGGGGACTAATGGAGAGAGGGAAGGCTTGCTCAGGGGCATGGGATGTACTGGTTGAGATGGGATGGGGTCAGTGGGGGGCTGTGGAGAAGAGTATTAGAGCATCATTGTGTGCCGAAACTCCGTCCCCCCATCCTTGGCTGATGATACGGTTTGTCTGTAAATTCATAATTTATTGAGTTCTCCAGCACTTGAATTTGCTGGCTAAAATGTGTTTGAGACTGTTAAATAACTGTTGGAAGCAGGGAAAGTATGTTCAGTCTTAGGTTAGTTCATTCCTCTCCTCTGTTAATTAGCTTTGACTTAACGGGCTATTTCAGAGTTTGGCTGAATGTCTGAACTCCTAAAAGTGCAGATCTGTTCTGCTGAGGGAGCTCCTTCTCTGTACACCCTCCTGGGCAGCAGCAAATACTTACCAGTACAGATTCAGATCTCAGTAAAAGTTTTTTTATCGTGGTGGTTCACCTCCTGCCCCTTGGGATAGCAGCTGATAAATCAGGAAGCTGAGTTTCACACCTCTTGAATGCCTCTACTATGGTGGCTTGGGCTCTCTGCTGGGGCTTGAGCCACCAGCAGTCTTAATGCATCTCTCACTGAGCAACTACTGAAGGGGTGATGAGTTCTACCTAGTCTTCCTCAGCAACAGCCAGGGCTGCTTACCTCTTGCCTTCTCTTTGCCTTCAATTTCTAAACACACTGTCGGTGCCTTTGGCTTTAGAGCTCCTGACCGGCAAGGAGCTGATGGTCTGCAGCCTCATCTGTTCTCCTTTCTGCCTCCTCCTGCAAGCGATCTTGCTGCTTGAAAAGTTGTTTCACCTTGTTTTGTGTAGCGCTTGTCCGACGCTGCCTTAAAGCGAAGCAGTGTGCCTTTGCCTGTGTGAGCAGGGAATTTAGGAGTGAAACCGGTGAGCTGTTAGGTGTGACCCCCCACACTGTTCCAGCACTTCACCTGCCCGATGCCGGCAGGGAATAAGGAGACTGCAGCCAAAAGTGTGCTTGTGGCACGGCGCCAACTCACAGGACTCCCCCGCTGCCGCCTCGGCACAGTCGCAGCCGTGCTTGGCTTGGAGCACCGGAGCCGACTGGGGCCCTGGCAGCTGCTCGGCCCCTTGGCTCCTCTAAATCCACCAGTGCCACAAAGGGCTAAATAACACAGGCAGGTGATGCTTACAGAGGCATCTGATGGGATGGAAACTGCTTTTTTTTTCCCTAGCTGTGTTGCACATGTACAGACTTCCTTGGAAGCAAATGAAGGCACAATACCCGATGCCTTAAACTTTTCCTCTGACTTGGCAGTGCATGGCTTTGCTGTACTGTACTGGGAGTCTTTTTAAGCTTTGTTGTGCCTTCTGAGAAGGGTAAAAGAGGTGGGCTTTTTTTTTTTTTTTTTTTTTTTTTTCCTGTTTTGCCTTTTTTTTATTTTATTTTTTTTTTAAGGCCCAATGTAGGGGAGGTAGCCATGTTAGCTAATTAATGAGCAATTAAAGCCAAGCAGTAAAGTAGAAGTGCTTCAGCTCTCTCCCATCTCATTTAGGTTTTGCCGGGCATCTGAGACCGGGCATCTGAGAGCAGCCGTGAAGCTGCTTTGTTGCCAAGGTGACTTGTAAATGTTGCTGAGGCGATGCTGCTCTGGTGCATTTTCATAGCACAAACATGATAAATTATGGGATGCATATGTCATGAGTCATAGGATTGTTCAGAGATCAAGTGATTTAAGCTATTGGCACGGACACACGCATCAATACCGGCATGTGATGATCGCATGTCGGCTTGTAACAAAGCTCTCCTAGAATTGAAAATCATACCCGAGTGTGAAAGAGTGAATAAATTCTACAAGCTGTGAATTTCTTGACTGGGGAGCATGATTTTGCCTGTTCATTTAATTTTCTAGGAGGAAGACACTGCCTGTTTAAGCCTTAGCTGGCAAAAATTACCCCAATATGTTGGAAGCCTGGTCTTAAGGCATGAGGTCACAAGGAAGACGTTAAAGCAGTTTTTCTATGTGTGAAGGTAAATGGTGTGATGTGCCAAAGCACATTACACTATTGATCTTCAGTGCTGGAGAGGTGCTGGTGTCCCTTTGCATGGTAATCCCCTGCTTTGCTGGGCTGTGTGTATACTGGAACAAATGAAAGATGGAGACAGTAAACATGTCCTTTGCTCTGGTCAGTTATTACCTTCCTGCCACGGGACATAGTGCAATAAAAGGAAGAGAAGAAACCGAAAAGTCTGTACATTGAGACTGGTGGTTGCTTGTTTGTGCAGTGTGGTAGTCTTGGGGCATAGTGAAACAAATGCTGGAAAGCTCCCAAACAGAGGTCCTTGGAGGGAAAAATGAGATCAGCTGGGTTCCCTCTGCCCCGTGGGATGCTCAAAATTGAATACAGAAGATGTCCTAGGGAATTTCTTACTGTTGTGATATTTGTGCCGAATACTGGGTTTTAGCCTTTGGATAGTCATTACCATTCTTGGATGAATAAAGGGTGCCTTGCATAAGTGAGCGCAATGAGAGGTTGCTCCTGGGAAGAGGAAAGGCTGTTTTTAGCTGCCATGTTATTTGAACAAAAGAATTGCAGCTTAAACTAAGATGTGTTTCCTTGTTTGCATTGCATGGGAGGGCTTGGTCTGAAGCAGCTGACAGCAACAGGAAGATGGAAAAACGAAAGAAAGTTTATTTTGAGTAGGGTGTTTGTTCGTGTGTGTAACCATTTCTCGTTAGATTGTAACCCATGTGCTAAGGAGGTACTGCTTCAGGCAGAAACCAGGTATGTAGAAGTGTTAATTCTTGCTTGTTTCTACTTTGGTATGACGGTGAGAAATGGTTTGAGTTGTTGGTGCTGGTTCTCACAGCTGGTATGAGACTGGCAAATGCTGGAGGCTTGAGGAAGGAACACAATTTAAGAGTTTAATCTCCTTACTCATAGAGGTGTGTTGCTATGAGAACTCAGCATTTATCCTGTGTTTCTGGCTACCTCGTCACTGTTTGAATAATGATGATACGAAAACTCCCGAGTATTTTGTTGTTGTTTTCTTCCTCAGGCGGAGAAAAGGATGTTGTAGAAACATGGTGCGGGAAGGGCTTGGTGGGAACAAAAGCACGTAAATTCTCCTCATCCTTGCTGGGCACACACATAATGCTTGTGTTGCTGTGCCTCATGTTGACATTTATATCTTAATTTGGGGAGACATAGTGTCTGATCCGGGTTGCTTGCAAAACAGTTTGAGGATAGAGTGGAATCCAGTGGTAAAATATTAATAGAGCCTGTGCTCCACGAGGCGGTCGCTGCTGTGCCAAAGGGAAGAACCTCCGGGCATGCGACGTGTCTGTGCAGGCTGCGCAGAGAGCCTGACAGCCCTGTGGGTTACGCCGTGTCCCGAACAGTGGCTGACCTTTGTCCTTTGGCATTGAAAATCCGCCTGTGGGAGAGGCGGGGAGCATCGGCGTCGGAGCAGAGAGGCAAGGACGGGTCCCTCGCGGCTTCCTGGCCACGCTGCCGGTGTCCTCCCGTGTTGCTGCAGGATGATTACACAACCGGGATTAGTGTGCGGAGATGCCGCTTCTCTAATGGCCTTAACTGCATCTAGCGGGACGGATTTCACAGGCGCGTGTGCCGCGGGCGGTCCTTGAAAGGGATTTCTGGCTCGGCAGCCAAGGAGATGTAGCTCTGGTCCCCTGAGGGGTCCCTCTCGGATGTGACCGGAGTGTGGAGGCCAAGGTGTCACAGAGCTGCTGGCAGCGATGGCCTTTGGGATGAACCTCAGTAGGTGTGTGGTGTTCTCCTCAGCATGTGGAGCCCCGGAGAAATGCTGACAGTGACAAGCTGTTAGTGAGGTCTCTCCCGTTTTTATTTTTTTAGTGCAGTCTGAGCAAGCAGCGCTCGGCATCCCTGTGCCAAGTCCTCTTGCAGATAGAGAAGGAATTAATCTGCAGCAGGTCGTGTTCGGTGGTGGCAGGCTGGAATTATCTTGCTGTTTCCTGCAAGCTGTAAAGATTAAGACCATCACCCCCCCCTCCCTACACCCTGCTACTTCCTCTGACCCTGAAAGAGCTTCTCTGGGAATTGGTCAGGATGTGCCTGCCTTTTCTCAGTCCAGACAATGTTAGGAGCAGGAAAGTTATCCCGACATAGAGACTCTCAGCATGAACCGTGGCGTGTAGCTGTTGGTACTGCTGGAGACAAGAAGGCTCTATACAGCAGAAGTGTGGCTGAGAGTGCCCTTACCTGATCTGTTCAGGGAAACGGACCACAGAAGTATAATGTTTCCTTATGAAAGGAGGAAAATAGCACATTGCATTAAAAATGTAAAATGAAATCCGATAGAAGCGTTTATTTCTAAAGTGATACTTAAAACGTGCCCGGTCCAGCTTATTTTATGCTGTGTGTAACAGGACTGCTGGTGCTGTTGGTGTGGTTATAGGGTACAGCTGTGGAGCAGCATCTTCATGCCAGATGTGCAAACACAGGGTGTTGCCAGATTCATCCTGGTTTGGGGGGACGTGGCAATTTAGAGGCACAGTCGTAGCAAGCTGAGATACCTGTTTTCTGGAACATATCAGAATTGTTGGCTAAAAGAAGTGTGACAAAGTGTTTTAAAATCTCAAAGGGAGCATGTGTTGGCCAGACAGCCTCGTGGAGAGGAGCATCACCAAATAGCAGAACAGCCCGAGCATCCCGCTTGACTGCAGAAAAGAAAGTCAACTTGTGTTTTGATTTTTCTTGGCCAATATCTTCTGCTGTTTTATAAGCAGCCCTGCAGGCAGCTTCCCAAGCAGTATAAAAATTATGTGGGGTGTCTCCTGGTGCCTGCAAAAATCTCCAGAGCCCTTAGTGCTACTTGGAGCCATTTCCAAATTGCGGTAAAGAGAAATTTCATCCGAGGAGTTTTTTTTCTCCCCCTCCCCCCTCAGCCTTCCATTGCTGGCAACAGGTATTTCAAGGACAGTCACGAAATCAGAAGGTGTTGTCAGAGCTGTAGGAGGGTGCTCTCAAGATAAGGTGGGATACAGTTGGGCTGCATCCAGAGGCTGCCAGTGCCTGGATGCTGCTGTGGTGGGGCTGCAGGGAAGCAGTGTTTGCCCTGGTGAGGGGGAAGAGCAGAAGTTGAAGGCCAGGCTGTAGGGGGAGGAGACTCAGTAAGGACAGGGAGGATTGGGGGAGGGAAGGACAACAGAGCTGTCAGGTGTCCAGGTAGGGAACCAGCAGATGTGTTTGCGGGAAGGCAAATGGGAGAAGGAGGAAGGGCAAGAAGGAGGAATATGAAAATGGACAGTGAACCATGGGGGAGTAGGATGGAGCATAGTTTGCCAAACAGCAGCAGAGATGTAGAAAGAGTATTGGTCAGCCAGGAGGGCTAAAACGCATGGGAAAACCAACTTGTTTGTGAGAATTGTAAATAGGAAGCTGATTATCTGTGTTGCAGGCTGTACTGCATGTCTGCCTAACCATGCCTCAGCTAGTTTGGTTAAACCCAAGAAAAAACACCTTATTCAAGATGATGATTAAATGTCATTTTAAGTCAAGCATCCATTTAAAATTGCTTAAGCTGTCTCTGAATTTGGGTGAACAGTACTGGAGAGATGCTGAAGTTCAGGAAGGCAAGGCAACATGGGTGTTTTTGTGGTTAATTTGTCAGACTAGTTTCTAGTAAGCTTTTCAGAGCTCACTCGCTTGCTGTTGCTGGAAATATTCCCTGAAAAAAGTGAGGTCTATTTTAAAAGGGGGTGACAAAGATCATGTGAGGTACAGTGACTGGCTGGTTACTTGGAGTGAGGAAGCCTTTTTATAACCTTGGATTCAAGCAGCGCTTTTTGCAAAATACCACAGCTATTCTTAGTGATATTCCTGTGTCTGTGTCTGTGTGTTCCTTATCCAATTTATATCTCCAGAAGCAGGGACGAATGCTTTTAAGTCAGATTCTGCAATTCAATGGGAAAAGTTAGCAAAAGATAAGGATTATCATCAGAAAGTATTTTTGAAAACAAAGTTGCAAAGTGGGGCTTGGATTGTTACTTGCCACGGTTTTGGGGGGTGAGGATGCTTTCTGAAAAGGAGCTGTGCTTTCAGTATCTAAAGATGTTTCTTTATTTAAAAAAGCATATTGTGATGTTTCTATGGATACAAGTATTGTGAAAATTGTGCTTCTTAAATTAACATATAAACAACACAAAGTAGTATGCTTTTTGGGGGGGTTGTGCTTAACTGCTGACAAAACTGCTGCCTTGGGCTGACCAGAGGAGACTTGTTCCAAAGTACAGTTTTCTGTTTATTTGCATGTCTCATGAGCCATCAGTCATGGTGGAGATGACATTGAAGAGATAAGAGAGCAAAGCTTTCTCACAATGAATTGTGTTGTACTTACTAGGTCATGTGGTGTTTGTTTTTATTTTTTTTATTTTTAGGTAACTTTACTAGTACAGAAAACACCCGGGGTCATTTTCTTGAAACTCCAGAGGAAAAAGATCTCTCAAATGAGAAATGTTATTTGGAGAGACATTCTATATATGAAAAAGCGGAAGACCAGCCAGCAGAAGATATTGGCCAACATTCATGTCCACGTCTGGACAGGAAGCGTAAACATTCTGGTGAGAGAGTGCAAAATGATGGCAGCCAAAATGAAAGCTTTGTGGATGAACTGCAGGATGAAGTTATATCAAAAGCAAAAAAGAAGAAGAACTCCAAAGGTAAGACAGCATTTTGCTTTGGTCTCTCTTCAAGGAATGTCTTGTGAAAGGAATGTCCCTTTGGCTTAATGTGTTTCCATTTTTTGAACTTGCTAGTTACTAATGTGAGCACTGTCATTTCACTTTAAATTATATATATGTATATATATGTATGTATATATATGTGTATATATATATGTATATATAAAAAGCTTGGTATATAAGGATAAAGCACTAGTCATTGGACACTGTAGCCACAGCAGTGCAAGTTACTATAGTGCATGTAACCCTTAATGAGCAAACCTTTAAAATGCATAGTGTGGTGGTAAAGCTGAGACTATATGCCCCGAAAGTGAAATGTAGCTTTTGTTTTAAGTTGAGGGGGCTTTTTGATTAATTTTTAGTTATTTTTCCATTAGATGACTGGCCTGAGAGGGAAATGACAAACAATTCCTCTAACCACTTAGAAGAGCCCAATTGTAATGAGGTGACCAACCTGAAGGTGTGCATTGAATTAACAGGGCTCCATCCCAAAAAGCAGCGTCACCTGCAGCATCTTAGGGAACTATGGGAGCAGCAGGTGTCACCAGAGAGATCCCCGTCCGGCAAGTTGGGCCGGCAAAGCAGGAAAGATTTAGCTGAGGCTGTTCAGCCAGAGGCCACTGCAAAGGTCAAAGACTTCACAGAAGAAAGGCACACCAAGAAAAGGTCAGAGGCCAAAAGCAATAGAAGTTGGTCTGAAGAGTCCCTCAAAACAAGTGACAATGAACAAGGTATGCAGAGACTACTAGGGCAACCAGCCGGCTTTAGCCTTTACAGTGACGCATGCTGCCACCGATGTTAAGGAACTGTTGAGAGCTTTTTTTTGTTTCTTTTCTTTATAAGTTTTATATATATTTCTGTAGATGTCCATTTGTTTAAGGACTGACACCTCTTTAAGAATTGCACTGTAGCTGATATTTGTCAGATAAGAAAATGTGTTTGTGTGTGTAACTATGTGTTTGTGTGTGTGTGTGTGTGTGTGTGTGTGTGTTTTGGCTTTAAATACTTTAATAGATGATGCAAAGATGAAGTTTGTGTTTCTAGAGGAGAGCTGGTGGGGCATAAAATGCAGGCATGCTTCTGGGTGAGGGAGGGAGCAAACAGGCTGCTAGCTCATGTAAGGATGTTTAACCACATGTGGGATTTGAGGGGCTGTGAGCCTCTGAAACAGCATCAGCACAGATAGCAGTTCTTGATCCTGGGAACCCAACGCCTCCAGCACCCTCAGCACTGCTGGGTTGCCCTGTCTTTCCCAGGCCATATGCTCAAGAGCAGAGCTCATCCTCCTCCCAGCGAGGATGCCTTGCTGCTTCATCCTGAGCATGTTCTGTAAACCCCTATCACCCCACTTCCCAGCCCCTTGGCAGAGATCTTCCCAGCAGCTCTCTCCTAAGGGGTCACTTCCTCAAAGCACATCAGCTTTCCTTGATTTGTTTCTGGCTGCTTCTTTCCCCCTAACTCCACTTTTTCTTTTTCCCATCCTCTCTTCCATTTCTGCCTGTTCCCTGTCCTGGCAGAGTGGAAACTGTGGAGACGACCTGCCAGATTTTCATTGGGATGGACAGGTCATTCTCCTGTCCCTACTGTCCTCAGCCCCTAAGTACCTTTTCTGCTCTGATACTTTTCTCCTTCCCTGTTACATTTCGCCACTTAGTTGGCGAACGGGTGGGGAACAGCATCAGGCAGCCCACATGGCAAATCCCCTTGTGCATCCTCTGTACCTGATTGTGAATCCCCGTCTCCTCTGGGCACATCAACAAGCCTTTGTCTCCTCTTTTGACTTGTCAGGTAAAAGATTGCAAATACTCTTCTTTCCTTCCTCCTCTTGCCTCTTTAAGTCCTCTGCTTGTTTTTGAGGAGAGGCTGTTTCTGGGAAGGGGAGCTCTCAGTTGGATGTTTGGACTCCCTTCTCCTTGACAAACCTGGGACCTTCATCAAACTGGAAGATGTTCACACTCTAGTCGGCCTAACCTGTAGTTTAGTTTAGATCCCCTTAGAAGCAAGAAGTGAGTGGATCCTCTTATCCTATATCATGGGAAGGACTGAGTCCAGATGATCCTGTGCCAGTGAGGGTTTTCCTGGGTGGTGTCTCCGAAACAGTCACAGGCAAAAGGATCAGCTTGTCTCCGATCCTAAGGCTCCTCATACGTCCTTCCCCTTAGTAGGATTATCTGAGGGCAGAAAACCTCAAACTTTGATGCTTATTGGTGGGGAAGGTTCTCCAAAAGGATTTGCGGAGTGGGAGATCAAAACTTGGTTTAAAAGAAGCTTTGACTCTTACTTCCTTGCTTTATGTGCTGCCTTGGCTAGCATGGTGTGGGCTCACACACCCCTGCCCGTCACCTGCCCCTCCCTTTGTACTTTCAGAGAGAGATACCTTGTAGAGATTAAACAAGGGTCACTAACAAGAAGCTGCATTATGTAAGGACTCTCTCACTTTCCCCTGCAATGCCTCCTGTGGCAGTGACAGGCTTTCTCTAGTGCATGACCTAAGGGAAGAAACAGAGGTGGCTCCTGATTTATGCACCGTTCCCAACAGCATTCATGTTCAGTTGCCCCATGGCTATGAAAAACCTCTTGGTTTTGGAAGCTGCTGTAACACCATAAACTTGACTAAATTATGCCTTGCTATTCATTGTACAGGGGTGTTCAGATCATTTTTCAGATGCTCCTGCAGCCCTATTGAAGTGCAAACCTTTGAATCTCCATGTTCTTAGTTCACTAGGGTGAGGACGTTTTTCCCAGTTGTATGACAGAGCATCCTCTGTGTGATAGTTGCGTCAGGATAGAGACTTCCAGCTTGTCTGTCTTGCTTGGGACCAGTCCTCAAACTTTTCTTAAACAAGCAAATATTGTCAATGTGAGAATACACACTGTCGTTTGCAGCTTTCTTTTTTTAATCTGGAGCTGGGAACATCTGTTCCCTGTGTCCAAGCACTGCATGCAGATGTGGCAGTCTCTGCTTGTGGGAAGCTCAAGCAGGGAGCCGTAGCATGACATCGAGGTCTGCCTCTATGCCTGTGAAGCCTTCATCTAACAGCAGGATGATTTGCTGCCTGTGCCTGCAAAACTCTGGGAACACAGAGGGTTCTGACTTCTGTGCTTGTTGCTCCAGTCGTGTTCAGCCTGGGATTTTAGTGTGGGAGGAGTCACGTGTTGCATTGTAAGCTGCCACCGTGCTGTCACCTCTTTGTTCCCCGGTCAGTGCCAGAACCATGGGAGCTGGCATGTGACTTGCCCGAAATAATTTCAGGGAATGATGGGTTGAGAGCAGCCCTGCGGAGAAGGACTTGGGGGTGTTTGGGGCAGAGAAGCTCAACATGACCTGGTAATGTGCACTGGCAGCCCAGAAAGCCAAATGTGTCCTGGGCTGCATCCAAAGCAGTGTGGGCAGCAGGTCAGGGGGGGAATTCTGCCCCTCTACTTTGCTGTCATGAGACCCCACGTGGAGTGCTGCATCCAGCACTTGGGCCCCTAGCATAGGAAGGACGTGGACCTGTCAGAGCAAGTCCAGATGAGGCCACAAAGATGGTCAGAGGGCTGGATCACATCTTCAATGAGGACAGGCTGTAAGAGGGGTTATTCAGCCTGGAGAATAGAAAGCTCTGGGGACACCTTATAGCAGCTTCTTGTACCTAAAGGGGATTTACAGGAAAGCTGGTGAGGGACTTTTGACAAGGGCGTAGTGATAGGACAAGGGGGTAATGCATTTAAGCTGACAGAGGGCAGGCTTAGATCAGGTGTTAGGAAGAAATTCTTGACTGTCAGGGTGGTGAGGCACTGCAACAGGTTGCCAGGAGAAGTTGTGGATGCCTCATGTCTGAAGTGTTCAGGGCCAGGTTGGATGGAGATGTGAGCAAGCTGACCTAGTGGAAGCTGTCTCTGCCCATGGCAGGAAGATTGGAACTAGGTAATCTTTAAGCTGTCTTCCAACCCAAATCATTTTATGATTCTGTGATCATGCTTGCAAAAGTGAAGTTGCCACACAGAGTCTCCGGGATGTGGCAGGTCTGTGAGCATGGGGGTGCCTGCAACCTCAAGGCATCATGCTGCTTACACAGACCCATGACCAAGGCAAAAGCCATGGTCTCTGCTGGGCTCCCAGCTGAGCTATAACCTTGTGCTGCTGGTGGTACAGTAGCCAGCTCTTTGGATGTTCCGCCAGGGAGCCTCAGCCAAGTGCAAGGAGAAAACTCAAGCAAGCGTGGAAACAAAAGCCCCAAGGAGAGGAGCCAGGAGCATCTTGCCCACCAGGAAGCCTCTGTGAGCCCCTAGGAGCTGCCTTGGGTTGCAGGCAGCATGAGAGCCGCTGGCTTGGCAGGCAGGAGGAGGCAGCTGCTGGGGTGGGAGGTGAACAAGCGAGTGTTCAGGTGATGTGGCGGCAGCTGCTTTTCTGTGTGGACCTCTCTGCATCCTGCTCCTGTGGGAAGGGAGGCAGGTCCTGCTCTGAGTCAGACTTGCCACAACCCACATCAATCAGAGGTCTGGGTTTTTGGGGGTTTTTGGTTTGGGTTGGTTTTTTTTTTCCCCATGGATATTTGAGGATATTCCTGCTTACCCTTGTTTTTCTTCTCCCTTCACATTGTCAGAACGATGGGGTGAGATTCAAGGTTTAATCACTTGCCTCTTTTCTGCCGGTGTTGTCTTGCATTTCCCAGACTGATACTTGACTTGTTCTGTGTGGTGCTGGCCTCTTGCAATGTTACTGATCCTGAAGCTCCTGGGCATAGTGTATCTACTCTCCATCTCTTAGCTGCGGTGCACGTTTAGCCTGGTGCCTGCTGTCACCACCACAGTGGAGGGTCAGAGTGGAGCACAGTTTCTGTGAAGCTTGCAGGTGGGACTACACATTTTCTTGTGGTGATTAGACTTCTGCTTTCAATGCCTCGGCATCTCTGCATGGTAAAGCTCTTTGAGATAGGCTTCCCTTCCTGTGTTTTTTACCTCCATCTTTTCAGTATTTCTGTCCTTCTCCAGACCTGGGAGTTTTTCATTCTCTTCTAGTTTTCCTGTGTGCAACAGTTTGTTCTGTTTGCACTCACCAGAGCTCATCACTGCTGCTTTCCATTTTTTAAATTTTTTTTCAGTAGGTGATTAGGCAGGTAATGATGATACTTCTGTATTGGAATTGGGCTTTTTACGTGCTACTTCAGTTAGGTTAGTTGGGATTAAACAGGAGAATTAAATGCTCCTTACTTCATGCTGTCTACTGAGTTGGAAAGACAGCCTTGCATCCGTAGGCTCAGCCTACGACTGGGCGCCTTCCTTCAGGATTGCAAAGGCTGAAAAATTTACAGGATTTTTGCTGAACAATCTGCACATCATGTGTCCCGTAAATTCCCTGACATCTGCTTGGCAAGCCACAGTATGCATCTTTTTCTAGAAAGTGAAAGAACTGAGGGATTTCTGTTTTCATCTCTAATCTAGAAAGCCTTCTGTGAGTTGCTTTCACAGATCTATTTAAAGGAAGACAAAAGTGTGAAACTGCCCACCAAGAGGATTCTAGATTTTATTTTCTTTTTTACCAACTGGCTCTGGATCTCTTTAAATAAAGGTGTCTCTTCTCTGAGCACCTGCTTATTTGCTCCTGTCATCTCTTCTGTTCTGAAAGTAGCATCCCTTCAGAGACTTTTCAGAGCAAAGAAGCCTCTTGCAAGTGCTCAGGGTTTTTTCTGCACTTTCCCTCAGTGGTGTGATATTGTTTGGCCGAAGTGTCCCTTCCTTTCCAGCAACCTTTAATTTTTCTGCAGAGGAGATGTTTCTGAGGTCACCTCAATTCTCTTCCCAAGGGAAATTCAGACTATAAAAAGTCAACTTTCCTGTCCTTGTTTTGATGTAAACCTGCTTGCACTCTGAAAAAAACCCAAAGCTTAACCATCCTTTTTGCATGTGGCCCAGATTGTGGCATCCAACTTGTTGGACCCAGCCCTGCCAGTATCCTGCCACAGGGAACATCACTGCGCTGATGTTCCAAAAAGAGTCAGTTTTAGATGGAGTTCTCAGGAAAACTCATCCAATTGCTTTTCCTGCAAAATCCCTGTGCTTTCTGATAGAGCTTGCACAGAGCTTCTGTAGGGATGGCTCCTTCAGTAGTCTTTTTTGTATAGGGACAGTTCCTTGAGTAGTCTTTCTTCTCTTGGCTTGTTTTTGAAGTCAAAATGCTGCTGAGATGTTCCCTGTCTTATGGCCATCTTGGGGCTAAGCTCCGCATTCCCACCTGTGCTGTGCCATTCAGATCTAATCCATTCTCCCACCTCTCGTCCTTTCCCCTCTTCCCTTGCCATCTGTATATCTGCGCTTACAGCCCACCGAGCCAAGGGCAGACAAGCCCAGCTGGGCCCAGGCTGCTGGAGGAGTTGGTTCCCCTTCAGATAAAGCAGTTCCCAGGTAAGGAGGCAAGTTTCTCTCCAGTGGCATCCCGTGGTGGCCGGGCTGTGGCACTGCCGAGCTGGCATGGCACCGACACCGCCCGGCCCCCAGCACCTGGCGTTGGGCACTTCATTCAGAGATTTTTATTGGGGTCTGATAAAGTGTTAACATAACGTCAACTGGTGAGACGCTATTTAGAGTTGGGATGTGGAACGCTTAAAATATTAATGATTTGAAAATGTAATTGTAGATCTCTTAAGCAGTCGAGGAGCTTGTGTTAAGTGCTAGCGATGCATTTTCCTTCTAACGCACCATGCGATGTGTAATGCCTTTCCTTCCCATTTAGGCTTGCCCGTATTCCCGGTGTCTCCGCACATGAAGAGCCTTTCATCCACCAATGCAAACAGCAAAAGGCAGGCTCAGCCAAGCTGTACTCCAGCCTCGAGGTTGGCTGCCAAACAGCAGAAAATTAAAGAAAGCCGGAAGACAGATGGGCTGTACACAGACGAAGAGGAGGATTTCCAACATGCATCTCTGCTGCAGAAATACAGCGAGTGTGAGAAGCCATCAGGGAAACGTCAGTGTAAAACAAAACACTTGGCACTGCAGGAGAGGAGAAGGAGGTCATCTCTGACAGGGGATGACACCACAGATATCGAAAATGCTGAAGATAAGGTATCTTTATTTAGACTTAATTGTCCAGCGGCCTCTGAAAAGGCAGAGCCAGCCTGCTTAAAACTAATGCGCTGTTGTGCATGCAGGGTAGCAGGGATTGCATTCAGCTTTGTCCATGGATGCTTTGCACATTTTGTATTTGTTTTTCTTAACCTGAGCTAAAGGCACTATTGCAGGGGCTGAGGCATCTTGTGTTAAGAAGCTCTAGTGGGTCTTTCTTAAAAAATTAAATATGAGTGGAAAAGCGTAATTCTTTGCTGACAAAATATAGTCCCACTGCTGTACTGTAAAAACAAGGATAAAAAAACCCAAACCAACAACACCGTAATGGTTTTGACAGGTAACGGTAACGAGGAAAGTCAGGAAGCGACCGGAGCCGACTTCAGACTGCGACTCCTCGCCAGCCAAGCCTTACGAGCAGAAGCCCTATGATCGCCCGCAGCAGACTCCCTCATTACTACCCGTCTCACAGCCCTCGCAGCTGCCGATCACCAGCCCCCCTCAGGAGACCACCCCGAGCCGGCCGATGCCGCCCGAAGCGCGGAGGCTCATTGTCAACAAGAACGCAGGGGAGACGCTGCTGCAGCGGGCGGCGCGCCTGGGGTACGAGGTAAGGCTCCCTCGGCGCCCCGCGGGATGATGGTGGCTTTTATTTCAAAAGTTGAAATCCCCTTCCGGTTTTACCGGTGGAAATTCTGCAAAGTAGCAGCTTTTCAGTGTGGCCGTTGAATTCGCTGCCCCCGCTCTTCCCCTGCTGCGTTCCCTTCCCTGGTGTGCGGGGTTTGGAGGCAGGTTGCTGTGGGAGTGAGTTCCCACCGTCGTTGGGTCAGCTGGCAGGGACACAGGGTGAGCAGCATCCTGTGGGAGTGAGCAAATGGTAAAGTTTTATTGGTAACCCTCACTTCCCTTTAAATATAAACCATCTGCAAACAGAACGAATGCCTTTTTTTTCTTTTTTTTTTTTTTCCCCCCCAAGTAATCTTTATGGTGATCTTTAATGAGCTGTATGTTTTCTGCTTTTTTTGTTAGTGAAGAGCATGTAGTTTAGGAGAAGAGTTTTATTTTTTGTTCTTTTCTCCAAGGAGTATCTGGTATGTGACACAGGATGTAGCACTTGGAGTGTCCTCTTGCATGATCAGACTCATCGTAGGAGCACTCTGCATGCTTTATACTCAGAGTCTGGAGCTGCTTGGCGTAGCTGGAACAATGTTGTCTAATGAAACGGGCCCCCTGTTGCTAGAAAAATCAGAAACTGATGAATCCTTCAGCTCTGCTGTTTTGAAGCACGCTTTTATTGGGGAAATATGGGCATGTAGGTATGAGCGCTGTTGTTGCTCGACATCACGTCTTGCACAGAGGTGTTTCATTGCACAGAACGACTGCTGCCTGTGGCAGAGCTGCAGGGTTTGCCTGGTGGTAAGAGGGCTGCCTGGACCTCAGAGCTGGGGTTGAGCCCCACATGGGAAGGTGGCATCAGCCAAGGTCCAGGTGGGGCCGTCCCAGCCTTGGGAATTTGCTGAAACCTTGAAATGGCCTTTGTATAGCTGGAGAGCTTTGTGTGGAGAGAGCCTTGTCCAGCTCTGGAAGGCAGGGTTTGTTGGAAAGGTTTTGTTTACCCTAGACAAAGGCTTTTTCTAACCCAGGGCACTTCAGCTCTAGCTGGGAGGAGAAACGGTTGTTACAACATTGCTGTGGTATTCTTCGTAATTTAAATGGTTTAATTTTCTATGGGTCCAAAATCAAAATGTGTTGTAGGATGTGCTCCGAGTTATCGCTGTGTATTTTCTTCCTGCGCGGGGTCTGTCGGGGTGAATATGCTTGAGCACTTCTCTTTCTGTGCCCAGCACACTTCACTGGGCACAGCTTAATGGGAGCAGCTCCAAAACTTAGTGATGGGGTGATGTCCTGCCTGAGCAGGGGCCCAGGGCTCTCCATTCCTTTGGTAGCAGGAGCTCTCTGCAGCATTCACTGGTTGCAGAAAGCTGGGGATGCCCAGGCTTGGCAAGGTGGGGGTAACCTTGTGTGCCACCCATGTCTTCCCATGAACACCCTTGTTTTTAATAGGCTTGAATATTCAGATAATTTTATTTGGTTGCCCTGCCGGTGTTGGCAGCAGTTGGTTTCTGTTGTTGGTGGAAAGAGGAGCAGGAGTGCAGAGTAGGGGCAGGGAAAGAGCCTGGTCTGTGCACCTGAGATCTGGGATCTGACATTGTCTGTGTCTTTCAAGGCTCAGAGTGGTGGGTGGCTGTACCATCCCATTGGGGCTTTGTTTGGCCTGTGGTGA
This sequence comes from Pachyramphus minor, assembly GCA_013397135.1. Lineage (NCBI taxonomy): Eukaryota > Metazoa > Chordata > Aves > Passeriformes > Tyrannidae > Pachyramphus > Pachyramphus minor. The sequence continues at coordinate 35,680 of VYXB01005003.1, read as the reverse complement.
GCTATGATGGTTTTAGGGCCAACAAGGCTGGTCCAGGCAATGAGGCTGGGGAAGGGTCTGGAGCACAAGTTCGATGAAGAGCAGGTGAGGGAGCTGGGGGTGTTTAGGCTGGAGAAGAGGAGGCTCGGGGGAGAGCTTATGGCTCTCTACAACTACCTGAAAGGAGGTTGTAGCCAGGTGAGGGTTGTTCTTTTTTCCCAGGCAGCCATCAATAGGACAAGAGGACACAGTCTTAAGTTGCCTCCCCTTATGGGGAGGTTTAGGTTGGACATTAGGAAGAAGTTCTTCACAGAAGGAGTGATTGGGCATTGGAAAGGGCTGCCCTAGGAGGTAGTGGAGTCACCATCCCTGGAGCTGTTTAAGGAAAGACTGGATGTGGCACTTAGTGCCATGGTCTAGTTGACAAGATGGTGTTAGGTCAGAGGTTGGACTTGATGATCTCAGAGGTCTTTTCCAACCTAGCTGATTCTGTTATCAGCTGTGGAAACTCTGTAGATGAGCAATTTTTCTTGCTAGTGATGAGTTATAGTGATAGCAGTTAGTAGAGCTGAACTTCCTCTGTCTCCAGAAAATGTGAGAACGGTCACGAAGTTACAAATTTCTCTATTAAAAAAATAAAAAGAGAAATCCGGATGAGTTGAGCTAATATACTGGTCTGTGACCTGTGGCAACTGCGCATGTCTGCTTTCTGCCATCCCTGTTAGCGGGGCAGCAACCTGTGGTGGGCACATGAGGGCTTCCCATAGCTGCTGTGAAGGCAGTGGGCAGCCCCGTGGCCATGTGCCAGCATGTGGGCAGGGGAGGCAGACGAGCTTGAATCGTCAGGGCCACAGCTCGCAAGGGGACGCCGGGTGCTGATTCAGGACTCAGAGCTGGAAGTAGCTGGCACTGCAGGGCACCACCGAGCCCTGGCAGCGGCAGGAATGCTGTATTGCCCTGAGACCGGATGAGCTCGTGCCTGCCCTTGGCAGCCTGCCCGCCTGCCTTTGCAGCGGGGATGCCCTGAGGCCGTGCAGGGATCCCACTCCAAACCCAGAGGCGGTGCTGGCTGGCACCTTCAGCACGCAAAGGTGCTGGCAAGCTGTAAATGCCACTCCCAGACCCACGGGAATCCCAAATGCTGCCAGGTCATGTGCCTCTGCCCTGCTCTCAGTCCCACAGCACAGATGTGCCCCAGATCATTGCAGGGAGCACGACACAAGCGGTTACAGTTTTGTGTGTAAAAGCCAACGCGAGAGTGAAATGTCGAAGGACAGATGCGGCTTGTGTCTGGTCAGATAAATTGCAGGGCTGCAGCCAACAAGGCTACTTAAAGACAGTGCAGCAAATGGTCTTCGGCTCTGGAGATCCTTGCTGAAGCTTTGCCTTTTCTTCACTCGGCTTCTGCTCCAAGCCTTGCTTTGGCAGGGTGTTAGCAACCCATCCCAGTGTACGGGCACCCCCCAATCCGTTCTATTTCCCCCATCTGAAACAAATGACTTGAGATAATGGTAGTCTTAAAACTGTAATTTACTTTTTGTGAAGAGGGAATTACAGGGAGCATAGAGTCTTTTTGGGGGAAAGAAATTACAAAAAGGCTTGCGTAATGAATTTGATGTGAAAGGAAACACTGGCTGTCTTTGTGACGCTTTTTGGTGTGTGTCTGGATGTGGTGGTGTTGGCTGGGGTAGAGTTAATTTTCTTCACAGTGCCTGGTATGGGGCTGTGTTTTGGATTTGTGCTGAACACAGTGATGATAATATGGAGATGTTTTTGTTATATCTGAGCAGTGCTTACATAGAGCCAAGGCTTTTTCTGCTTTTTGTGCTGCCACACTGGTGTGAGGGGACTGGGGTGCATGGGAAACTGGGAGGAGACATAGTTGGGGCAGCTGACCCCAGCTGACCAAAGGGATAGTCCATACCATATGGCATCATGCTCAGTATATAAAGTGGGGGGAGGAAGGAGGCAGGGGACATTTTGGAGTCATGGCATTTGTGTTCCCAAGTCACTGTTACGTGTGACGGGGCCCTGCTCTCCTGGAGATGGCTGAACCTGCCCATGGGAAGCCGTGAATTAATTCCTTGTTTTGCTTTGCTTGCATGCACAGCTTTTGCTTTCCCTGTTAGACTGTCTTTATCTGAACTCATGAGTTTTCCAACTTTTACCCTTCTCTCCCGGATCCCACTGGTGGGGAGTGAGTGAGCAGCTGCGTGGTGCTTGGCTGGGATTACACCACAGCAGTGGGCTCACAAAGTTCTCTGGTCACTTTGGTATTAAATCCTTCCTGCAAAGGCAGCGACATTAGAGGAACTTGATGATAGGGGGCAGATATTTGTTTCCAGGGGGTTTAAACACACATGAAGGTAGGGTTTATCCAGGCATGGGGAGAGAGTTTGCCCTGGGAATATGCCTCATACAAGAGTCTGGCCCTGGATCTCCTGTGTCAGTGCCACAGGAGTTCCTGAGTGTCATCCTGCCCTTGCACTGCTCCCCTAGGGCTCCTGCACCCTGCATGGGAATGGGCATCACTCCTGGGGTTTGGTGTGGTGCTGTGGGGAAGTGTTAAGGCTCAGCATAGAATGCCTCACCCACGGGCAGTGTTTTGAGGTTGGATGGAGGGGAACAGGGCATCTTGGTGGCAACATGTGTGCCTGGGGCACGGGGGATGTGCAGGGGGATGCTGACCTCTTCCCTTGGAAAAAGAGTGGGAGCTGCTGCAGAGTACAGGTTGGGTGGGAGAGATTGATGCAAAGGGCATCTCTTTGTAGATGAGGATGGAGCATGCATATTTACATATTTTAACACTGCTGTTTGCAATTTGGCTAAAAACCTGGAGGCAGTGGCAGTGGCTGTGACACATATCTTGGCTGGTGAGGCACTAGTTTGACTCCTTGGATTAACTGCAAGTGATTTTCAGATTGCTGGTTTAAATAGAGCACCTGAGAAGACATTAAATTGCCCTGTGGCACTCTCACAGCCTTTCGTGAATGTTAGCAAGAAATGTTTGTGAAACCAAAAGTGTGTTTGTGGCACCACATGTTCCTGTATTCGGCAACGATGGCTAATTTTTTTGTAAATTGAATAAATCATGTTAAAAAAAGTTAATGAGGCATTTAATTAATTAACAATGTAGAGTTTTATGGTCTTTATGGTTACATTTTGTGGTTAATGACATTCTTCTTATAGCCTCTTAACACAGAGTTGCCTGACAAAATTAGCCTTTTTGTCCAGTAGTAGGTATTTCCACCCTAGGACCAGCCTTTGCTTTTTACAAAAATAGATGAAAGGTCTTTTATTTTGAGTTGCAGAATCTATTTTAAATGGTAACTGCGTGCTAAAAGCAGAGCTGAATACAGCAGCTGCTTCTGTTACCTATATCCATCTGCTAATTTGCCTGGCAGGGTGGTCTGGTTTTGAAGGAAAATTCATACCTCCAGAGTATAATTTTGCACAGCCCTTCCTTATGGGCTTGAGCATGTGCAGGGTAAAGAACATCCATTCTGGACAGATTTTTGACCTTTGGGCTGGTTAGCAGGATCGTTAAAAACCCCTGTTCTGTTTGATGAGAGGGGGGATTGTGGGGGTCCCAGGTTAAACCGATGGGTGAATCGGGTGTAGGTGGGTGCGTCACTGGTGGCAGGTGCAGGGGATGCTCTGGTGCCTGGGACAGGCAACTCATTAGCTCCTGGCTTTAGCCTGGTTAGTGAGGGCCTGCTAAAAGAGCAGCTTCATGCTGTATCCTGGATACCGGCTCTCGAGTCAGGTGTACCCAGAGCACAGATTATTGTGGGCTTTCCGGTAGATTCTGAAACGGGAGGAATAAATGCATCTCACCCGATGTTGTTTTATTCTCTTGTTTTGGCAGAGCAAACACTCACCCCCTCCATGCTGTACCTGGCTTTGCAAGGGTGTAACTCAGCCTTCCAGAGCAGCAAATGAAAAATTAATGGTTTACCACTAATCTGGGGACATGGGGGCTATTTTATATCCCGAGCATCTCTTAGAAATGTGTTTGGTTTGGCTTTGCTTTCTTTTGCGTCTGACACAAGTCGAGGAAGACTTGCACCATCCCGAATTTTTAGCTGAGTGATGGAGCAGTCATTGTTTCAAGGCTGCAGGACAGCGTAGAGCTGAGTCTGGCCTAGGCTCTCGAGCGTGGTGTATTTGACTGCAAGATGAATCGTGTTAAATTCACATGGCTTCCTGCGGCGCCGGGCTCGTTACTGGAACCTGGCGCCTGGCTTTAGTTCTGCATGCAGAAAACCGGGGTGGATGGAAATGGGATTTCCCCGATCTTGATGGAGCCAGGCTGTTTTTTGTTTGCCGATAGCAAACCATCCTTTGTGTGTCTTAAATGTGTTTTTGTTTCGGGTCACGCACTTTTTAAAATCGAACCGACCGTGTCGGCTGTGCTGCTGTTGCACTTGCAGAATTTTCTGCTAAAAAATGTAGATGCAAGAGTAAAAACCTTCCAGGTTAGCTTTACGTGTGGAAGTTTTGAGAAGTGGAAGGTTATGGGTTTTGTCTGCGAAATTTGCACATGATTCCTGAGGTTGCGGGTTTCGCGAAGGTCCCTGTGGGGTGCAGAGCTCTCAGTGTCACTTTGCCCAAACTACTCTGCTCAGGGAAGTTGTGGTCTCTGCTATGTCTCCTGAATAAATAGGACTGTCAACAGCTCCCCCTTCTATTTTCCTTTTGACTGATCCATCTCAAAGAGGGCGTATCACAGGGATTTTGTCTTTTGCCCTTCCCCTCCTCCCTTTTCCTTCAAGTAGACAAACCTGTGCGTTCACGCAGCAAGAAATAACTCTGATGCATCTGTTTTTCCTCCTGTTTCCAGGAAGTGGTTCTGTATTGTTTGGAAAACAAGGCGTGCGATGTGAATCATCGTGACAACGCGGGTTACTGTGCCCTGCACGAGGCCTGTGCCAGAGGCTGGCTGAGCATCGTGCGGCATCTCCTCGAGTACGGCGCCGATGTCAACTGCAGCGCTCAGGATGGAACCAGGTGAGCAGCACCCCTGGCCCCAGCATCGGGTGGTCACCACCACCCCCGGCCCTTTCCCCTCTGTGCCTTCTCCGTTACCCTCCCCTTGTCCCGCCCTCCCCATCCTGCATGAAACCCTCAAAGCTACCAAGGTCCTCCTGGTTGCTGGTTGTTGGGCAGGAGCGTGCAGTTAATAAAGCAGCAGGGGCACGCTTCTGTCGTGACTCCAGTTCAGTGTAGTTTTGTTGTTTTTTTTTTCTTCTGGGAATTTTAATATGTTGTGCCTTGGTTGTTTTTTGGTG
>VYXB01005003.1:0-30396 GCA_013397135.1 Pachyramphus minor | reverse complement strand
GTTTTGGTGTTTTTTTTTTTTAAGAGTTAGTGAAATTGCCAGCTGCAGGGCAGGAAAGAGGGATGCTTGAGCAGCAGCCCTGCTCACGTGCCCTCCAGTTCCTTTGAGTTGTGCCGAAAAGAGTGGGTTTTGGCTTGTTAGCAGGGTTACTTTAAAGAGCACTTCAGGCTTTTGTGGCGATCGGGTGTGCGAGTCCTATATATGCTGCATAAAAATGTTGTTTTGCTGAACTGTTAAACTATCGGCTCATTTGATATTTCGGATTTACTTTTTTTTTTAAATCCCGAATTAGCCTTTTTCAGTTTCCTTCACAGAATGGCAGGGGTGCTTAGTTCCTGTGCTGGCAGAATAGATAGCAAGCTTTTCTTTTTTTGCATTGTGGAGATAAAAATGCTGCTCCCACGTTTTTTAAACCTCTTGTGTATCTCCTAAAGTACCTCTTTGACCACCTCTGCGGGGCTGACCTTGGGGTAACTTGTCCTCAGCATATGCAGGACGTTCTTCAGTCTATGCATTTTGGAGACAGGTCGCTTTGTATTCTCTGAATCTCCTGCAGCTTGTTATCTTAAATGGTTTATCACATTCCCTATCACCATCCAAATAGCCAGGGAGGTAAAATTAGCGTAACTAAGAGCCTGCTTCTTTTGTTTTTAAGCTCTTTATTTATTAACTCGAGAGGGTAGGAGTCAGGAAAACAAAAAGAAGGCTGGTTAGGATGGTCCATTAAAAGTTCGTGATGGTCCATTGTTACCGGCCCATCACCGGCCCATCATGGCCCAAAGGAAGCCTTTTTGGAGAAACATTGAGACCCCGACTGGATTCCTCCCTCCTCTGTCGCTCACTTCTTTGTAAGAATTCTGAGTTCTCTAGGCTGCCAAACAGCCTTGCATTTTCTGCTGCCTTCAGCTTTAATACATGACCTATGCAACAGCGGTGAGTTGCCATAAAAAGAAACCTAAATTATTTTTGTATCACTTGCTGGAGTAACCTATATAGAAAATTATCCCCAGGAAGTTTCTGATCAGTCTTAATCACCCGCCAGTTCTGAGTCCACCTTTGATTTCTATTCACAGATGGAGCTGATTTCCAAAAAAGAAACGTGGCTAGTGTACCCTGAGAAGTTGTTTGGGGGGAAAATGCATTTTAGAAATGAACATAATGATGATCTGATCATAGGCGGTAATGTCAGAACTCAGCGTGCTGTTACCTCTCTTTTCTGAGGACAGACATAGTTTTCATTCAGAAAGCTGCCCAACAGACAGTGAATCCAAAGCACATCTAATATACACATGAAAGGTGGTCTGGGTGCCCTGAGTTGGGCAGGACAGAGCAGAAGCTTCTCTAAGGAACTTTGGATTGGTGTTAATCCTTTCCTTTTGGCAGGACCAGATTTCTCTGTCTCTGTAGAGTAAATCAGGACATTCATAAGACAAATCCCATTTCTCTCTTGAAGTTTTTCTCCTTTAACTTTTAGGAAGGAAAGAAGTGTCAGTCTTCCTCAGCTGTGCTGCTTTTAAAATTCAAATTCCTGAACCTGTTCAACCCTTACAAAAGTACTAAAATCTTAAAAACAAACAAACCACCCCAAACAAACCCATCATCAAAGACTTGTCTCCCTCCCCGGCTTTTTTAACGACACTAAATATGCTTCTAATTGTCCCCTCTGCCACCTCACCTGGAAACCTTCAAGTCTGCAGAAACTGTGGATGTGTGTAGTTCTATTCAGCCAGTGAACGTAAAACAGCGCAGAGGAGTGATGTAACTGCATGTGTTTGTTTGTTAATGTGGGTGGGTAATGTTAAGCCTGGGGTGTCACTTGGATCTCAGCTGCCTGAAGCTTTGATCTGTGTTATTTGCTGCCTGTGCAGTCAGCTTTTTGGAGGACACTGAAAAGTTGTGATAAGTGAAGATGTGTCTTTAGTCTGTACAAAAAAAATGTCCATGTGAATGAGAAGGATGTAGTAAAGTTCTGCAGAGTCAGTGCATCGCTCCTTCCAGTCCTGCCCCATCAGTGTGCTGGTTTTGCATGTGTGTATTCTGGCACCTAAGGAAATACCTGAGCCTCTTGCTTTGGTGTTGCCTTTTATGTAGCCACACAGCCAGTCTGCCTTAAGTTCGGTAGGTAAGGCAGGCTTTCAGCTTCTGGTTCCTAATACCATCAGAAATCTTGGCGAAGCCAGAAACAAAGCACCAGACTGTAGTGGCAGTGCAAGGAGGTGACAGTGTTTAGGGGTGTAGGTGTTGGTGCAGTCCTTCCCTTCACCCTCGGCTCGGCGCCGGGGCTCTGTCTGCCCTATTCACAGCACATCTGGCCAGGCTAAATGTGGTAGGTCTTCGATGTTTTTCCCCTTAAACTCTGCTGATAGACCACATGCAGCGCCTGCAGACCCTGAATACACAAGCACTCTGCTGCTCAATTAGTGCCTAATCAAAGATTATTGTAGAACCCGGAGATCTTTAAGACCTGTCTCCGAGGTGCCGCAGTCACTAAGGGCTCTTAATCGTCTTACCTATAAATAATAATAGACCGTGCTTAAGAGTTGAGCGCTTCCCTTCCCTGACAGGACCCCAGTAAGTGCAGTAGCTCATCAAGGGGTGTTCAACGACCGGTGCCAGACATTAGCAAGGATGTTTGCCGAGTGTCTTTAGCCTTATCTCCTTGTTCTTCTCCTCTTACCTCTGCAGCGTGCCCTAGCTGAACCCGTGCCAGTATAGAAACAAAGCCACATGCCAAAAATACAGGCATCCCCTGCCTGTTAGCGAGGGCTCTACGTTGCTCCAGAGTTTTTTCTCTAGATTTGCTCTCCGAAGCCAGTTTTGCTGTATCCTCCTCGCTGGCAGCTGATGAGCTCAGCCTTTTTTTATTTTTTCCCTGGGAGGACCATGCCAAGATGGCTCTCTTCCTGTGTCCTTTCGTCTGGTCTTGGCAGAGCCATACCTTCCAGCAGCTAATTGCGTTAAGGAAGAGTCAGCCTGCATAGCTGCCCTCTTGCAACTTGTGCCGTGCCTCTTCCGAGGGGCAGCGTTGTGTAACAGAGTGGATGGAAATAAAAATAAAACGCCAGAATATGGTATTGCTCGGCGAGTTACGAGACCTCTTACTGCAGTGAGGAAAATTCTGGTGGTGCCTGAAAGGCTGGGAGCAAACCCTGACTGGTCTAAATAGTTTATAATTTTGGTAGTGGAATGATAAACCCCCAGTGAAATGTTTTCCTAACTGTAGTGGCGGTAAAAATAGTAGGAAGAATTCGACAGCACACAAGAGAGGGTTGAGATGTGTGTCTTCTGTAGGATATTGCAGCTCTCGAATGTCCCCAGATCCTTCTGGGGCCTTTTGAAGGGTTTGTTTTAGAAACGAGCTGCACTAAGTTAACTGTACCATTAGGGATAGAGAGTGTTTATTTCCACGATTCTCAGGGCGGAAAAGATTGTATGGGCAAAGCAGCCCAGGAGAGGACTCCCAGGGATCTATTTTTTTGACATCTGAAAAAGTTGCCTATTCCAATAGCTGCTTTTGCATCCTACAAAGAGGATGGTTAAACTCTGCCAAGACTGAAAAATACTCCCTCCTCTGCTGGCCCTGCTGGGAGAAGCAAACGAATAGCTGTGCCTTTGCACGGTCCCCGCTTGTGAGCTTGCCAAGAAGCTGTTCTAGCCAGTGAAAGAGTCTGTCAGTGCTCTGTTTTTGCCTTTTTTCCCCTGACTTATCTATGGGGAATCTCTTTTTCTACCCCCTCCCTGCCAGTGTTTTCTTTCCTTCCTTCTATTTATTGTTCTTCCTTCTTCCGTATGGGCTCGCTACGCCTTTCCTTCCCCATGGCTCTGTAAAGTCCCCTCTCATGCCTGGGCAGCCTCCCTGTGCACTCTTAGACAACAAAGGTGGGTCTGCCCTGCTGCCTTTGTCCATCTGCACCACCACACCGGGCTTGGTGAGCTGTAGAAAGGGAGAGGGAGGTTCCATCACAGGGTTACAGCCCATGTGCTGCAATTTTTCCTTCCTGGGGAATGCCCAGGCACCCTTTAATAAACTCATTTTGAGTGTCATTAAATCAGTTGAAACACTAGTGGTGATTTAGATGCTGTTTTTAATAAGTTAAGGGATCATCTTGAATTCATTACTGCTTCAAAAGCCACTTAGGTAAGTCAGTTTAAAAAGAAAACCCCAAACAACACAAACAGGAAAACCCACAAGCCAATAACCCCACAACACTCTTCAAACCCCCCTCCCAAAACCAGAAAATCGTAATTCTGAAATAAAATTTAAAACTGTGCAAAATTAAAGACTCCAGTAAAGTGAAGGAGTGGGGGAGGAAAAAAAGCATGATTTGGCAGCAGCCGTAACTCTCATCTGTTCCCGGTGTCTGTTGCCAGACTTGCAGCCAGGGATGCTTCATGCCCAGTGGGGGACAGGAGGGTTTGCAGCAAGGCTGACCTTCCCTGCTGTAGATGCTCAGAGGGCCATGACCCGGCAGCTCCGACCTCAGACGCCTGCTGACAGCCAGAAACACCCGATACCCCTCCAGCCTCCCTGTTGGCGCCTCTGTTATTTGTTCCCTCCTGCTTTGTGTTGCCTGGGATGTTCAGCACTGATCCTGGATGCTCCGGCTGCCGCGTGGGCGCGTGGTGCTGCGGCAGTCCCTGTGCGGAAGCACTGAGTCAGGAGGTGGAGGTGGGAGGGTGAGGCTTGTGGGGGATCCCGGGAATGCTGGCTTCTCCAGCACTGTTCTGTCTCAAAGGCATCATATAGTTTCAGTGTTATGTTAGAGATGTTCCCTCAGAAACTGAGAAGGGAAATCCCGACCCTTTTGCGAGTGATCCTTGTGGACCTCTTAAAATGTTAAAGTGGCTTTCCAGAGAACAGGATGTTGGGCTTTGAAGGCGTCCACATCTTGAGCTCTCTGCTGCCAGGGCTCTGAGGGTTGGCACAAGCTGGATTGAGGACTGCACTCAGCAGCTCAAGGATCACCTGCTTCTTCACTGATGGCATGGGGTGTGCAGGAGGCAGGCAGTGTGGGATAAACCTGCTCTCCACAGGGAACGAGCTGCAAAGCCCCCAAGTGCACTTCCTCATGTCAATATACCGTGCATATGTAAAATCAAAATGGCATACAGCTTTCCAGCAAGATGGGGGCAAGCAAGAGTCCTTCACATGTGACAGACATTAATCACCCTAAATCATGCCCTACTGAAAAGTACTTGGAGTAAACACATGTGGAGCATCTTTTTGAGATGTGTCAGAGTCCCCCTCCTCCCTCTCCTCCCAGCAGTGCTATGTGGTAGATGGGAAAACAGTGGTGTGCCGTCCTCTTCTGACTGATTTGATCCTCCCCTCCTCTGCCCTGAGCTCATGTGGATGCCAGTTCATGCCAAAAGAGTGGTGACATAGAGGGAACATTGCCACGTGAGGCAGAAGGAGTGGTTGGACACGACCTCTTCTCAGGAGGGAGTTTAAGCCCTGGTTGTTAGCCGAGCGTTGCTTGGCAGATCAGTAGACAGAGCGGAGAGGTTTGCTTGGCTGTGCTTCCAGATGACTTCCCCTTGTAACATCATTCTGAAAGCTTTCCAGGAAGGCAGTATGTGATCCTAGTTAAAGTCCTTCCTTGCCTTTTAATACAAGCTCTCTGAGAGCTTGAAAGCCTTGTTGGGGGGCAGTGGTGTTGACAGCCTAAAGGAGGAGTGCTGAGCTGAGTTGAACTGCCATGAGCACTGTCCGTGCATTTGAGTCCCCTTTCAGTTCCCTGCTTTTGCTGTCTAAGGAAAGGATGGGATTTTAACACATCTTCATTAGTCTGAAGGGTAATATGTTCTACTCCCAGACAACTCCCTGTTATGTATAATCAATTTTAAAGGCAAAAGTTAATGCGATTTATAATTAGTGATAAGGAATTCTAAACCTGGAATTGCAGGCATGTGTATTAATGAATAATCCTTCTGTAGGCTCACAAAATCTATGTCTGAGCTTGTATAGATTGCTCATGCCATGTTAAATGTGTTAATTTCTGTGTGGACTACACTTAAAATAACATGTTTTTCTATTCTCTGATTAGGAAGGTTGAATTGTGCTGCAAATATATTCACAAGTACTGTTTAAAGAGGGTATTCTGCATGGAAGTTTAATTCCTAGCAAATTTTCATAACTTATTTCTGTGTACATAATTTAGGAGCTTTGGGTAACTGATTTCTGTGCTTGCCCAGAGGCAGCCTGAGCGAGCCTTACTCCACAACACGCTGTTAAATTGGCAGAGATTTGGAACGGTAGAGTGACTTGCAGCAAAATTATGTTTGTGAGGCTTCACACAAACTCCTGCTTTCTGTTACAGCGGTGTAATTATTTTACTGGCCCTCAAAATGTGTGCAGCAATGAACAGACGTAACAGAAATACCTGCCCTGAGCAGACTGACTGTGAAGACGAGGGGAGGGGGTGATGTGCAAGTAAAACAGGCAGTAAGATGATTGGCAGCTGTATTAATAGTGTTACTTTCTATAAATAACTTTGATCTACAGTCAGAAGTTTCTTGTCAAACACATTTGCATAATACTGTTGAGTCAAAATGTAACTCTGTGATTTTTTTTTCTTTCGTTTCTCCCTCCAGACCGATCCACGACGCCGTTGAAAACGACCACTTGGAAATCGTCCGCCTGTTACTGTCTTATGGTGCTGATCCAACCCTTGCAACCTACTCTGGGAGGACCATCGTGAAAATGACCCACAGTGAGCTCATGGAGACCTTCCTCACAGGTCAGTGCCCACATAGCCTGGGGGCTTTGCTGGTCGTGGCAAATGAGGGGGGTTTTGTTCCCTGGCCTCCCAAAGTCCCTCCTGCCTGGCGGGGATGGCTCCACGCCAAGAAGCCTTGGGGTGAGCAGCAGCTCCCTCTCTGCCTGCAAACCCCAGCAGCTGCAGGTGGGAAGCACAGCCATGCATGGGGGCTCCTTCTAATTGAAACTCTTAATAAGTCATAAGGATTATTCCACTGTCAGATTTGATAGGTAGGTGGGAGGTCAGCGGGCTGTTTCGGTGCCTTTGGTTTTCTGCTTGAAATGAAAATAAGAAACTTGCCAAATTGAATAGTTGTTCATTAAACTTACTTGTATTTTCCCATGGTCTTGCTTTTTTATCTTAAAGTGTTTTCCTTTTTGCAAGTTCTGCCTTTTTTTTATACGTGAAATATTTTACAAAACTACATTAAATTTTCTTGTCCTTAAACATATCCATGTTGTAGCATGGATTTAGTGTTCTTTTTCCCTCTCAGTTTTGGATGAAGACACTTGCATTCCGTAATAAGCTACCTCTGAAAGTGTTTGCAGTGTTCACAGTCAAGGAGTTTAAGAAGTCATCCACTTACCTGTTCAAATGGTGCAGTGTAGAAATCCCATAGGTGTATCAGGACTCCAGAAAAGTTCAGTGTCTTGGACTTCTTAGCATCCTGAATTGCAGTATCTTTTCATCAACTCAGTTAGTAATTCTCCCAAATTATGTCTGTAGAAAAGAATTACATCTTCTGAACATATCTGTGTGGAAAAACCTTTTTCATCAGTTTATTTGGGGCCACAGCTTCACCCCCAAGCTGGTGTCCAGAATAATTGGTGAAGGCCTAAAGGTGTGATACGTCCTGTCTTCACAGAAACAAAACGCTGCTTTCAGTTTCTGAAGCTTAGGGTTGTGTCTGTCCCTGTTAGACCTTGGGTGATTGTTTGTTGTGGCGGTTCATTATTTGATGTGAGAGAATGGTGTGTAGCACGTGCACCAGGAATATAGTGTGGGGTTTTTTGATGGAAGGTATGGAGGATGCATATTGAGTCTGTATGACATGCGGTCTGCTAAACTTGCCAGCTTTTTGTTCTCATCAGTATGTTTTTGTTGTTGTTTTTTCCTCTCCAGAGTATTTAACTGACCTGCAAGGTCGAAGTGTTGATGACCCTGGTTTGTACTGGGATTTCTATGGCAGCTCTGTGTGCGGTGAGCAAATGTTGCCCTTTATTTCTTTGTATGCGGAGACTTTAAAAACATGCGGCACGTGGGGGTGGGGGCTGTTTAGTTTTCATGGTGGAGGAAGCTAGGAAGGAAGCAAACTGATTTTATTTACAGATCACGTTATTGGAAGAAAAAGCAAGGCCTGCAACAGTGTTTTCAATGCTGACTTGGCACCTTTTATTCAATTTTATTCAGATCCGAAAGATGAATCTGGATTTGACGTCTTGGCAAATCCTCCTGGCCCGGGTGATGAAGATGAAGATGGCTTTAGCGATGTGTTTGAGTTTGAATTTTCAGATGAGCCTCCCTTGCCGTGTTACAACATTCAAGTGTGTCTCTCTCAGGGGTAAGAACAAACGCAGGTTTCGGGGTAAAAACAGCTGAGGCGATCAGCTTGGGCTGATGGCAGTTTGTGTCTGTGGGGAAAACCATTTGCATTTATGCAACGTGCATGAAAGATCGATGCCGTGATTGCCGGGGTGTTTTGGGAAATAAACTGATGGGAGCTGAGAGGGGAAAAGGCTGACTTGTCAGGGCTGAGTTTTGAGTGCCATATTGAAAGTTATGTTTGGACACAAGTTCCTTCCCTCATCCCAGACGGGCACCTTGTTAAAACATCCCAAAATACAAGTACTTCTAGTGCTTAATTTTGGATATCGTGTTTGTAAGGTATTGTTAATTGTATTTATGGGCTTTTCTGTTCTGCTGAGTGGACACGCTTCTGCAGATGACAAAATGACACCATCGCTGCTTTTCTAGACTTGGTAGCAAAACTGGTTTAAAGCTCTGAATTGGAACAAACAAATAAGCATCTTAGAGAAGATTCTATGATATTTAATAATAAACAAAGACCTGGAAAGTTGTATTACCTATTATGTTCAAGATATAAATTAGCTCTGTAAACAGCTACTGTTTACCATTTGCACCAATTTTGATGACAGTTGTGAGGAAAATAGTTTGAAATATTGATCACGAAGGAGAGCAGGTTTTACCATGGTTTTTATTATTTGGTTGATGGATGTAACTTAAGTTCCCCGAAGTCAACAAGATTAAATTTAAAATACCTGAGAAAAAAACCAACTCACTCTTTTATTTCTGTTTAATATCAGCATCTCTGGAAGTCAGAGGTGCTGAATTTTGTGGTTATAACTATAAGCCATCTCCTAAATGGGGGCTGGGCTTGGCCAGGTGAACCAGCTGTACGAGCAGCTGTTGGGATGGCTGCTGGCCCACATGTGCACTCGAGTCCGGGTTTTATAGGCTCCAGTGCCCCTGCATGCCTGGACCTCTCCTTCCCCAAAGCTGTGGGCAGCAGGACTCCAAATAAATACATACGCTCCTGCACATCTGTTATATTCGACCCCCTGGGCTACAGCCTTGATGTCAGGGGGGTTATTTGTGAGGGTTGTGGTCAGGGAGGGTTTGTCACACAGTGACGAGTCAAGAAGCCCATGACTTAACATCAGTTATTGGAGCCTCTTTGTCCTTCGCTTCCACAGACCACGAAACTGGCTTTTGCTCTCGGACGTGGTGAAGAGGCTAAAAATGTCGTCTCGCATCTTCCGCTGCAACTTCCCCAATCTGGAAGTCGTCACCATCACGGAGGCAGAGTTTTACAAACAGACTTCCCTCAGCCAGTTGTTCTCTTGTGCTACGGACCTTGAAGCGTTTAACCCAGAGAGCAAAGAGCTGTTGGACTTGGTGGAGTTCACAAGCGAACTCAAGACTTTGCTCGGCTCCTCGCTTCACTGGTTGCATCCGCACGAGGACCCTCCCTTTGACATCCTCTGGTGAACTATGAGGCCATTTAATGTACAGTGCTCTATACAGTTACTTCTTTATTATGTATATGTGTTCAAATTAAATTGTTTCTGTAAAGAAAGGACACTATTAAATATGAAAATATCTTTTCCTTTATATAAGAGATCTGAATTCCAGTTGGATGGATTTTGGAAGAATTTTTTTTTAACTTCAATCAGTTTTTACAAAATTGTTATATAATGTTTCTTTAAATGCACACAGGCTTTGGGATAAGTTTGTTATTACTCGGAACACACTTTTTTTTTTAAAGAACACACCCACACATAGACTTTGTTTCATACAAAGCACTGATTACACAGAACATACTTTTTCTAGGTGATGTGATCAAAGTCGTGTGGCTTCTTTGGGAGATAGAATTTGGTAAGGCACTTGGTTATATTATTTTTGTTTTTTTTGTTTACAGAATTACCTGCTTTGGCCAGGTAAGCACTATTGAATATAATTCAATAGTTTTTAATATAAATTAAACCATATCCATACGCATCAACTAATTGTAAGAACTTTTATATCCTAATTTAAAAGCTGTGAAATTTAGTTTTCACACATCAAACCGGATTGTTTATATATGTTTAAACATTTTATGCTCTTTATTTAAAGAAGACTTTGAACTATTTTTTCTGTACCTTGTAAAATATTGAAAAACTAACATATGTTGAAGTTGCTTGAAACTGTACATAAACTAAATTTTCTGAATTGTGTGTTTATGTTTGAGATCTGTGTTTTAACTTTGTAAGTAAATCTTCTGCCTTTGTATTTATATTTTACAAAAATTTTCTTAAAGGCAATAAAACTGTTGAGAAATGAAGAGGCTAAAGTGACTCCCATTAATTCCATGCCTGGCTGTGACATGAGCTTTGTCTCATTAACGTTTATGAAAAGAAGATTTGGGAGTAGTTTCCCAAGTGGAACAGGGCTGGCACAGATGCTGCTGAGGTGCTGATGAAATCTGAGGTAGAATCTGTATCAGCTTTCTAAATTCAAGGTTGCAAGAAAACATCAGGTGCTTTTGGTGGGACAGAATTTTAACGATGGTGTTCACAATACTTTTTGCATCACTGTTTAGTTAAAGAATTGTGAGTAGGTTCAATTATTTTCCCTCCTTTGTTATTTGCTTTAATTTGAATTGGCTGAGTTCCCCTTTCAGTGGAGTCTGCAGGGGGGAGGAAAACAGTACCAGGGGAAATGCTTTAGTTTTGACGTGGAGCATTAAAGCTGTGAGCACACTTTGGGGGAATCTAAAGGGACAGTGACCCAAATGTCACTTTTGCGCAGCTCAGGAACTTGCATCTGAGAGTCTGGGCACCCTGGGCTTGGGCAGATCCTCTCTTCAGTATCTGGATCTGCCCTTCCCCTTGTGGAAAGAAGTTCTTGCTGTGAACCCAAACTCCTGAGTTTTACTTTGGGGTTGTTCTTACCAGTAGTATGTCTTGTGATAGCCAGTTACCTCTGAGGTGTTTTAAATCATGCTGCTCTTCTGATGAGGGCCAGGACCCACACCAAAAGGGTCTCGAGGAGAGCACCTGGTCAGTCTGAGAAAAGCATCTGCGAAAAAGTTTCTCCATTGTCCTCAAGGTCCAGGAGAATGATGCCTCATTTCTGAAGGTGCACTGGAGTGAGAGACTCAGAGCTGGTGCCTCTCGTGGTGTGTTGTCATAGAGTCTTTTGCCAAACATTTGTACTGTGTGCCTTACAGTGGGGCTGTTTCTGTGGGTAAGGTGGCTTTGTAGCCAAGCCAAGAGGTGAGAGGGGAATCCAAAATCTGTCTGCTGCTGGCAGCTGAAGTTCCAATTCTGCACAGGACAGGGAATTTTTAGTCCTTATACAACTACTGATGTCTTCCTTCAGAGTCTGGATAAGGAAGATGGTGATCTCTCCTGCACAGGTTATATGGGCACGCTGGGTCCCCTTTGAGTATAGACTCTAGGTTTGCAAAGAATGGAAACACAGACATCTCTGCTCCCTAGTGCTGGCTGCTTTTACCCCCTGATTTTCCCAGAAAGAAGAGGTGGGCCAGAAAATTAAGGCAAGGGAGAATGTTAAAAGCAACTGTTACAGACTGCTTTTATCTGATCAGCTGTGTAATGCTTGGATGGCTTGAGCTGAGTATAAATCAGCTTTGCGCTACTTCCAGAGGTGCGTGGCAGACACCTCTCTGAGCCCCTCAGGCAAACAGAAGATTGACATGGCTTCCTCTTTTGCCCAGCTCCTCGTCAAATAATCCTGAGCACGTGCTCCCCAAGCATCTGTGCTTAGTCAGCTCTCTGCTATCTCCACCGAGTACAGTTGGGCCTTCTCCATGCTGGCACTGCTTGCTCTGTGCTCAGATACAGTAACAGCCTCATGCTGTTGTGATGCAAGTGTGTGCCTGCCCTGGGGCTGCCTGTGCTCTAAAAATAGGGTCGTGGCAGGGAACACCTGATCCCAGTGCTGTCCCTTGGCATAACTGTAACCGCTTTATCTTCTAGGACGTACTTTTCTCAAAGAGATTTGCTGTGTGAAGGTGCTGGAGGGAGCACGGAGGGTTCAGCGAAGCAGGAGGGCAGCATTCCACGCTGCTGGGTGCACGAGGCTGGCTTGGCTGACGCTGTCCTGGGTGGTTTGGGAGAAGCTGTCACGGGAGAGGCGGGATGCATGAGTAGTTTTGCAGTAGGCAAGCCAGGGGGATAGTTGCCTTGGGGAGAGGAGAGGTGGCAGGGACTGAACTCGGTGACAGCAAGTGTAGGCGGGGAAGTTGGAATGCTGGCTGCCTTGCCAGCACTGGGATTGTCTAGATCCTGCACAGTGGAAAGCCAGGACTGGGCTAGCTCCAACCAGCATGGCTGATAACGGCTGGAAGGGGGCTGTGCTCAGTGTTTCAGTTTCTGAATTCGTGCTGCTTTCCTTTAAAGCACTTTCCTGTGCATCCTCCTTGAGCAATGGGTGCTTGCTTCCCACCACTGGCATTGCTCCAGGTTAATAAAAAATAAGGAAACAGAAACACAGCCTTTGGGGATGGTAAAACCCTGCTGATCCTGTTTCTTGCCTTCTGCAAGGTGGAAGTGCAGTGTTGATGCTATTGGGGCCAAAGCCAAGGTGTTTCCTTGAATTTCCCATGCTTATCACTTGGATTTGCCCGGCTGTGAGTTTGTGCTGCCCCATAAAGGTGTTGGGAGAACCACTGGTGCTATAGGGAAAAACCCCGTCTCCAGCTAGAGCAGGCAGGTGAGTCTCACTGAAGGGAGGTTCCTTTGTCAAACTTTTGCTAGCTGGGAAATCCCAGGAAATACCCAACTCCAGGCTGGCTGCCTGGCAGGGGACAAGGGGAAGCCATGGCATGGGTAGTGCTGGGAGGTTTTCCCCTGAGATAAACAATGCTACTGAGAACCACAAAATAATGAACTCCTCAGGTGCCTTACCCAAGAGGACTGCAGAGGGTTCTGCAGAGTGGGGTCAGCCCTGGGAGTTTCTCCTTTGGGTTATTTGTCCCTTCAGCCACTTCTCTCATTTCTTCTTTGCTCTGGTGGCATAGCTGGAGTCTTGTGCCAAAGACACTGATGCAGTGAGTGACAAGCAAGGGCCAGAGGAGGTGTTCAAAAAGATGTGTGGATGTGGCATGTAGGCACGTGGCTTTGTGGTGGACTTAGTGCTGGGTTAACAGTTGGGCTTAATGACCTTAATGGTCTTTTCCGACCTTAATGGTTCTAAGATTCTGGTTTGCAGGATCACAGAAGCAGAATGGAGATTGTTTTAAAAACTGCTCCCAGGGGGCAAGGTCCCCCCATGAACAAAAGGAGTTTGAAGCTGACTCCTCCCTTCATTTCTGTGCTAAATAGTAAAACTATAGATGAGGCCCATCATTTGTGCATTAATATGAACAAGGTGTCAGGGAGTAGAAAGTGCAGGCAGCTGCCATTCCCAGGCTCTGTGGGGCTGCTGGTAAACATTCAGCATAATTTCGTTAGTTCACACAGGAAAAAGGCACACATTACTACTTTAAACTTGTGCAGATGCAAGGTAACAGGGGAAATAGTGTATTATCTACTTAAAACTGTTTGTAGAACATCATATATTAATTTCAGGATGAGTCCAGAGTTTGTAGGAGAGGTCTTGACACCACTCCACAAGACAGAAGAGTTGAATGCCATCATAGTGAAGACACATATTAGATGTTTTCTTAATGTGCTCATTCACCATTGCATTTCTGCTAAAAGGAGGAGCAGGAGAAGAAAGTGACTGGAATCCAACAAGTTTCGCTTTCTGAGCTTGAAGTGATGTCAGGGGCAAAAATCCCCAAACAAATCTGAAGCAGATGAAATTCCATCTGCACCATGATGTCCACCCACATCAGCCTTGCTAGTTCTGCATTTCACCCCTTAGTGTGCTTTTCATGGGTTCACCGTGATTGCAGAGTGAAGGGACTATTTTCCTGCAGGTTAAGTGTGATGGATCATTAGAAGCAACACTGCCTTGTGCCCTTGGGGTAAAGGCAGCACACTGCTTGTTTCTGGTTTGCCAGTCCTGGAGCAAACCTTGTCCACGCCATGTGCACATTTTCCTCTAGCAGACTGACGTGACTGTAGATGGTTGCTCTCTTGAGCCAGGTATGAACCACAAATCTGTCACTAAATAGATTTTCCTTTTGTTATCACATTAATTTGCAACTCATTAATAGTGACAGCAGTGAGGTACTGCACTGATGCAGATTTGCATATTCATGGATAACTTATTATTAAACAAATAAGATTTCCCTAGCTTAGGAAGCACCCAGAGTAATGCCACATTGTGTATTATAACAGCCTGAATGTTTTATTTTCTTTTTAATATGTTAATAGATGCAAGGGGTGCTCTTTTTTTAAGTAAATGTGCATCTATAAAATAGCGTGTAATTTAAAATATCACAATTGTTTAAATAGTAATCCATTAACAAACCTGCCAATAATTGAGCACAAATACCTATTTAATGTACAAATCAATTAATCAATTCTAAATGCTGGCTTTGTCGCCTGATGACCGTAACACAGGCAGCACCAGCAAGGCACAACCAAGCCACTGTACTGGAGAGGTGAGCCAGAGGCGAGGAGCTGATCCCGTGTTTTATGGTTCGTTACAGCCAAATTGGTTGGTTTGCACAGTTGCTTTTGTTTCTTTGCCCCAGAGGAGTGGTGGGAGAGAAAGTGAAGACTGAGCTTGGTGTGATACCCACTGCATGGCTGAGGAAAACATGGCCACCTCAGCTCCACAGGGACCCTCCCGTTCCCACTTTTCTCTGCCAGCAGGTGCTTCCCACAGGTCCTGCCTGGACACCAGCTGTGTCTCAGCCCTGGGGAGGAGGAGGGCAGCGCCCTGGCCCCCAGCATGATGGGTGGGCAGTGAGCAGCATGCTCCCCAGGCACAGTGGGTTTCTTCCCCTGTGCTGAAGAAACCATGATGGAAAAGCCCTTGGAGTTCAGCAGCCACTCAAAATCCACAGTGGATTTTGAGGATTGGATTGGGAGGAGTGGGAGACATGGGGTCATCCAGCAGTCAGGTGTTCTATTTTGCTTGCTGGTAACAGTGAAAATCCTTCACCCAAGAAGCAGAATGACTTTTTTCTATTGGGCTGTTCAAGACCAGCCAGCATTCATAGCAAACCCCTCTTCAGATCCCTACTACCACAGTTCCCTTATAGCTCTTCTAACAATTAGTAGGGTACTGGGTATAATTTCAGGTGTGGGAACCAGCTGGTTATTGCAGTTCCCCTCAGTCCTCAAGTTAGACTTTTTCCTGAACTTGACTTTCCAGAGGCCTTTGACGGTGTTGCCTGATCACGAGGCCAAATGTGGTTCTTACCCCATCCTGCTGTTTCCTTGTGAGTCACAAGCCACCCTCTTTGAACCACTGTCCTGTGCTCCCAGCCACCCCAGGCTCTGGAGCTCCCGTTTCTGGCTATAATTACAAAGGTTGTATGACCCTGAGGAGACACAGCTAAAACCAAGGGTGGAGAAACGCAACCGTAAGTCACCCCAAAGACTATATCCCTGCAAGTGCAGAGCAGGGTGAGGCTGTTTTTAAAACCTGTAAACACCAACCTCACAGTGCCCTTCTCCATCAGGGGATGATTTCATTTTCTGATGTGGGATCTGTCTTTATCTTCTTCTGCTTGTTTGGGTCTTTTCCTGGTGCAATGCAGGGTGCCAGTGGGACCGTAGCCCGATTTCCACTGCTCTGTGGCTGCAGCCTTTTCCACACACTGAGGATGTAGAGGGTTAGGCAACACATGTGGCAGACAGTCGTGATGTCAGAGACAGTGTTTAGTATTTGTAGCTGTCAAAATTTCAAGGAAAAGGCTACCTAATGAAAACCCTTTTCCAATATGCCATAAAACTCCTGTTTAAGTAGAGCCTGTGTGAAGGCAACTCCTGACAGGCCTCCTGAAATGAAAAGGGCAGATTATTTAACAGCTGATCAACACTAATAACCCTTGGCAAATACAGTATGCAAATTCAGCACTGGAGCCAACATGTGCCAAAGGGACTCTTCTCTGACAGCCTGGCCTGGCTGCTCTCAAACCGCTGCTGTTAATCACAGAGCCCAGCACTGGGAGTGGGGAGACCTGGGCTGCCACTGCCACGTGTTGTGTCAGTGGTCTGCGGGTGCTTGTTTAGGAGAAGTTCCTCCACCACCACAGGAATCTAATGGGCGCTTGGTGTCTGACCACTCAGTGGGGCCAGTCTCAGGTTCTTCTTGCTGAGGTGCTGGAACTGGTGGCACAAAGCACCGAGGGAATAGAAACAAATAGTTTGATCCTGGGTATCTTATCTCCCCACTCTGTGACATCTTAGGGTAAGTACGAGTATCTTTGTGACATGCCAGTCCACACAAAAATAATTCTCCTTTCTGCACTGGGCCAACCCACAGGCAGAGTTAAGCAAGGGATGGAGTTGGGTGCAGAGTGCAGTTCATCCTTCTGTCACGTAGCCCCATGTCATGAGGGTAGCTTTATCCCTCAGCTTCCCCAGCCCATGGACCCTATCTGTGCTACCCACTGGCTGCTGTGAGCACCTGGGGATTTGGGGCACCTCCCTGCAGGGCCAGCTCAGCACAGGGCAGTGATTGTAACAGCTACACAATACAGCACTGCTTGTCTCAGGAATTACTGCTGCTGGGTGAGGTGGATCCCTCTGGGAATGTCCCCACATGGGCTGGTTGCATTCACTAAACCAGAAGACCCTCGGGGTGGAGGGGTACAGGGTGGGAGACAACCCCAGCCCCCTGCAAGGGGAGGAGAGAGTGCTGCCTGGGTCTGGGAGCAGGGCAAGGGGTCAGGGACAGGCAAGGAAGTGTTGCCCCTTTTGGTGGCAGTGTGGCATTACCTTGGCTCGGAAAGATGGGTGAGCCCGTGCCTCTGGAGCCTGGATGCTCTGCCCATCCACCAGCTGGTGCACCCAAAACAGCCCTTAACAGCCTAGTGACCAAACAGTGCCTGGTCCCCAAGGGGTTACCTCTCCTGAAATGGCTGCCATGCCGAAGAGTCGGAGTACTTCTGTTTTCAAAAGCTCAGGAGTGAGCTTGATTAGCAAAGTCAACAAAGAGATGCAAATATGCTGCGGCAAAAAGGTGTTCTGAAAGTCTGGGAATCAAGGCCCCGGGTAGCGGGAAGCAGTAGCTCTGTCTGTTGGGAAACATTAGAGAAGGGAGGGTGTGTTATTCCGGAGAAACCAGCGGCTCAGAGCAGCGCACGGCTCCGCGGACACAAAGCAGCGTCGCTGTCTTCAAGGTTATTTAATAGTAAACAATCGCTGTCAGGAGGGAAAGAACCCACTGCCACCCAAGCACTCAGGCTGGGGTTATCTTGTGAGCACAGCAGGAGATGTGCCATGAGCTGTGCAGGCTGGAGAAACCCAGAAAGCCCCTTCCCAGGCTTATTTCTACAGCTGCAGATCACTTCAAAATGTGCAGCCTCATGCTCAGCCCACGTCTGACTTGCCAGGGCTTCAAACGTCCCACAAGTTTCTTACAATGTTATAGTCTTTGCTGTTCAGTGTTTGCTTAAACTTCGCCTGCAGTAACTCTCAGTGCTGTGGGGCCCTAGGCTTTGCTTTAGAGGCAGAACAAGGTGAGTCAGCTCCATCCTTCACCCAGCCAGCACTGGAGGAGGAGGAGAAGGAGGATGAGGATGTGGAGGAGGAGTAGAGCAGGTCTGCTTGGCAGCTGGTGCCAAATCACAGCAAAACAACCCCAAGGACGGTCCCTCTGCCGCTGCCAGTGGCTCCCCAGCACGGAGGAATGCAGTATCCCAGGCAGAATGTTTGTGAAGGCGTGGGGCAGTTTCTAAAAACACACAATGGAGACTTCTGCAGGGCTTGGTCTTTTTCTAAAGTAAATGTATTTGACGGGTTTATTTCTTTATCAGGTATTTGTCTAACCCCGTGACACTGAGAGAGCCAATTTCCTGGTACAAACATTAAGATGTAAACTCCCAGAGATGTGTACTGTCACAACCAGTGTCCAAAATATCCTCACCTCGCTTTCTCGGTAAGTGTCCTGGCGTGACACCAGGAGACCCCAGAGATGCTGGATAATCTATGCTATGATCACACCAGGACATCTTGATGTGCAAGAGCCAGGAAAAGAGACAGCTGGAGTTAGAGGAAAGGAGACGGGCTTCCATCCGGTCCTGTCTGAGTGGCTGGTGGACTCAGGGGTTAAAAACAAGCCTTTTGCAAGCGGTGCCTCCATCCAGCAGGATGGGGAGATTAGAAACACCTTAAGCGCCTGAAGGTTTTGCAGCACCGTTGACTGATCAAATAAAAAGACGTGAATCATAAATCAGTGTAATTTAAAGCAGACTTATTTAGAGATTGAGATCGGGCACTAAGGGACTTATTCAAATCACTCTGGCTTGCCGGTGGCCACTCCCCCCCCACAGTGCATAACTCCCCTGGGGTAGGTGAGGTGGGGGTGCAGATGTGCTGCCTCCCGTTTAAATCAGACCCGGGCAGGGAGCTGGGACAGGGCGACCGCGGGGGTACCCAGGGTGAAGGAGGGACTCAGCTGCCTGCTCACCCCGGGCTGCTGCCTGGCGCTGGCCACCGACAGATGACAGCCAGACGGCAGGAGCAGGCGTGCAATGTGGCTGTGGGATGACATGAGGTCTCAACGCAGCCCAGTGTATCAGGGACCACAGTTGGTCCCAGCAGAGACAGACGCTCTTGTGAGTCCCTTCCCTCGCTCACTTGGCTAAACAGGGAGCTTTTGCTGTGCTCCTGCCATCATTTGCCACCTCCCGTCTGCGCCATGCAGCAGCCCTGAGCATCTGATGGGGGTCATGATGAAATTCTGCACAGTGTGTGTGTATGTGCATGTGCACGGGGTGCTGGCTGCCTGGTCCTAGACCCAGCTGTGCAGGAGATCCTATTACCTGACCCAGAACAGAAGCCAGGAGGGGGAAGGTTGGCTTACTCTTCCCATCAGGCTTGCAGCCACCCTGCAAACACTAGTTTTCCTAAAAAGGCACTGGAAAGCTTGAACAGCAATACTGCTGTGGCATTTATTAATTTTTTAGCATAGCTCTCCCCCCACCTCCACTGTGATTTGCATACCTGTTAATCCTCTCCCTGCTGCAATAATTCTGTGAAGGATAGGAAAATTATATCTGAGCAATAACTCCTTGACTCTGAAGCTGTGGAAGACCCTGCATGCCATCATGATCAGAGCAGAGACTTCCAGCAAGTAGAAGCAGGAGGTTTAACCTCCTAAGAGCTGCATGTCATCTACCAGACCTGAGGAAAGCCATCCATCTTGAGTATGTGAAACCCAGCCCCACCAGTCTCAGATGGCTCTGGCTCCAGAAAACCCTTGCCCTTGGCAATATTTTGCCTTGACAAAATTTCTGTTCCCTACCGGCAGTGTCCCCGCTGCAGCAAAGCTGCTTCCCGTGGGAGAGGGGAGGAAAGCCCTGCTCTCCGGAGGTTTCATCACTTCCCCCAGCCCTGCCTGGGGAGCTGGGAACACCCCCCCCTGCTTCCTGCACATGCTGGGACTGAGCATCCCACAGGGCTGTGCTGCCAGGGTAGCTCTGACCCCGGCCCTTTAGATGGCTTATGATGAGTTTTGTGACAGTTTCAGCCAGCAAGAAGCTGCAGACTCTAGCAGCTTAATTCATCACTTTTCTTACTGTTGCCTCTGTCCTTGTCCACCCAGCTTTTTATTTCATTTGGGTCTGTGGATGAAAAACATCTCTTCCAGTAAAAATCCTAAAGATGAGTCAGTCAGGTCCAGGTCCAGGCCCAGGGAGAGAGAGCAAACTGCTCCAGAAATCCCTGGAAAAGCTGAGCCAGTTTGTCATGTCATCCTGCTTCCTCTGTGACCAGCAGGGGACAGGGCAAGTAGGCAAGGGGAGGAAGGACAGCAGGGTGATGAGTAGGTGGTGGAGAGCTCTAGGGAGCTCACTGTCCTTATTTGGAGACAGCAGTGTGGGTGGACAACAGAGGAAAGCACAGGAGAAGAGCAGGAAACTAAGTTTCAGGAGGCAACTTTTATCAAATGATGATAAGTCCCCTAACAGCAAGCATCTCTCAGTGAGAGAGTGACTAAAACCCCAGTTTGCTGCAGTTCTGTTAAAACTGTGCTGTGCTCTGGCTCTCCTGGAGAAATAAATAATTTTTAAGGTCTGAAAGCTGCACCTTTGAAGGCTCTGGCATCAGCACAGCATCCTTGTGTGCTGTATGTGCCCCTGCTTATACAGCTGTATAGACTCAGTGTGCAGTGGAGAGGTAGGTGGGAGAAGAGAGGTGATGCTCACCATCATCTCTGCCCTGTGTTCCTGAGAAATAGCCTCTTTCTGCCAAGCACAGGCAGTGGCTGCTGGATAGGGCATCAGAGGCATCAGGACAGCACACCCAGCAGGTGAGCCAGGGTGAAGAAAGACTTCAGCAATGTCCTGTACCCCCACAACAGGGAGCAACCCCGGCCTCTCTAGGGACAGGCCCCGAGCTCAGAGGCTTATGCCACAGGCAGGGGGAGCTGGGAGGGTGGGCCAGCCACAACAGGGGTAGGCAGGCTAATGCAGGCAGGCTGGGTGTTGGTGCTCACACAGTGCACAGCCTCGAAGCACACTGGGACAGTCATTCACCAGGCACACCGGCAGCACTTGCCTCATCAGGCACAGGCAGCGAGGCCTGGGAAGTTCCTCTTTCTGGGCTATATTAAGGCACATACAACGGCTCGAGACTGGGGTGAGAGGACAGCAAGAAGTTGTGAAAGAGCAGCACACCAGAGCCTCTGAGTAACTAAGGCCTTTTGGCACCGTTTCAGAAAATGGGGTGGTCCAGTTAGGGAGTTCAGGAAATTGTCTGAGTTAGATTAAACATTTTCTAAAACCTTCTGGGTGCTTGAGAGCTGACTTGAAAGTTGGCAAAGTTAAATAAAACAAAAGTTAACACATTCCCCTCAATTTATTTTGTTACAGGGCTAGTATAAAGTCAGCCTATTTTTCATTAGTTTCAACATCCCCTTCCATCTGAAGGCAGAAGTGTCTGCACAGTAAAATCCCGGGATGCTTGCACAGCAGTGCAGGGGGCCACATGTGACACATAAGAGCTTTAGAACACATTCCAAAAGCCATAAACCACATAACTTTCAGGCAGAAAACCAAATTTCGCTGGTTGAAGCCTGGGTGTAAAAGAGTTTCTGTGGGTCTGTGGCTCGCTGGAGTCTTCCTTCAGCACCAAACCCAGGGAGTGCCCAGCAACATACAGCTTGCTCTGGACATGCTGCTTGTTCTCCAGTAGCCACATGTTGTCCCACAGGAGACAGGACTGTCACAGTTTGGGCAAGAGAAGCATCAGGTCTCACAGCCCTGCACAACATCAGCAATGGAAACAACAGTGGTGTTTCTCTCTGGAGAGGACAGGGAGTACTGAAGTGCATGGTGTCTGAGTGAAGCAAGAACCCCTCTGCCCTCATGTCCAGGGTGGGCAGCCTGTGAGAGGGCTGACCTCAATCTGTGTATCTCCCCTTTCTTTCACAGGCCAAGTGGTGTACAAGCTGTGTGGAGAGAAGGGTTTCCAGTGCTCATGTAGACTGTGAAAAGCCAGGAGTTGCAGAGCAAACTTGCACCTTGCACCTATTCATCTCCCTGGGGGAAAGAAACAGAGCCCCTGATGCAGAAACTCCACCAGCCTGGGAAACTACCTGCTCCTGCCTCTTGGGAAAAGTTTCTACTGGTGGAATCGGAAGCGCTATCAGGCACAGAGCAGATGCTGGCAGCTTCCTCGCTCCATGGAAGTACGGAAGTAGGAAACCCATTTAGACAAACAGTTCCACATAAATCTTAGCCCGATGTTTCTTGCCTGTACAATCTCTGCAAAGGGTAAATTGAACTCTGCTTCATTGACGAAGCCCGGTGCTATTAGTTATACCTGTCTTTACAGCAGAGCTGCTTTGGGTGAGAAAAGAAAAGCAGTATGGCCCCAGGAGAGAGAAAGAAATCAGAACATAAATGCAGGTATCAAAGCAGAAAAATGCAGAGAGTGGTATTAGCCCAGGGTATGTTGGAGAAGAAAACAAACTCTTATCACAGCAAGAGCAGAGGAAGCCATCTCACTGAAGGGAGGAGACAAGGAGGACAGCTGACATCCTGCAGAGAGGGAATCTAAGGTCCGCGGGAAGGAGAGCGCAGCCCCAAAGGCATGGCACTGGGAGGGGATGCAGCTCTTAAAGACACAGCTTCACCGAGCGCCTCTGCTGACAGGCAGCCCGAGCGAGCCAAAGGAGCAGTTCCCAGGCAGCCAAGGAGCCTGAGGGCAGGTCTGTGAGCACCCCTGTTTTCAAACGATGTGGTTTACAGGCTCCTTGACATCCACAAAGTCTCAGGAGAAAGTGAGAGCCTAAGCACCCACCTGGAATCTGGTCAGATGAAAATGAATTATAAAAGAAGCCAAGATTTATTGCCTTAAAAAATTTATTAACAGGACAAAGAGAACAACTTTCTGCAGGAGCAATGGTGGGAGGCAGCAGTAAGAAATGGAGTTTTGCCTTTGAAGGTGGTCATCTCCAGGGAGAAGCTGTTAGCCTGTTTCTGACCACGTAGGGGCCAAAACTCCTACCCAGTGCCCAGTCCCTTCTGACAGATGCTGAGCATCCAAAGAGCAATGCAGAGGGACCAAGCAGAACCAGTAAGGACATTTCCCCCTTCGGGGTACAAACCTCACATCAAAAAGTGATGGGCACTTTGGCTAACCCTGCAAAAACCACAAAAGCCTGTTTGCTCCCCTCTTGGAAGGAGCAATTGCTGATCTGCCATCAGGCACAAGATTTCCGAGGCATCACCCTTTTTATAGCCAGGAATCAAGAAGTGATTCCTGCTCTGACCTCTAGCAGAGAGGGAGTGATGCTGTGGGGATGAGGGAAGGAGGAATGATCCAAGGGAGGATTCCCAGCAGTGAGTCAGAGGGGAAAGAGATTGAGGTGGAACTGATAAAAATAGTTTGGGGAACAGGGACAAATTCTAAAAGAAAAGAGCCTTTGTGCAAAGAGGATAAAATAAAATCAGAAAGGGCTGGAGCAGCATGAAAGATATGGAGTTGAAACTGAAGACCAGGAAGAAAAGGCAGGAAGGGAACACAGAGAGGTTCCGGTCAGTCCTGGTGGTAACCTTTTAACACTATTGTAGCATTTTGTAACATTGTAACACAAACGCAACATTTTAACACCAGGGCTTATTGGAAGGATTGCTATTTCTAGTAATCTGTGAGTGTTGTCTGCACTGGCAGGTGGGGGCGAAGACACTTCTCCTCATGACT
Organism: Pachyramphus minor; assembly: GCA_013397135.1. Taxonomy (NCBI): domain Eukaryota; kingdom Metazoa; phylum Chordata; class Aves; order Passeriformes; family Tyrannidae; genus Pachyramphus; species Pachyramphus minor. The sequence continues at coordinate 6,836 of VYXB01005003.1, read as the reverse complement.
TCAGCTTCCAATTACATTCTTCATGTCCACAGAGGGGTACTTGAGGCAGAAAAGCTAAAGGAAAACCCTGTTCCTGTGTAAAGACACACAGAGCACACACAGACCCCCAATCCTTGCTTATCTTACGTATGGCTGGGTAGAAGATGGAAGTTTACCTGCCAGGAGTTAACCTTCAGGAACCCTATTGCAAGAACATTTTCCCATTAATGCTGTTAGTGGGACTGTGATTGCATTGTTTAAGAAAGCCACAATCAACCAACAAGCAGAGCTGAGCTCTGTACGTGCACTCTGTGTAAAAACACTTCGCTTCTTTTGCTGCCTGAAAAGAGGGTCTTGCCAGGAGAGGTGCTGAAGACAGTTCAGTGTTTTAGGATCTTGCCCTGTCCAGTGAGCAGAATTCACCTCTCAGTGTTCAGTTCCCTGGTGTGAGACTGACCAGCCAAGGACACACACACAGTGCTTGCTTGCGGGTGGAGCGGTGTATGTTCAGAACCAACCTTAGTCAAGGGCCTTCGTGTACATCTCTCCCTCCCAAACTCTCAGGTTGATAACACACAAGGTACTCGGCAGCACAAAGACATGTTTTTTAAACTGTAACCACTTTGTCCAGCTCTGATATCAGTCATACCCTCATAAATATTTTCTGGTGAGTCCACCTCATGTTGGACAGGGCAAGGAGTAAAAATTCCTACTGGTGCCCCCACCCATGTGAAATACCACAAGATAGCAACCACTCTGCCAGTTTGGATTCCACCCTTTAGTACAAGAAACTATGGAAATCAATGTAGGCATTTGTCTTATCACTTCCCCTTCTTCTCCAGGGGATCTGTCACACAAGCAAATTACAATTACAATGAAAGGGACTAATCCCAGCACAGCTCTTGGGCTTCCCACAGATCCATCCCTGCTCTTCACCTGCTCTCCATCTCTGGCCATTCAATTCTGTGGGTCCTGCTCTGCCTACATCATGCATTTTCTTTTGAACTTTTATTTTTCCTGTCTGTGGTTGAACATCCTTCCATGCACATAACATTTAATTTATGCTTGTCACAGTGACGTTCACCACACCATCCTCGATGCAACAGAAGCCATTTGCTCATGTTGATTTACTGTAAGGGCTGCTTTCATTTGTTGACTAAGATGTGAACTTTTGCTCATTCCTGTCGGAGCGCACAGAGACGCCTAACGATGTTACTGCAGCTCAGAGCTGTGACCCAGTCCAGAGGGAAGCATCTTGGAGCTCTGACAAAAGCTGCAAGGGAAGTCCCCCTCTGATCCCTGAGCTGTGGTTTACAAGCCAGATGGTAACTTTTATGTATGGATGGCCTTTAACCACACTAAGACACTTATTTGCAGGAGACCTGGCCTGCTGATAGAGGCTCTGTATTTGCAAACAAACAAACTGGTCGAGATAAAAACAAAGTTCTGCTTTCAAGTGTGTTTCACTGGAAACAATACCAAAACCAAGTCCAGCCATTATATTCAAAAGACAAGTAAACTCTCTCCCCAAACCCCATATCTCGGAAATCCCATTATCTCAGGAACAAAGACTATCAGGGACCAAGCTCTTTGTCAGAGCTGTCCTCTAGAGCTAAGTCACAAGGTGCCTGCTTGGGGCTGCTTTGTAGGTGGGGGAATACCACTGGTCTGTACTGGCAAAGTGCTTCTACTGTGGGTGCAGATGTAGCAGCAAAGCTGGTTAGATAGAACTACAAAACCAGCCCTGACAAAGAGCAAAGCAAGTAGCTCCAGCAGCTGTCAAGCTCCATGGGACTGGTTAGCTTGATGTGAGCATGCCTGCATGAGGCAGGATCACACAAATGCTTGCTCACAACTGGCTGTGGTGGACACAGTGCAGAGCCATCTACTTTATAAGAACTCTCATGTGTTGCACTATTCTTTGCAATGGTGTGTACAAATACTTACCTGTGAAGTAAGTCAAAATAACAAACCCTGTGGTGACTATTTCACACTTGATGTGAGAAGAGAAAATGGGATTTTTCTGCACTAAAAAAAAAATAGGACAAGGCACCAACTTGTTGATATTCTTATTATGCTAGTTAGCCTACCTCAGACTGGTACACAACAAGGCCAAGCAATTGTGGAGTGTGTTTGAGATGAGAAAGAAGAAAGGGGAAAAAAGAAAAAGTTCTCTAAAGGAAAGTTCAGGTACATTTCAAAGCACTACAGCTCTAAAAACACCAAAGGAGTTTTATCAAACTTCCCAGGAAAACTTTCTTCTGAGAGGAAATAGGGCAAGTGAGATTTCAAAGGGAGATGTCTGAGATGATGACTGAAAAAACCTCCAACCCTGAGCCTCCTGGATGTGCATTTGTCCTGAGCTGTAAGTAGCATGGCTACTGTCAGGCTGTAATTAAGATGAGAATATGCACTAGGCTCATTGACTACAGTTCTGGATTAGTCTTGGCTATAGTTAAGACCTTGGTTTTAACCAAAGCAGCTGAATTACCACAAAGCACTGATTCACCAACCCTTAAAAAGAGTGCAGCCTTTTAAAAATTATTATTATTTTTTATTATTTAATTTCTCTTCTAATTAACAGCAGGTAGTGAATAAGAAAGTGTTTATCCTCCTCCCCCACCTCAGCTCACTACCCTGCTGTGTTATGACAGATGGAATGTTAATTAATGTGACCTGGCAGAGAATATTTAATTTGAGACAGAGTATCATGGAAACATCTGACTGCCTCAGGGCTGGTCACCTACCAGGTACGCCCTGGAAAACCCTCTTGTGTGCCATCCCAGGGGCACCCACAGCTTTTAGAGGAGCTGATCCAGAAAGAAGTTAAAGGGTCTGCCCACACTGGGTTTTCTGGGGGATCTGGAGGGTCTGGAGCTGCACACTGAGAGATTCCTCGGGGAGGAGAGGTTTATGGAGCTGCCTCAAGTCAGTCCCTGGGTGTCCCTGCTCCACCTCCTATGTGCCTGGCCTCCTCCTCTGCCTGCTTACAAGCCCAGGACTCCTTGTCCTTTTTCAGGTGTTTCACTAAGTGATCGCTTCTTGCTTACCAGTGTGCCCAGTACACCCAGTGTGCCCAGTACACCCAGTGTGCCCAGGCACAGCCAGCTTGGAGCCAGAGGTCAGGACTCCCTCTGGCCTCATGAGCTGCCAAGGGACGTGACCCTGAGCACAGGGCCTGGCCCGTGCAGATTGTCCCTCCCAGACAGGCTGTCCCTCCAGCACATGCCTGAAGTCTCCTCAGACAGAAACTGCAGGGAGTATTTAAAGAGAAACCACACGGAGCATGGCTTTACAAAGCCTCGGAGTAATGCCAATACATCCATGTGGTTGTAGAGTAAAGCAACAAACAAACAAACAGTCAGTGGAGGCTTTTTAAAGCTCTGTGTTGCTACTGAAGTATTTGAAAGGGTATTTGACTGAAAACTTGACGTGAAGAAAAGCACCTGACTCCACTATTCTCAGTCTCCTCTAACCCTGTGAAGGCAAGGAGGAAGGAAGTGCTGAATTACAGGTTATCATCTTATTTTTGTAGTAGTTGGTGTGAGGTTATAAATACAAGTAAAAGAAGAAACTCATTCCCTAGGCCTGATGGGAGCACCAGGACAACAGCTGCTTGGAAACTGAGGGGTGCTGAGCCCCTCTGTGTCCTCAATGTGCTTTGCTCAGCAGGAGCTGTGTGTGGCACAGCACCCTGCAAGTACCGGTGTCAAAATGTGAGCTCCTCAAAGTGAGGTGTTCAGTCTGGGCAACCCAGCTGTGATTTTAAATTGAGGGTATTCCTTTAAAATAGTGCCATTCATTTGCAAATACAGGAAGATACTGACATGGTGAAGAATCTTTGTCAAGCTGCACGCAGCCCCGTATGTGAAAGATCGAACTTTCAGTTATCCTTGAAAATACTAATTTAACAGATGACTTACCAGATGCTATCTCTTAAGAGATTTGGGACAGTGATTTCTAATAACTTTAACAAATAGAAACAGTATCCTGCATGCAGGCACACACATGCACAAACACAAACACGCCTTGAAATGTAGGAATCAAAAAGCTTTTCTACCTGCGAAAAACTGCATACTGTTATTGCCAGGAGCAGCCTTTCTGACCACAGATATCTAAAAGACAGAGTGGTCTTTGGGTACTATTTAGTTCCAAAGGGGCTATAAAAGGCAGATGGTCTCATTAGAAACAATTTATGCATATATATTTCTAGGAGTTGTACACTGCCAGAATAGGTTTAGCTCTTTCACCATACGAGGAAAATATCACCACTTGCAAATGTTTCCAGTTTGCAAAATAATGACCTATCCAAAGTAGCTAAGCAACTAATTACTCAAATACTAGAAGGTTATATGCCAATATTATCACATTGTTGGTCTCCTGGGTAAACAACTTCACATTCCTCAAACTGCCATACAGTGTCATTAGATTGTGCAGGAAAGTCCTTTCTTAATAGTACAGCAGCAGCAGCCCCAGTGCCCCTGTGCTTATGCCATCATTTCAACTATTATTTCCAATCTCCAAGTCAAATCACTTATTAATTAGAGAGGCAACTCCAGCAAACCCAATTACCTGCAGGCAGTTTCTTCCCAGATGTGAAGCCCTTCTTGGAGATGGACCATGAAGCCAGTTGCTGGGGAATGTTTGTGATTTTTCTCCCCAACATAACAACTTTTACACTTAACTCTGGCAATACCTCTTCTGGCCGCTGCCCGTGACATGTCTGCTGGATGCATTCCTCCCCCAAGCTCCAAATCCCAGAGAATTCAGCCTATACAGCCTCAGGATGTGTAGAGACAGCCATGTGCAGGCTTGTGTACTTTTAAGGCCTGTACTCAGTGTCTTTGAATGTTTCTTAGGGGTAGAGCAGGCAGAGCGCAAAGCAAGAAATGATGAATTGTGTAGAGAAGTGGGGTTGGCTCAGGAAATTGCAAAAGACAGCGGTTCGAAGACTTGGTTTCTGGATTCACTTAAAACAAACAAATACTTTTGATGATGGATTTTTCATCAAAAAGGCATTGAGAGGACCTGTTTTGGAAGGGGGAGGGGAGGGAGTGCTTTTGTGGAAGATGTGTGAGGGGCTGTGTGGAGCACTGGGTTTGTGTGCCCTTATCTCCATTTTTTAGGATGCTCTGAAGACAGAGCATGTAACAACAAACGCAAACTATTCTCCGTTGTAGATTAGTCACTAAAGGGGCCGTCACAGCTATTTAACAAGTACATTCCACTTGCAAAGACTCGTTCTGTGGGACTCCTGCATTCGAGTTGTATGGTGGTTTTGGAAGATGCGATATGGTGCTTACAGTCAACCTATGGTGTGTTTCATGTTGCATGTAGGGTGGAAAATAACAGGTCTATCCTTCATAATAGTTGAGGAACTAGTAAGTACTTGGGTCTGTATAAAGGATGAGGGGATGAGGATGGTGGAGAAAGAGACCAGATAGGGTGATTAGGAGGATGTCCCTGTTTTCTTGGATAATTTTCTTATGGTGTTTTCTAGATGGCTGAGTTCCAGTTCAGACACTCCCTCGGCAGACGATCAGTGACACTAATTATGTCCATGCAGAACAGAAGTGTGTATGAGACTATAGAAAAATCTGTCAGCCTGAGCAGTTGCAAATTATGGTCAAGATTCTTGAAAATAACCTTGCCTTTGCCAGGCAAAGGTCCCCATCCCCATAGCACCCAACAGCCTCAGTTTGTAGTACATGTCTACACCACCCCAGAACTGTAACAAAATATTTTGCTATCGCCTTCTCTTCCTCACTCCAGATAAGTCCCAGTCATCTTCTGCTTACCCTGTGTCTGTGGGCCAGCAGCCTCCCTTGTAAAGAAGCCAGGATTACCCAGCTGAGGCCATGTGCCTTCATTCTTCTCACCTTGCCCTGAGAGACAAGGTGATGCTGTTTTGCAGTCTGTGAACTCAAACACAGAGGATAGTGACCATATTCGAGGATATTTACGCACCAGTGTCATATGGAAAATCTGCAGCAAGCAGGGACTCAAATCCATATCTCCTAAATCCAAGGTTAGTAGATTAATCATTTCCTTTCAGCCATCTGTCCAACAGTAAAGTATTTCTGAATTTGTATTGGATTTCTCCTGGAGGAATTAACCACTGACACACTTTTACCTTACAGGTGATGTAAAAATACAAAAAAACAAGAAGAAAAAAGGAAAAAAAAGGAAAAAAGAAAGAAGTACTTAATTACATCATAAATATGTATAGCTTAAACCCTTGGCTTAACCTGACCGCTCCAGGACTGATCCTTAATTTGCTGCAAGTTATATTGGTTGTTAGAAAACAAAATATGTTGCACTATTGAAAATAAGTAACTAAAAAAAAGTTACCCTCACCAAACAATACAGGAAAATACAGGGAAAAAAGGGATGTAAATTGAAGCTCACTCTCTCTCTGTGTTTATGAGTCAGCCTACCAGATTTCTGGAGCAATTTCCAATTGTACAGCACCACTGAATAGGTGCAGCATAAAGCACCCACTATATCTTTATGTACTAGTTCGTGCTCTCACCCATGTGAGGTGATCCCCATAGCAACATACTGCCTCGGCAATACAGAGCCTCTAAAGGTCAGCCCAGAAAACAACAACAGTATTTCACAAAATCTCTAAAACAAATACTATTTTATTTCAGCAACATGGAAATTAAACACACTCTAAATTCTACCAGACCAAGGACATTCAGGCCTCCTTTCAAAGCATGACAAGGAAAGCTCGTCAGCCTTTTTGTACTATGGAGAATCCACCTGATAGACACAACCTGCTAGTGAAATTTCTGATTTAAAAAAACCGAACTGGACAGAGCATAACAGTGTCTTCTTCCACAGGAGTAAAAGCT
>VYXB01005001.1:129822-165855 GCA_013397135.1 Pachyramphus minor | reverse complement strand
TTGAGCTTGGATGAAATGATCCTTGGGTATTAACCAGCTTTCCTGGGCTCTTCCTGCAGTGGCACCTTGAGGAGTCTAAAGTCTGCTCTACTGCAGTCCAGGGCTGTGATCTTGCTTTTACTCTGTTCATTCCCTCCTTTCTTGACTCTGAATGTCACCATCTCATGGTCCCTGCATCCAAGGCTGCTTTCAGCCTTCATGTTCCCAGTGAGACCCTCCCTGTTTTGGAGTATGAGATTCAGCACTGCATCTGTCCTTGCTGGTTTCTCTATCAGCTGAGACAGGAAGTTGTCACTGATGTCCTTCATGAGCCTCCTGGGTTACATATGGTTTCTTTCTAGTACACATTAATGTGATTGAAGCCCTCCAGGGCCTGTGGACATGAGCCTGCTCCTATTTGTAGGAGGCCTCATCCACTCATTCTTCCTGATCTTTTTTTTCAGCCTAATACTGCAAGTGAAAAAGGTTTATAATCTACAAAACCATTGCAAGATGTCTTACTAGATCAGATAGCTTCGAGTTTATCAGACTTACTCTGTGGGATGTCCAGCAGTGTCTATCTTTCATGCTTGTCTATTCAACTAATGAGATTTAGTGCGTGTGACTGTTCATTTTAGAGATCTTTGTATTCAGAGATTGATAGTATTGTGAATCCAAAATTATCTTCCAAGAACCATATCATTCCAGTGGTGATGTCTGTCCCTGGATGCTGATTAGAGTATTTTCTTGTATGAATTCGATTTAAATATAACTTCCCTTGTAAAGAAGGGAGACTGACATATTTCTTCATGGCTGCAGGTCCATTGTAGCTCCTGAATTTGTCAGCCATTCAGCTTCTCATTGACTTACCTTGATGGTGAAATGGGCTTGTTCTGCACTTGTATGATAGGAATTTTGTTGATTGGGTCATATGTAATTTCTCAGAATCAATACTTTACAGTTTATAACTGATTGTGATGATCGTTCTGACCTAAAGAGTAAACACTGTGTAATCAATTTCATCCTTACCTCTGTATTGCAATAGTCCCAATCGTGGGCTTCGTTGCCCAACAACCTAGAAAGTTTTGTGACCAAAAATTTTGTGGATCCTGAAAAGCTATTCAGGCGGCATGGAAGTGACCCACAGAGGATAACTTAAACACCAGTTCTACTTAGGTATGTCTCAGTTTATTACAAATCCTGAGAAAATTCGAACACAAACCTTTTTGTTTTGTATTGCTAGCTCTAGAGCTTCCTATTCAGTGAGGTATTGGAAGCAAACAGTAAAAAATACTGGGGAAAGGGATCTGTACAATATTAAAAATCACCATGCCTAGGAATCTTTGTTTGGGCCAAGTTCTGTGGTACTAGGTAGTGCAGAAAAATGCAAATGAAAAGAAATTAACCCAAAGAGCTTAAGATTAGATGTAAGTTGTCAATAAATAACTGACTTCTCTCCTTGCTTTCGCTTGTCTTGTCAGATAAAGTATCACATAATGGCTCAAATTCATTCATGTTGGAACAACCGATATCTTTAGTTACATTTGCATTTATTACTTACAGGACAAAATTGGTGTTGAATGAGAAAAAAACCCCAAACAGCTTCCTTAATAAATGCAGTAGTCTTTAAAAACATTGGTAGTTCATGGCAGTGTCTCTATGAAATTGTATTCAACATAAACTTGTCTGTAGCTAGAGATTGAAGTCATGATGAGTATTTTCTTGTTAATAACTCTATAACTAAGGAGAGAGCTGTGGTGAGGTGCATCTGTGGTCCCTGCTTCATTAATACATAAATAGAACTTAGCCAAACTCTCAGGTACACCATAGAAACCAATACACTGGTCACCTTTTATGCAGGAATTATGCAGTTTAGTCCATTGCAATGTGAGGGAAACAGTCCAACAACTCTACTATACATTAAAGCTACAGTTGTGGCCTACAGGGAATGATTTACTGAGAGATATTGGAGAGGTTTTTACTTTTATGACAAAGATTCTTTGAGACAATTGTTCTTGTCTAACCTTATATGTAATATAGTTATTGAAATGCGGAGTTGCATTGCTAATATCTTCTCTTGACATTTTTCCAAAAGCCAGGTCACTTTAGTTACTGAAAGTTTCAATGGCCCTTTGAGGACCATTTTATTAGTTATGAAACATTAATCACAGGTATGCACAGGCAGCAGCTGACTCCCTGCCCATACCACTGAATTTAGTGAGAAGCACAACAGTCCTTAAAAAAGTCAAGAATAATTTCAAAGTAAAAAATAATTTCAAACCAAAACAAAAGTTGGTAGCTTCTTTAAAATCACTGCTTGCTCTTTTTTTTTAATCCATATGAAAATAACTCCCTACATTTTAAAGAGGTGTTTGACCAGGCTCCATACCTTCTCGCTCCGAAACGAATGTCTGGCAGCATGACCTGTGAAGTGAGTAGTCCTGTCATGGCATGAATCAATCAGAAGACTCTCATGTGGAGAAGGTGAAGATGGTCATCTTTCAGCCTAGAGCTGACTTTCTTTGCAAAATCAGAATATGCACTAGACTTGAAGAAGTATCTGAATTCTCCCCTGTCTCTGAAACTTTGAAATTTCTTTGTATGGTGGTAAAGGTACATTAGAAGTAAAAAAAAAATAAATTCTCTTTCTTCCAGTACAGACTACTGCAAGAGACCTATTTCTGGATTATGTCTGTTTCATTGTATGGTAGAACATACTCAGGTATATACAAAGGTGTATCCACATCTTTATTGGAGTGCTCCAAGAGATAGTTCAAAAGGAAACTTTTTTTTGGGGGGGATGCAGAATATTGATCTCTGAGTATGGCTGTCAGTTCTGGAATTTTAGCTCTACTTGTATTGAAGTCCTTTTTCTCCCATGGTGCCGTGATGGTGTTATCTGCTGGTCAGCATCATTGTGGTCAGAAAAAGAAAGTTCTAAATGGAAGCAACTGCTCAAATGGCAATACTGCATGTGCTAAGTACTTAAACAATAAGACTTGAAGTTTTAGTATCAAATTGTATATTTGTGGGGGGTTTTGTAGTTTCTGTTTGTTGGGGTTTATTTATGTATTTAGTTTATTTTATTTTCAGGAAAGACTGCTTCAAGTCAGCTCCTTTACGTTACCTTAAGGAGCATGAAATGAATGATGTGACTGTGGTAGTAAAGATACATGAAACTCAGTGAAACTCAGTGGGAGCATCAGTTCTCTTATCTCTCTTTCTCTCTTTGGGAACTTGAGGTACAACATGGCTAGAGTACAGATCTAATATTAAAGCTCTATCTGGGGGGGCTGAAGATAAATTAAGAGGAAAATACAAATGAACGTTGGATATTTTCTGCATTATAGTATGGAGAAACTATATTCTTAATTTTTTATTCTTTCAGACAGTATGTGTGTGCGACCTGCACAGTGGAGACAAATCCTAAATATGTCCTATGACAAGACTAAGTGGTTTGTTTCTCAACAAACAGACTAAAATTTTGCAATCTTATGACTGCTTGTGACTGCAGAACATGTTAATAATGCACACCAAGCATTATAATTTCATATACTGTACATCAATGAGCCTTTGAGCAGGTGCAGTTAGGAAGCCAGACTAGAAGTATTTACTTTACTTTGCTGACTGTTTGGACTGGATTGCAGCCATCAAACCATACGTCATCATCTCCTCTCGCTTACTGACCTCATTGTTAAAATTAGTCCTTTCAGGTGCTGAATCTAAACTCATCATTACATAATTTTAGCAAGATTTATAAAGGGACTTTTTGAAAGTGCTGTTTGCTAAGCTGGAATAAGGTTTCCAAAACTAGGTTAATTCATCCAGAAAGATTTTTGACTACAGACTCTAGTCATGTTAAAAACAACATTTGTCCAGGTTGAATTGGATGAATTGTACAGTTTGTCTCCGTGTAGTGTGGAGGAGGGATTTTGCAGTATGTGCTGCTTACAGAAAGCTCTGTGTGCTGCCAGGGAGTGGAGGCACACTGAAGAATTGCTCTGCCATTGGTGTCCATCTCCGTGTTGATTTTCTGCTCTTTCTACTCCTGCTTCTCCATCTCCTCCTCTGTGAAGGCTGAAAAGCCCCAGCTCAGTGCTTTTCCATGTTTTAGGGCAGCTTCTTCTCTCATTTTTGTTCCATTCAACAATAAAGCTGTTGAAAACACTGTCTTCAATAAATGTACCGTATACTTTAGATCAGAAGATTCAGTGAAAAAAGATTTCATTTTGTCCTGAGAATTTTTAAGTTGCATTTGCAGGACTGATTTTATGTCAGCTCTTAGGATATTACAGGTTTTGCAAACAAAACGTGTAACTCCTATTGGACAACTTGAAGGAAGGCAAGTGTGATCAATGACGAATTGTTCATATGTGGTGAGAAGTTAAGCACAGGAATAGATATAGGTACCAACATTATGGAAAATGTTAATATCAGTCCAAAAATGGGACAGTCTTTCAAAACAGAGGAAAAGGCAGGGCTAATTTAGGCTGGGCAACAATGCTGTCGTGATGTAAGGTCAAGCTCATCCATAAAAGCAGCTTATTGCATTGTTCTTTAACTGGCTTAATTTAGACACTACATTATGTCTAAGCTGTGTGGTGTAAGCAGTGAGTTTTCAAATGGCTGTCTGCCCCTTGCTCCTCACTCCTCTGACCTCTCAGGTCGTATCTCCTCCATAAGAAGAACAAACCCAAACATAACAGAAGGGTCATCATGTAAATTTTGCATATAAATTTTGGATTCTGAGTGCAGTGCTAATACAGTGAAACAAAACCTAAATATAAATGTAAATAAATATTAGTCTTTTGTGAGATAATGCTCTACAGTTAAGCACGGAATAAGTAGTACTTAAACAAACAAAAAAATCAACTATATTTACTTAGCTTTCTGTTCTCTGTGCCTTTTGAATGCTCTCCATTCTTAATTTTTTAATTCAATTTACAACCAACAGGTTAAGAGACTCTCTTTGCAAATGTTAGAAAATTCAAGATATTGTAACTTTGGTGTTCTTTCAGGAGTCTCCCAGTCTTCTATTCTCTTTCTTTCATACATGGTTGTGTACACATCCTTATAAAAAAGCCATTTTGGGAGATCGCAGTCTCTGACACTTCTGAGACCCTTTACAGGGACTATGGTAAAGTGCAGCACTGAAGGCAGTGAGACAAAGGGAATGGAAATGTAACAAGTATGTGACATAAGGTTTTGAGGATCCTGTTAGCAAAAATCAACCTAAGTCTCAGAATTCAAAGTCAGTTCTAATTTTGATAATACTATGGTCAGAATGTACCAAGCCTGTAACAATGACAAGTATGTATAGAAGCGTGGAATCTGAAAAGCATAAACGTAAAACTTCTTCTCATGAATGGTCAATTGTGATATTTCAATTCCATATTCAAATATCTTTTGTTACAGTTGGTTTTGGCTGCTTTTTAGCTATTATGGTACCTAATGGATAACTGTAAAAGTCTAAGGCTCTGGAAGTGAGCCTGTGAAATTTCTTATTTGAGCATTGATTAAAAAAATAGTATAAGAAATACAGGAGAGATAAAAATTGCTTTGAATTGCATGTTTCACAGTAACAGATCAAAGGGTATTTTTTTCTGTATAATATGTAAAAACGCTTTTTACTTCACCAGCTTAAGTGTCCTAGTAGCATGTGCAGCTTGTGGAACAATATGATTCTTTGGAAGAACATCTCTACGTATTTTAGAGTGATTAAATAGCTACCAAGGCATCCCCTAATTTGATTAAAACTGCAGTCTTCTAGAAAGAATTTTAACTATCACTGCTTCTGTATGAAAAATGCATGAGTTTGTGTCTCCCAGTGATAAAATCTGAGAGCAATATCTGGGACAGTTTGTTTTTCAGGCTATCCTTCCAAAAGCACTTTCATGGCTTAAGAGTTTACTTTCCACTTTTCTGAAAATTATTATAATGCTGATCATAAAGTCAAGAAGATGATGGCATGTCAGAGAAAAAAAGTGTTATTTTCTTGAAAGTATGTGGAATAATTCACCTACAGGTATACTGTAACTGTAAAGCTGAAATGTTTTTCATCTTTTCTTCCATCCTTTCATGTTCTATTTTATGTAGAAGGTGAAAACTCAAAGCTTTTAAAAGGAATCATTTGGTGAGATATATAGTGCGAGGTTACACGGGGATTTATCATGCAAAATGACACCTAAATAGTGTCAGGAGGCTGAGTGGGACTGCAAACATGGTTAACTGCATAAACAGGCAACTTTATTTCAACAACATCTAAGTCAATGTCAGCATTTGTGTGAGTGCTGAGAGGGGAGTGGGCAGGACAGAGCAGGTTGTGGCACCAAGGCTGCCTTTGAATCAGCCCAGAAGGAAAGAGTCTTGGTCCACTGCAGCCTGCACTGGAGCCTGTCCATCCTGCTACTCATGCCATGTTTCCCCTTAGGAACTGCAACAGCTCGTGCAGCAGATTAGAAAATTGCAGCAGCTTCTCTTGTGGAAATGGACACAGGGGAAACTGTGTTGCATTGGTCTTGAACTTGATGTCTGCAGGAGGGTGAGATGTAGGCAGGCACTGGCACTATAGTAGCTGCTGCTGCTGCTGGGCTCTGGCCCATCCGGACCAGGATCTCCCTGTAGAAGGACTGAGTGGAGATGTAGACTATAGGCAGCTTGGCTCTGGCACAGGCCATTCCTCAGCTGGTCAAGCCAACTTGCCAGAAGAAGTCAACATTGTTATCTTTGCAGGCAAGAGGCCCCCCAGTATCACCCTGCAGCAGAGCAGAGAAGACTAAGGTGGTGGTGGGTGGTCCCTATCAGCATGTAGGGCTGAATCCTTCACTATCCCAGTCCCAGCTAGAGCTGGATTCCCAGCAGAGCAAGGCTCTGCTCAGGTGCTGGAGCCTCCAGAACCTCAACTGGGAACAGGTCCTGGGTCATTTCAGGTAAGAATCTCTCTCCTCTGTGCTCAGGGTTCCCAGAGGTTTGGAGAATGGATGTTCCAGGATCAGCATCAGGACCTCTGGGATCCGAGGAACACTAGGTGGCCTCTCTGGGCAGAGTGCCAGGCCTCTGGGACAAGGGAGCACTGGGCCCTTCCCCATGGATGGGGAAGAGAAGGGAAGTCCCAGCAGTGGTGGGGTCCCAGGTCTGGGAGGGCAGCTGACCAGGCAAAGCACACACTGGGCTGTGTTTGGACAGTGCTGATGGGGCTGCCCACACTGCTGGGGGCTGAGTGACTCAAAGCACACTCCTACCTGGTAGGTGTTGTTGCCATCCTGTGGGTTCCCAGCACACAAGTTTTGGATGTGGATGTGACCTGCATGCCACTGGCTGCTGTTGCAGAGCTGGGTATTGATGAGGTGGACTTTTGCCTCCTGCAGGATGAAGGTTCCTTGTGCAGCTGTGAGCAGAGAACAGAACGAGTACCCAACAGCTCCTTGCCTGTTCCCCTGTCCTCTGTAGGAGTGAAGTCCTTCCAAAGGGCTTGGATCTGCTTCTGGAGGGGTGTTGGATCTCTGTGTCCCTGCTGTCTGGCTCTGGGGAGTCAGGCAGAGCCATTGCTCGCCAAGCCGCTCTCCATCATTTACCAACAGTTCTGGCTCTCTGGGGAGGTCCCAGATGATTGGAAGTTGGCAAATGTCACACCAATCCACAAAAAGGGCCAGAAGGAGGACCCAGGACCTGTCAGTCTGACCTCAGTGCCTGGCAAGGTTATGGAGCAGATCATCCTGGGTGCAATCACACAGTACCTACAGGATGGACAAGGGATCAGACCCAGCCAGCACGGGTTTAGGAAGGGTAGGTCCTGTCTGACCAACCTGATCTCCTTCTATGATCAGGTGACCTGCCTGGTGGATGAGGGAAAGGCTGTTGATGTAGTCTATCTGGACTTCAGCAAAGCCTTTGACACTGTCTCCCACAGCATTCTCCTAAAAAACCTGGCAGCCCATGGCTTGGACAGGGGCACTCTGTGCTGGGTTAGGAACTGGCTGGAGGGCCGGGCCCAGAGAGTGCTGGGGAACGGGGCTGCATCCGACTGGCGGCCGGTCACCAGTGGTGTTCCCCAGGGATCAGTGCTGGGACCAGTCCTGTTTAACATCTTTATTGATGATTTGGATGAGGGGATTGAGTGCATCATTAGCAAATTTGCGGATGACACCAAGCTGGGGGGGAGTGTCGATCAGCTGGAAGGCAGGAGGGCTCTGCAGAGGGACCTGAACAGACTGGAGAGTTGGGCTGATTCCAATGGGATGAGGTTCAACAAGTCCAAGTGCCGGGTCCTGCACTTTGGCCATAACAACCCCCTGCATCGCTACAGGCTGGGGACAGAGTGGCTGGAGAGCAGCCAGACAGAAAGGGACCTGGGGGTGCTGATTGACAGGAGGCTGAACATGAGCCAGCAGTGTGCCCAGGTGGCCAAGAAGGCCAATGGCATCCTGGCCTGCATCAAGAACAGTGTGGCCAGCAGGAGCAGGGAAGTGATCCTTCCCCTGTACTCAGCGCTGGTGAGGCCACACCTGGAGTATTGTGTTCAGTTCTGGGCCCCTCAGTTCAGGAAGGACATTGAGGTGCTGGAGCGGGTCCAGAGAAGAGCAACGAGGCTGGTGAAGGGACTTGAACACAAGTCCTATGAGGAGAGGCTGAGGGAGCTGGGGTTGTTTAGCTTGGAGAAGAGAAGGCTCAGGGGAGACCTCATCGCTCTCTACAACTACCTGAGAGGTAGTTGTAGCCAGGTAGGGGTTGGTCTCTTCTCCCAGGCAATCAGCAGTAGAACAAGAGGGCATGGCCTCAAGTTGTGCCAGGGGAGGTTTAGATATTAGAAAGAAATTCTTTACAGTGAGGGTAATCAGCCATTGGAATGGGTTGCCCAGGGAAGTGGTGGATTCACCGTCCCTGGAGGTTTTTAAGATGAGGCTGGATGTGGCGCTTGGTGCCATGGTCTAGCAACTGTGATGGTAGTGGATCAAAGGTTGGATTGATGATCTCAGAGGTCCTTTCCAACCTGTCTGATTCTATGATTCTATGATCTCTCTGAAGAAACAAACATCACACAGCCTGATTCTGGTTTTGGCCTCTGCTGTCAAGAAGCCCAGCCCATCTTTCCCCGGTGTGACAAGCGTGCCCTCAGGGCATGGGTCCTTTGTAGGAACTTGCTTCTTGCAATTGTGGCACCACAGCCAGAAACGTAACAGCGTTTCAGCTCTAACACTCAGCCTGGCGTCAGGCAGGCAGGAGAGCCGGATTGAGATCCTGGTCCAGATGGGCCAGAGCCCAGCAGCAGCAGCAGCTACTATAGTGCCAGTGCCTGCCTACATCTCACCCTCCTGCAGACATCAAGTTCAAGACCAATGCAACACAATTTCCCCTGTGTCCATTTCCACAGAACAGGCTGGTCCAATTCTAGCAAGGAGATGTCATAACTCTCAGTGTCAGGAACTTAGTGTTTGTGAACCATCAGCCACTAAATCTGGTGCACTTGCACCCCAGGGTTCACCAAGTGACTCAGCAAGGCAGCCCTGAGCACCGTGTGCCACGGGCTGAGGGGGCTGGAAGAGAGATGGATAAAAGGGTGATAGGGAACAGAACCATGTGCTGTAGCAGCTCAGCAGTTCCCTGCCTTCTGCTTCTGGCAGAGAGGAAAGCAGCACTGTGGAGGGTGCAAATGACCTAGCATATTTTAGGCTCCAGGAATGCTGAGCTGGAGGCTGCTAGAAAGCGTGGCATAAGCCCAAACCTCTTCCTGAGCAGTGTCTCAGCTGTGCTCTGCAGTGCCCAGGCACTGGGCATGCTGCAAGGAAATGGGATGGGAACAGCATAGGGGGCTGGAGACAGGAGCACCTGCTGGTGTTGTGGGGATACCCCTGTCCCCTGGCCCTCTTACTACATGGTTTTGTTGCAGCAGTGGGCAGATGAGAGGACCCATTGTGGGCTGATGAGGGTCCCTCCACAGATAATCTGTGTCATTTCTTGTTGGGTGTTGGGCAGGACAATGCAGAGTCATAGAAACATAGAATGGTCTGGCTTGGAGGGGACCTTAAAGATCAATTTTTTCCAACCCCCAGCCAGGCACAGAAACACCCTTTGTTAGACCAGGTTGCTCATCCATCCAACCTGCCCTTGAACACTTCCAGGGATAGGGCATCCACAGCTTCTCTGGGCAACCTCTGCCACTGCTGTGGCAATGACTTAAAATTTTACACATTGAGCGGTACATTAGGTCATCTGGAAATTGTTACAAAATTGGTGGCAACAGCAATAGGAACAAAATTTTAAAAAAGCGACACATTCAAGGTTTTAAAAACCCTTTGTGACACTGATCCCTCTGCCTTAGTTGAGGCAGGAAAATCAAGGAAACAAATGTAGCAATCTTAAGGCCAAAGTTTTTTTGCATGTTATTTAGAAAAGAGATTTGAACAAAAAGATTCCACTGTCATTTTCCTCTTACAGAAGAAACTGGAGCCCTTTGGGGTTAGTCCTGTTTATTTAGTTGGTCTCATTTTACTGCAGAACAGCTTACCCTAATTTCTCAAGGTACAGCAGATGCTGCATATTGGACAGAGCAGCTCTTTGACTGTTCCCCTCCACTGTCCTGGACCGAAGCCCTACCATCTGGGCAGTGTGGTCTCTTGGACATTGACATGTTGGGGTTTTGTGAAGCCATTTCAAATAAATTTAAGTAAGCATTTGGATTTATTATACTTTTTAAAAATTAAATTCTTCTTCAAAAAACTCAGATACATTGACAAATCAAGTTTCTACTATTGAAAAAGTCAGTTATTTTCCTTATTAGTGGTAATTTTTCCCCTCTGATCCTTAAAAGCAAGTTTGAGGCAATTTTAAAAAATTTAAATACATAGTAAAAGAATAAAGTGTTTGAAGCATTCTTTTCACATTTCTTTTTTTTTCTTTTCTTTATTTTTTAAGTATTTGCTACTGGCATATAATCATAACTCATGTGTAAAGGCAATAAGCAATAAGCATTTTTAAAGTAAATTTAATACTGTTTCTTAAAAACCAGAGTCTTAAGGTTATTTTTTTATTTTTCATGACCAAAGTGAAAAAGGTATCATTTTTTACAATTTCTTACATCTCTCAGAGGAATCTATATTCCAAACAGGATTCACATTGCTAAATTTTATGTTAGAGTGTATGTTAAATTCAGCATGGATCACCACATAAGTTCTGCCTTCAGTCAGTGCAGAGGGCAGTTAATTTTGTTTTAAGAGAAGTGCTTTAGATTCTTTGAATTCTTCACTTATCTTCACCGGTTCCTTCGACTTGGTTCAAATCTGGAATTTCCCTTAAAAGAGCTAGTATTTCCTTAAGGCAGGACGAGTTCACAGACTTTTACTGAAATAACGTGTTCTCCCAGGTACAATCCTTGGTAGCTGCTAGTAAGCAGAACTCTAGCTTAACTACAAACATTTTTAATAGCAAATAAGTTAACTAGTAGCTATTTTCTATCGCTGCTATTTACTTACTATCTCATAAGGACTAGATGTCAGCATTTCATGAGAGACACTGCCTGTCTGTGTTTTGACACAGCTGTGTGTTGTATTGACTTGCTTAAACTTCTGTTAGGTTATTTGATTAAAGTTTTAAGTCCAGACAGACAGAGGAGCCTGGCATACCACTGGCAGGTGAGGTGACTCAACAGACTTATAGGAGACCTGAGCCCCTGTCCCAGAAAAGTGTCAGAGCCTCTACCCAGGGCTGACACCTGAAAGGCACTCCATCACCTCTCAGTTTGAAGGGTGCTACCAACGACACTGCAGGACTCACTATGGACTGCAGGCAGCAAAATTTCAGGGTTATGAAAAACTTGTCAGTGGAGGTTTAGAGCAGGACCTTAGGGGAGGATCACAGGTAGAAAATGAACCAATCAAGGTGGTTTGGGGAGGAGCAAGTGTGGGAAATTAGGGCCTGAGTGTTGGTTGTATGCAAAGAGGTATGTGTGTCTGGCCATGCCCTGTGCCTGCTCATTAAACTGCCCTGTCTTCTCATTAAACTCCATTTCTGACTATTTTTCTTGGTAACAGAAAATAGTCTTTTCTCTGTGTGGAGGTGTTAAGTGCCAACCACTGGACCATGGGAGAGAGGGGGGCTGTGTATAGGCGGTGACAGCAACAGAGGAGGCTGGATCATGTGCATACTGTGTAATTATTGCTATTATACCAGCATGTTAGGGAGCCCCTGGTGGTCTAGTGGTTAAGGACACGGCACTGTAACTACCGAGGCCCGGGTTTGATTCCCGGTCGGGGAAACTCCCCGGGTAGGCGGAGCCCGTTAGCCCTGTAAGGCAATCCACCTACGTCCTGAGGACCTCGCTGCCACTGTCCAAGCTCGCTTGGCCCCGGCAGATGAACCTTAGGATTAAAGGGTGGGCTCAGTTCTGCGCGCACTGTGTCCCACCTAAAATAAATCCAATGCGCAGGCTGGAAGGCGTACAAAGACCTTCCCCAGATCTTCGTTCGCGAAGTCTGGCCATTATTATTACCAGCATGTTAACAATAGCATAAGCCAAGCCAGACTTGACAGTGATGAGGACAAATAGTTTAGGAAGATAGGTAGACAGCAGAGCTTTGTGAATTGGTTACTGGAAGAACGAGGGGATCCAAGTGATCTACTGAGGAATCTGAGGGGTCTGAGAGTTGGCTGAGAAACACGTTTGATGTGTGTTTCATCATGCATTAGGGAATTGGAGACTGGAGGATCTGTGAGCCATCTACTACGTAGACTGGGTGTCTGAGGTCAGGTACTGGAGCGATCCTCAGCATGTGTCTGTGTATGTGTATTTCCATGTGTGTGCAAGGCAGTTCTGTAACAGCAGCAGAAATGGGGCTGCAGTGGTCACATGCCCAGATGCCAGTAGCTGGGGAGAAGAGGCATTCAGGAGGAGCCATTGGATAGTCGGAGAGTCTCAAGCCGGATACTGGAGGATCCATACTGTATATCTCTCTGTATACACATTTTCTGCTAATGGGTCTTGATCCTGACCAGCCATCAAGGGGAACAAGATAAAGCTGGTCATGCTGCTTTTGTTTGTTTGAGCACTGAGTGTGTCTGTATGTGTTGAATTTTTGGCTGGCTATGCATAAACATATATACATGTTGTACAGTTATGCTTGGGAGTGTGTGCCTACAGCTAAAAATATTGCTCAGCCTCAGACCTGGGGGCATGGAGCTGCAGTAAGCTTCCTTCCACCAATCAGGTTACCTAATTCAGCTACCCATAGTGTCTTCTACCTCCTAGCAACTGGCAGAGCACAAACACTTATACACCTCGTATAATACCATATCCCCTGATGGAGTAATTTTGGTCACATTAGGCTGCAGGTGCCACTTTAGATGATAAAAATCAGCTAAACAAATCTTGAAATACTGTGATCTAGCTCATTTTATTTATCTATACAAATGGAATTTTTTTCATTTGTTCCTTTTTAGCACCCTTTCTCCACTGAATTTTCAGTTTGCTTATTCCATTAGCAGTGTACAGAGAATACAACAAATGATAATTGAAACGTTTAACTTCATCATCAGCTACAAAATTCGCTCCAGAAATTAAAGGAAAACAAATAAACCACAAATAAGCAAACCCAAACCCCGAATCCCAAACAAAACAAAAACAAACAAACAAACTAAAACCAAAACCAAAGCACTTGAAAATGTTTGTTTTTCACTGGAGTTGCATTATTCCAGGCATTAGGGGAATAAATAGCTCTGGCCCCTCTGGGGAGACCTCATCTCCTCTTCCCACTACTGTTTGTTATAAAATTATACAGCTCAGAATACAATCTGCAGAAGAAAAGATATATAAAGGTAGGCTTTTTCCTTTATGATTTGGCTGGTTATTTGGTTTGTGTTTGGTTTTTGTTTTGTTCGTAGTGTTGTTGTTTAGGATCTTACAATATAATTCTTTTTAGGAAATATGGATACAAAAGTGCAGTAATAAACACCTGTTCTGTACCTATTTGGAAAATTGCAGTGTAGCAATGCTCTTCTATCAGAGCCATTCATATGAGCAATGAACTTAATCATAAAACTGAAAAATCTGATTTAGTCATGAAAATAGAAAACTGCATTCTTCTACTTGAAAGAAAGGTAGGCTAGGATTTACATAGTTCATAACATTTTTCCCTTCCTAGAAAGCTGTGTTGGATAGGCATTGTAAAGTCAAATGAGAATGTTTTATTGAAAATACATTTTCTTCATGTTTAATGTTAATTATCTTCATATTAATTAATATGTTTTAGGACTTGCTGCATAAAATTACTATGTGTCAGAACATATAACTAAACAAACTGTGGGAGAAAACAACGGTGTTCATACATGTCAATAACCTGGATAGATGAACTGTCTTTAGTAAATCAGCACCTCTAAAGACAAAGAGATTTGTGGAACAGAAATACTTGTAAATCATGCAAAAGTAAGTATAATCATATGAAGAATGCAGAAGGATTAACTGGCTGAAAATGTCTAGCAGAATTTTAGGAGGAATGAGTCTGGGAAACCAGTAGATTTGAATCGACTATTTACAGTGTCCTCCTGAGACACTTCTGTCTACTGACACTATGAAAGATATTACCCCATCTCAAAAGATAGCCCGATGATTTCTAAGGCATCTTGTTGGCCTCTCATTTGGCATTTAGATCATATATGCCAGGAGCAACTCATCTTAAGGGAAAATACAGCTGGCAAATAGTGTTCCATTTAGACTTTCTTTGCCTATGGAAAGGTCAATTTATTTTTAACTGGGAAGAATATAATCTAGTGTTTGTACTAAGAGAGTCTTAATATAAAATGGCTTACTTGCATATCTCTAGGAATTCTGGATTAGACTGAAATGACAAATCATGCAAGCAATTGATCATAAAGTTGTTTGCTCTAAATACCTTTATGTGAAAAAAGCATGTGTGATGTAATGATTTCTTTCCTGAATCCAGGGTTGGGATATCACAGTTTTCACTATAAATATATTGGCTCATTGCCATTTGTTGTCCAGTGTTTGTGCTTCTGCCAGTGAATTTCCAGTGTTGTCATTGACTACAAGTGTATATTTATTATTTATGCATCTACAGGGAGGAAATAACTTTTCATATTGCCAATATACTTGTTTTCTAACTGGGTTGGCTACGTGCAGTGTTCACTAGAGCTAAATATATCTTTTGCTGAGCAATCAAAATGCTTACGATTTTCATCTCAAGTTTTGAGATAAGTAAGCAAAATTATTAGAGGGGTCATTAGAATCCATATGGATGTAAAGAAATACATCAATGTAAAGATACTTCTTAATTAAAAAGATATTTTAAAGAAGTATTACAATAGGATAATAATCACATTGCCATCAACTAGGAAAGACACTTGGAACTACTGTAGTGTAAGCAAAGATGCCCCCTGTCATGGATCTGAACAGGGGTCAGAGCTGGGGTCTGCAGCATCCATGGCATTTTAAAGTGATGGGGAAGGAGGAGCTGGTTCTAAGATGTGGGTCTGAGGGGTCCACCAAAAGATGGGTCTATAGATGGGCATCCCATGGAATAGATGCAACGTTCATCCAGAGAAAAAACTGTGTGTCCCAGTTTGAGCTTATAGATGGGACCCCCTGTGTGGGTGCCCCAGTGTGGGTCTGGTCACCACTGTTAAGGTCTGATGTTGGGTGTAGAATGTGAAACAAGTTTTTACATGATTCCGGAGTGGATTTTGACATCAGGGGATTAACACTACTGCACACTTGCTGCACCTATTCCATGAACCCAGATGGTCTTGCTGCTTTAGACCTTTAACTTTATATGAGTTTAATCTGGGAAGGGATTTTTCAGTGGGAGATACAGAAAGCAGATGAGTTTTGTTCCGTGGAAAACTGAGCTGTTGCAAGTGTGGGCACTGCACTGGGGAGTTTCAAAGTGAGCTGCAGACAACATGATGCAGATCAGCTAAGGAAAGGAAAAATTTTGATAGAGGAGTTTGGCATGTTCTGCATCCTCTTACTCCTGCTTGATCTCCTCTTCTTTCTTTTCAGAAAGAATATGGTCCTTATACCAACCCTCACAATACAGTAAGCCCATTAAGTAGCCCTGAATGGAGTTTGCTCTGAAGAAGGAAACAAAAAACTTCAGCAGCCTACAAAGCTAAAATGCATTCGCTAGCAAATGTAGACTCCAAAAATGCACTTGAGTCAGTAAGACTAAAACAAAGCAAGAGGACAACATCAGATTTAGTCCTTGAAGTATTAAAAGAGTTAGTCCACAAGCATGAGGGGTGTTTGGCAATATGCCACTCTGAATTATTCTTCTACAATAAAACCCTTTCTTCCTCACCATGCCTCACAACTAACTTAAAGTTCTAAATCCAAAATACATGATCCTGTACTAAATTATTCTGTGGGAATGATTTGAAAGGAAATTTGTCTGTGAGAAAAGGTCAGTAGAAGATTTCATCAATGTCATTGCACTCTGAAATGTCAAGAGCTTACCAACATGGAATAATGCCAAGTTCACCATTAAACCATGTCCCTAAGTGCCACATCTATGGGTCTTTTGAATACCTCCAGGGTTGGTGATTCACCTACATCTCTTGTCAGCCTTGGTTGTTCCAGTGTTTGGTAACCCTTTTGTTGAAGAAATGTTTGGGGGTTTTTTTGCTTTCATAGCAACAGGAACTGCATTAATGATTAAGTTCACCTGCAAAAAACCCTGAGTGCTGTGGTATCCTATATCCTGCTCTTATTTCAGTGTCCTTATTGGAGCTTGTGAAGTGCCATAGAAAATAGCATTGAGGGAAATCTGTTATCACAATTAAGTCTGGTTCACTTGTCTCTATTTTTTCTGGTGCAGGCAAGTTCCTGTCAGGGTATTAAAGGGCTCTGATTGGGAAACATGCAAAGGCAGAGAATAATCTTACTGCAAGAACATGAAGAGAGAGCAAAGTTACGAGACCAATCAGTCTGATGCTTCACCAGGTCAGACAAGTCTTATGTCACTGTGTTATAGCAAAGCCAGGAAACTCACCACTATGTTGTGGGTAATGATAAATGATTCCTATGCTCAGAGGACTCTCTGAAAGCCAGGTGTCAAAATATAAGTAGGGCATATATAGCATGAAACCTGTGTGTATTTTGTACATTTTGTTCTGGCTGTAGCCAAGGGATTCTGTTCAGTATGTGCTTTTTGCAGAAGGGCATGCACTGGCACTGGACTGAAGGTAGTGAGGTATTCCTTCCTTCACTTTACCTTATTCTCCCCCAGCTTCTGTTTGCCCTACAATGGTAGCAAACCCAGACGTTTTTGCACTGTTCTGGAAGACAAAATAAAGCTTGGGAAAGTTGTGTGTTTACAGTGTAGAGGTTGTCTCAGTATGAAAAGCCACTCTAAATATGGGAATTTAAAATATAACTAGATCATTACCTCTCTTGGTGATCAACTTTTTTTGTTGTTAATCAATATGACTCAGGCTCCATGCTCTTAAAAATTCCAATTCTTTGTCTCCTTCCTCCCAGCCAAATGTAGCAAACAGTTAATAATCATCAACATTATAACAGAAATTCAGTAAATAGCCACTAAGCAAGCTTGAAGTGCTTTTATATGAAGTGTTCTGTGGATCTCAGCTTGTTGTTTAGCTCTGTTTAATCTCTTTCTTTTAGCTCTGGCATGTTCTGGGACTTTGCTATTGCAGCCTGATATAATAATTGTCTCTATGATGATTTCTTGAACAAACATCTTGACAGATAAATTCTCTGGCTGCTGGGACCTGCAGACATCACTTTGATGCTGTAGGTGCCCATTTATGTCTCACTGTTATGTCTCACTGTGTCTCTGCTGTTAGTGACAGCAGTTTCCCATCAGAGATGGACACTTTGCTTTCACATAATGCTGGTAATTCCTGGAGCTCCATGTTTTGAGTGTATTATTTTGTCTTCTTTGTCAACACACACCAGCACGTCACTAGCTATCTTGATGTTAGTTTCCAATTCAGGTTTTTAAAAAGTCAGTGGTGATAAGCTGTGTTTCACCAGTGTTATTCAGTTTTTTGACGTAACTAAATAGGCATCAGAGCCTGTCTGAATCATTTTCATAGGAGATATTTTCTCACTGTTTTCCATCATGACATTTTGCATGGAAATATTGCTAAGTCATATTTCATTTGTATTTTGCTGTGAAATGTGTCTCATAGGTAATTTCGTAAGTTACTTCATCTAAAAATGCAATACTTCATAAGCATAATCTCCTACTTACTTGCATTCTGGTAATACTGTCTCAGGGAAGTTAACAGACAATTAAATTTTTGTCTGGTAGCAAGAACCTCTGCCTCCTGCAATGACTATTTTTAAAAGTGTTGGCAATATCACCTCTTTTGCTTACATCGGCTTATTTTTGGCCATATACACTTTTCAGTGTCTCTATTCATTTGAAGCTAGAAAAAAAATATTTACCTCTTTATTTTTTTTGGATCATAGATGATTTTCATCCACATTAAAAAAAATAAAAATAAAAATTCTTTCTTGTCAAACTGAGGAATTGCTATGCTGATATCTTTAAACAAGATCTCTTCTTGCCTGAGAGCTCCCACCTTTAACTGGTAGCAGGATGTGGGCATATTCTGTTTATCACATACAGAGTCCAAGTGGCTTTTAATAAGGTTCATCTTTAGCAGTGTCTCTGGTATCCCTTGATGATGCACAGGCTTTTTACTTCTGTACACACCTGCTTATTTTTTGTGAAGATCCACGAACTTTCTCTGCTTTCCTTAAGGGTCAAATGCAATAAAAAATTGTTTGAACTCAAGTGTTAATTGAGCTTGTAATTCTGATGTTTTTAACCACTTTTCCCTTCAATATGGGAGCATTGTTTTGGTTTTGCTAATCATGGAAGACAAATGTTCATTTTAGCTTAACAATATCAGGAAACATTTCCAGATGTCTTACATGAAATTAGCGGTGTCTGTACACTACAATCTAATTCCTTATATCAGTCAATAATATTAATCAATATTAACAAAACTTTGAACCCAGAAATGACAAGCATATAAACCTATAGTACCATGACACATGATTGTATAGGTCATATAATTGTTTAGTACTGTATTTCTGTATAAATTATTTTGAATATACAATTTTTGGACAACAGCTGAGTGGCATATCATAAACTCTAAAAAAGGGTTCAATAATTGGAAGAAATCCTGATACTCCACTAAGAGGGAGAAAAAAGGAAAACACAAAGGTG
Source organism: Pachyramphus minor (assembly GCA_013397135.1). NCBI lineage: Eukaryota > Metazoa > Chordata > Aves > Passeriformes > Tyrannidae > Pachyramphus > Pachyramphus minor. Next base: position 146,671 of record VYXB01005001.1, on the reverse strand, counting down.
ATCAAATTTGTATTTGGGGAATAATAAAAACTTAGTTTTTACCTGACATTCTTTTATGAAGAAAAGGAAATAATATAGAAATTCCATAAATGAGGTATTAAATTACCAGTTTAACAAATAAATGAGCAATGTTTCTCTAGCCACCACTTTCTTTTGCAATCAACACGACCAATGCTTCTACCAATGGAGTAACAATGGAGTAAATGGATCATTTCTGTAACTTTTTTTTCTGGGCAATGAGTAATAACCACTTTTTTGGGGTTCCTTGAACTTGTCTATTCAGTGTTTTATATAGTTCTGTATTCCATATGCAAAACATTAAAGGTCCACTTTCAAATTTGTTCAGCTTATGGGATATTTTCAAGTTGCTTTTTAATAAGCAAACTTGGGCAACAAACTAATAAGTATACTATTCCACTGCTAATCCTTCTAGAAAAGGAAATTAGAGATCAGAAAGGCATCAGTTTCTAGTGAGGAGCATAATTTGGTGAGTGTGTTTAAAATTATTTGGTGCTTCAGAAAGATTCTCAGGTCTAATTGCATCACCCAATTTAGGTAGAATAGGCCCTCTGAAACAGTGAAAAACCTCAGCAAAGGGTTTTCCAGCTGCAGCATGCAATCCCCATGCAAGTAGCTTAAATAAATAGACAGACGTCTGAGCTTGATGGGAGATGGAATGGTCTCATATGAAAATGGCTACTTAAGTTGATGGAAAGTTATAACATCCAGCTCATGCTCTGTGCAAGCTGAGAACTTTTTGTAGCAAGATGTAGTAGTTCAGTGCTGCATGCAGTGCCATGCAGTCACCACACCTCGTCTGGAATACTTCACAGAAGAGCAAATGGGCTTTTTGTAGGCAGGAAAGTGCTGTAATTCAGATTTACAGCTGAGGAAACATGCTTTGGAAATCTAAGGTCTCTGCAGTCCAGTAAGCGTCTCCTAATTTATCCTGGATGCATACAGGAGAGAGAGTGGCTCACACAGAACTACCCACAATAGTAGAAACAAATTTGCATTGAAGTTGACAGTAGGAATCTTCTTCAGCTGTACATATGATGTAACCTTTAAAAGACCTTGTGCTATTCTGGATGATTTGAAAGGTGCTTGCATTCCATTATTTTAATAGCAGTGGTAGATGTGCATTTTCTTCTTAAGCTTGCCATTTAGCTCCAATCTGCATTGCTTGATCTCTTCTCCTTTCCCCTCTCCCCCCTAAAAGCAAACTTGGGAAGTGCTCTGATCCTGTCAATTTAGTCTGCTACTGTGAGCTGAAAATCAAAGCTTGTATAGCCAAAGCTTTGGTGACTTCAATGACTTTGAATTTTCAGAATGTATTTAATTCTTCTTTTCATGCATTGGCACAGACATGCCTCTCAGATGCTCTGCAACTACAGCTCTGTGCACTTGCATCAACAAACTTATCAAATAAACATAAATGGAAAGAGATAAGTAGAAAGACTTTCTCCTATGGAAAATAAAAATACAATGAAGAAAAGAAGAAAGAAATCAATACTTTTTATTTTAGATAAGCCAAACTAATTTGCAAGCATTTTGTCAAGCAGGCAACCACAGTCTGCTAAAGGGGTTGTGGTTATTACTTTCAGTTCTTGAATAGCTTCCATCTATCACATACTTATGTTGCACGCAGGTTATGTGGTATCTAGGTATATCTGAATGTCCTTCTGTTATTATATAATATCTTACAACTTATGAACAGCTTTTTGTCTCATAGAGTACTTATATTCTGTCATTCTGCAAATAGGTCATCCCAAATGCCTGCCAGAATTTACTTGCTCGTGTTTGGTTTTTTTCCACTGTGATTAGTCTCCCTACCTTGGCTTATGCAAATTCACTGCTGTTTACACCTGTGGGAGGATGCTGCAGTACAGAACCCCTCACTCTGAGCAACTGCCATTGGGAACATGTTTGATGTCCTGAAAATGTGAATACCTTCTTTTTGCTGAGTGCCTGACACTGTTTATACACTGCAGTCATCACCAGCCATATGGCCGGGACACTAGGGAAAAAAAGCAGTTGCAAGACACAGAGTCTCTGCAGATATAGAGGGAACAGAACAAAGACAATCTCTAGCCAAATACTTTGTCAAAGCTTTTTGCCTGGTGAGTGTTTTTTCCAGACCAAGCAGGAATGATAGACTGTGGAGAGCAACGACATGAGGAGGTGGGAATTAGCATCTTAATTCACATGAATGTGACAGTAGTTAAAAGAGCTCAACATAAAAGTCTCTCAACATACCTTACAGTTTAGACACAGATTGGTGTCTGGAAGAGGTAGATATTGCAGCAGAACCCGCAATGTTTTCAAATAAGAATCTTCCACAATGACTTCTGAGTGCCAAACCCCTGAGAGATAGTGTAAGGCAGTCCACCACTATTTTTTAAACAGTAGCTGCTTGAAGCTTGCTAGTTGAAATAGGTCATAGGATAGATTAAGATAAGATAGCAGGCAAAGTACAGATGAAGTAACCAAATCTGCGTGATAAAGTTTTTACAGATGTGTCCTTATTTCCGCTGTCTTTGACTGCTTACTATGTGGTCAAATTTAATTTTCAGCAATTTTCTCTCACTCCAGATTTAGACCAGGTGATTTAAGTGATGTTGCATTGAGCTGGTCCACTGAAGACTTGCTGCAAGTTAAGTACACTAGGCTATGTCTTTTGACCCAATCTTTGTAAGGCAACTTGAGGTAGGTAGCCCTTGGCAGAACAGAGTTCTGACAACAGTCTGGTAAAAGAGCTCCTGGTGGAGTGTCTGCACTTCAGTGTTTAATTTAGCCTTATGGTTTGATAGGCCTTATACTGCTGTGACAAACCAGCAGGGTAGGAGGAGGAAACCAAGAAGTTTCCGAGGCTCATCATTTATGCAAAAGGGATGCTTTGAGTCAAGGCTGTCAGCTAAGCAGTCTGATGATAGAAGATCATGTGTTGGTGCTGTTGCCAGGGAGATGGTTTATTCAGAAGCTGCTGATATCCAGAGATAAAAAGAAGAGAGTGAGAGGGTGAGTTATGCATGCCTTTGCACAGATGTCAATTTCAGATTGTATTAATGGGACACAAGTTGCCCTGAGCTAAATCTAGTCACTATATGGTAGGTGAAAGGGACAGGAGTACAGCACTGAACATCTCCTTTGTGGTGTGCTCTGTAGTATGTGCTGTGTCAAACAGTACTACTGAAAGAGTTCACAGTTTCCTCAGGGAATTGATAACATTTTCTTTCTCTTGTCTGTTTACCTCTAAGACTAGGGCAAAAACCATTGCTTTGTTCTGGGGATCTGTGCTGTGGTGTTATTCTGCCAGGCTTCCCTTTGTTAAGACTGTAGTGATCTACGCCTGTAATACCAGAGGTGTCACCTTCTTTAGAAAGACCCCTGTTGCTTTTGATGAGTCAAGGCTGCTCCTCAAGCATCTCTCAGTTCTTTAGCAAAGTATGATTATTGCATTACTCTGGAATAATTCCTTCTAGTAAATGCTTCAAAAAAAAAAGGAGAAGTTTATAAAACTATATTGAAATGCGCTTCAGGAGTGTGAAAGTAAATGGGATCATCTTATCAACAGGCTGCACTCCTTTGTAATCATGCACCTTCAAGTAGAAATTTAAGAAGCTAGTAAGATTGTAAGTCAATACACCAGCTTCTTCGACTGCTCTTAGTTATCATTACTTCAGAGAACCATTCACAAAAGTAGAGGAAATTCTGCTTCCAGTACTGACAGGAAGCTGAAGGAAAATAGTCCCTTGAATAAGAAAAGAAGTCCTAGAAGCGCTAACAGAGATCTTCAATAAATGAAACTAAAAGTTATGCTAACTGTGTGTTTCAGTAAAGAACTGAGCTCTCCAGTGACTTTAATGATGTGTCATTGGGATTGTATTTATTTCTTATCGGTGAAAGACGTTCATGGACTCATAGAATGGTCTGGGTTGGAAGATTGCAAATTCCTCCATGATAGGCAGGAACACCTACCATTTGAGCAGAGCCCCATCCAACCTGACCCTGAATACTTGCTAAAACTTAATTTTGTAACTAAAACTTAACAGTAGATCTCTTATTATTTCGGGTTATTGCAGAGTTCCAAGCCTGGGTCACCCGTCCCCTGTTATGAGACTGCTGCTTATTAAAAGCAAGCATTGAATGTCAAATGCATTAGAATATGAAATTCAAGATGGGAAGTGATAGACATTGATGTTTTTTGCTAGAGAGACCACAATTTTTGTGTTTCTGTTGTTCAATCAGATAATTAAGCATCAGTGTTCCAGGGAGACAAGTGACATGCAGGGTTCAGTTCCCCTCAATATGCACTGGAAAAACTTTCAAGCCACATTCTTCTAAGCATGCCACATACTGTACCATGGTATTCTTGTAGCAGGAGTACCTGTGATCTCAGTACATCAGGCATTGATTGTACCCCAACAGAGTCTCTTCTTTGACTATGGGAAACACAGCTATTCCCAACTCATTTTTGAACACCTGGAGAAAATGTCTTAGTTTCTTTCATCTTTGCAGGACTCTAATCTTTGGAAAAAAATAATAAAACATCTGAAATACCTGTCTGTCACCTAAAGGTACTCTTGGTGAACACGGAATTGGCCTTGCATATGTTAGACATATTTGTGGGAATGGAGGTGAGGACTGTGCACCATAGGTCTTCCTATCTGTATAGCTCCATGACAACAACCTAGACACCACTCTAACCTGATAAGTAGAGAACAGCTATGTCCTCAAAACAATGAGCTTTGATTTTTTTAATGGACTTTTCTGTTATGCCCCTTCTCTGCTACCTTTTAAATTGCATCTCAACCCAGGAGAGCATCTGAGGTGTTAGTAAACTCTTAAATCCTATTTTGTGTCAGCACGTCCCAGCGTAAGTTCTAATACCCTCCCGCAGCTAATGAGCTGCTAACAGCTGTATCTGATGTTTGAAATCCCAGTGATGCTGCATCCCAGAGTTAAGTGTATGAGTTCCATGCAGTCCAAACAAAAAAGATGCATATCCAAAAGGATGGTAAAGTGTTTTAGGGAGATGTCTGATTTGTGGAGTTAGGTCACTTTCCTGAAATCTTGTGATTCAAAGACATGGCATTTACCAGGGTCATCCTTCTTGCCCTTCTAGAAAATTGGCACAATATTTGCAAGATTCCAGTTGACTGGTACCCCTGCAGCCTCTCAAAAACTTTGAAAAATCACTGAAAGAGGTCTTAGGATGACATCAGCCATCTCTTTGCATATACTAGGACGAATCCCATCAGGCCTCATAGATTTATAAGGGTCCGTGTACAGGTTATGCATAAGTTTGGGGGAAGACCAAAGCAGTATGTTTAAAGTCCACTGCTGACTTCTGTCTCCTATCTCTGCTGGTGCGTTGTTCAGCTGGGGGTGGAGTTGTATGATGAGGCATGTGTAGGTTTTGGCAGTGTTTCTTTATCTAGGGATTAATATAGAAAAATAAGAAAGGCTTGTTACCCGCTCACCCCTGTAAACTGAACTTCTATGAGACATATATGCTGCTGAATTGTCCAACTGATTCCCAGGAGTGTCCCAAACATGTGGTGTAGCTGGTGGAAGCAATAACTACTGGAAAGTGGTTGTAGGCTGCCTGGTAAGTTGAGATCTCACAAATGTTGCTTGTTAATCTGGTTATTTAAAAAATGATTATAGATGACTGTCCAGAGTCATCACTCCGGTACTGAGAGGAATTCATCATCTCAGTCTTAGGTGTAACAAAACTGGCACAAAGTGCCCAGAGCTGCTTAGGGTGAACCACACCCAGCATGCAGCTATTGCAGTTATTCACCAGGAAATTCTGGAGACACAAACAGAGCTGAAATCCCACTCCTCTAAAATCTGAATGCATTACGTTGGCATATTTAATACATTTCTAAGCAGCATTTGTAGTCTTTCTTTGAGGCAAGAAGATGGAGTATATAAGTCAGTGTAACGGCTCTTTATTTCCTACACTCAAAAGGACATTTCAATCAAATGCTGTGCAAGATTGCCTGTCCTCGTGAGCATTTTAGAGTAAATCAGTAGGTCAGTTTTGTGGAGGATATTTCTTTTGTAGATCAGCATTTGTCTGTGTTATATGTTTCATTCACTGTGACCAGGCTGGTGCCTGAGATCTGTTTTTCTGTGGAGGACTGCCTGAGGTCCTCAGACCCTCAGGCATCTCAAGTCTTGCATAACATACGAGATAAATTCTGCTGAAGGCAGAGCCAATGGCCACCTCAACCTTTACAATGATAGATGACAGTGTAAAATACTCTGTTACATTCAACCTTACGTTCTTGCACTGTTCCTTAGGCATCTTCTTGAAAAACAAACACAGGCTAGATGGATACAGATGTATCTGACCTAGTCAAACCCTCCTGATCAAGAAGTCAGGAAGATTACAGGAATCCTTGCCTGTCTAAGAGTACTTGAATAGACAGTTCTTATTTTGTAGCAACATGTCTTAGTCCTCCAGGACCATTGGGAGTTACAAAAGCTGGAAGTGTAATTAGAGTGGGGCAGTAAGTAAGCAAGACACAATTTGGTTCTGCGCTCAGTGACGAAAGTCTTCTTGGGGAGAAAGGTAAGTCAGGGAGTCCCAAATTATCTTTCTTCCAGCAATACAGAGTATCGGGAGTAATAACAGAGTGTAACAAGAGCTTCATTAGGAGCAGCGACCAGAACACAGGGTTCCCTGTGTTGCAGTATAAGCCAAGGCTTGTCTGACAGCATAGGCCTGAAAAGGCCTGGCCAGAAACAAGCCAGGACTTGTCAGAATTAAGTTGAGAATGGTTAGACTTTAAGGCTGTGTTGACCAAGAAGAAACAATAATCAAAAACCAGGGACAAGAAAATCTGTAACTAGAGATAGGATGTAATCTGGTGGTGGGTTTATTTTTTATTTACATAATGTTTACAGTGAGGTAAATGGATTAGCATTCAGGTAAATGGATTAATAGTTGAATACAATATGTAAGTTTATGTTTAACTACAATGTCTTCTGTGATGTGCAAAACCAATCATGTAACCTTGCTTGTAAAATGGTATAAAAGATGCGCTCAAAATATGGTTCGACGAGCTCCTGTCTTTGAGACGATAGTCCACAGGACTCCGGGCCCTGAATAAAGCACCGCATAGACTGACACTCTGTTGGTCTGTGTCCTTATTACGGGCAACACCTGTGCTCACTGGCAGTGGGTTAGGATGCTCATGCTAGTTTTCTTTGGGGGCAGTAAGAGTTTTGCATTCCTTCTGTTCTCCTTCTGCATGTTGGCTCAAACTTACATCCAGGTGAAGAATAATTTTGCCATGGCATGTCCAGTGACTAAAGTATGTCCTATGAATTTAGAGACATGAGTTCCAAATACCGTCCAAAATTCTTATTTACACAGCCAGTATCAAAGCCCCCAGACTGTATATGTCCCATATCCTAGAGGAGAACTATGAATACTGTATGCAAAAAAAGCAGGCTATAGCTGTGTCCTTTCCACCTCTTTTAAATTTGTTGGGTATTTTTCCTTGTGCAGTATCACAGCTTTCTCTTCACAGTGTTTGTAAGTCTCCATCATTCCACTTCAAAATCGAAATTAAAGTCATTATTCAGTTAATAGAATTTCTAATGTCTTTTTTTGTCTCCCTGGACGTCTGAATTAATATCCCACATCCTCAGTACCTCCACTGCATAATGATGCTTCACAAGTGCAGAGACGAAACCATCCAGCACACAAACATTCCGATGATGAGTGCTCCAGCTGTAACACATCTCTCTATAGATACAAGAGCACACTTGCTTGCTTGTTTACCTTTTGCAGCAGGATGTAAAAACTGAAGTATTTCATGGCCCGTCTCCCTCCCTTCCTCCCACTCAGAATTTTCCTGTACGTGTTTGATCTTCATGTATTTTTTGGCTGCCATATATGAAATCTATGTTAACTCTGATTTACTTCCTGGTTATTTCTGTATGCATGTTTTTTAGCAGGTGAAAAGTACCCCCAGTGTTTTTGAAGACAGTTGGAACTGAGGAAACCACAAAGTATCACAGACATAGACCCCTTTATTTAGCAGGAATATTAATGGATTGATATACCAAAGAAAAACACAGGTTAAAACCAATAAAACTATTTCAAAAAGGAATTTATTGTTTTTGTCAAGTCTGCAGTTTCACCAGCCATTAGTCTTTCCTGTTTCAAAAAGGAAATATCACTCAACTTCATGTCTTCATGTAACAGAAAAAAATTCAAAATTTTAAATGTAACAAGCTGTACATTTATTGAGAACTAAAGTCTACTCACAGAACCCATCAGAGAAATCTCTCTGAAGCTATGGTTCTTTTGAATTTTTCCTTCCACACTTCTTAACATCGATTTACAGAAATCAAGTCAGATCTCAAAAAAACCTCTTCTCGTTGATTTTTGCTAATATTAGATTCATTTTTTTCTCCTCTGTGAGAAGTACCTTCACATGTAATTATGATACTGACTACGTAAATAAGAATTTTTCACAAGTATTCTAGGTATAAAGGGTATTTCAGAGGCACCTGGAGACTGCTATTCACTTTAAATTCAGAATTTGTCCTATGTCTCTCAAATTAAAATATGCTTAATGAGTCCTTAACATGTTCAGAAAAAAAAGTGGTGTCCTCCTATATGCAGTCTAAATTTAACATGTGGCTTACTCAGTTATTTCAAACACATTGGCAATATTCTTTTAGGAAATGTATCTTGAAATTTTGTCGTCTCCTGCAAACACAGCATCGTTGTTTCCACACTACTCTTTCATGCAATGTTGCAATAAAGCAGAATTAGGTAAATCAATAAATTACTGGGAGAAATTTTTCCATATACACTAAGTAAACAAAGATTTTTCCGCTGTTAAAAAAAGCAAAAACAACAACAACAACAAAAAAACCCNAAAAAAAAAAAAAAAAAGAAAAACACATAAAGTACTTTGATCTATCATGTGTTTAGAGACAACCTAAACTAATTTGGTGCAGTTATTACTCTTGTTGAATGAGTGGTCATGTTGCTCTTCACACTAGTGAAAATGTAGAATACATGAAGATCAGCTCAAAGTTCTTGTACTTTTGCAAATCACAGCAGATTTAGACTTCCAAATGACAGACCTTCACAAGGAGGAATATTTTGAGATATTCTACCCACGAATTTTCTTGTACAAGCCAAGGGTTGGTCTTTGTCCCTTGCAGAACAGGGACAAATCTCCTTTGCTCTGCCTTTTGATATCCCTGCACCAAACTGTGGGACTGGGGAAGATTTGGGGTTAATTAGCCAACCACTGGGGTCCTGGTTCACCTAGGTGTTAATTTCCTTGAGTTAATAAAAAGGAAACTGCTTCTCTTGGTTTCCTCACTACCATCTGGTCTGCACCCTTCTCTGGTAAAGTTTCACAGGAAGATCTTTGCTCAGTGCAAATGATGTAGTAGGTGACCCACATCTCTCAATGTAATGTACATAAACTCTGCAGACCAGAATATACTGTTAGCTGCAGGGATTAGAAGTAAAAGGGATCCAGCATTTCACTTATGTCCCTATTGTCTTTGCAAATTAAAATGCATCTTTAGCCTTTGTACTTCAAACAAATTCTGAAATAGGTTACTTTACAGATTTTCTTGGAACTGTGTTTCACAGCCAAGCTGTGCAGTACAGGAAACATTGCCTGATATTGGACTCAAGCAATTTCTCCTTTAAGCTTTTCTTCTGGTTCCTGGTAATGATGGGAACGGGAAGCATGAAAAATAATAATCTGAGAGTTAACTTACTTTAAAAGTTTAGGACCTGGAATGGCTTATTGAACCTATAAAGGTTTTACAATTAAGTACTTTTTGGAATCACTTTTTTTTTGTTCAATGGTCATTAGACCTTCTAATATTATCTTCTTTCCTAAGCAATTAAATCTTATTAGGCAGCTTTGTAATGTGTTTCTCTAAGTTCTATCTCAAAAAAAAAAAAAAAAACCACCACAAAAAAACATCCAACTGAGTTAAAACCACCACAATGGGAATACATCTCTCCCCTTGGCAGAAAAAGGCTTGACTTTCATTGAATATAATTTGAGATGACAATGCCTTCTGAAAGAGAGATCGAGGTCAGAGAAGGTATGGTGGGTGTTAAATAGTTTTGTTGTTTACTTTGTAACTTTACTGTGATCAAGTGAAAGTTGTCAATATGCCACTAGGCAGATAAAAATTTTCACATAAAGAAAACATTTAGGGAATGATAAGAACAAAAACTAGTGTGCTGTCTATGACTGTAACACACATGCTCAGAAGCTGAGGCCCTGCACTGTATCTCCTCAGCTGCCAGTCTACAGATGCAGATGATTATCAGTATAAATCCTAGAATCCTACAATCATGGAATGGTCAGGGCTGGGAGGGAACTTAAAGAGCATTGTGTCCCAAACCATCCCCACTGTGGGCAAGGACACCTTTCACTAGACCATGTTGCTCAAAGCCCAGTCCAACCTGTGACTGAACACCTCCAGGAAGGGAAAATCCACAACTTCTCTGGGAAAATTGTTCCAGTGCCTCACCACCCTCACAGTAAAGAATTTTCTCCTAATATCTAATGTAAATCTACCCTCTTCCACCTTAAAGCCGTTCTCCCATGTCCTACCACTACATGCTTTTAAAAGCTGTACAGAAATCCTGTTCTGTCGCTTACAAGTGGTAAAGTGAGATGGATGAGGTTTGCTCAGGTTTGGTCAGGCCTGTAGTATTTCTGTACAATACTGAGCCTATGCGAGTCCTGCAAAGGAACTACAAATTTCTGTATTCTCCATGTGAATCTCTAATTAATCCAGATGAACATCAATACAAGCTGTCATAATATGATTTGCAAACATATGTAAAAGCAGCAAAGGTGTCTTTCTGTAACAGAATTACAAGCCAAATTTGTATCTGCTTATAAAAAGAAGTAATAAATGGTAACAGTTTGACATGGGATTTTGTGAAGTGTCATTTCAAATAATCTCATCTGTTCCAGAACAAAAGTTGCTAAATTCAGCCAAAATTAAACTCTAAACCAAGTGTGGTTTTGCTTCACTTTATTTTTAACTCATACAATTGGACTTTTGAAATAACAATGTAACGTCTTTCAGAAAAGATAACATAATTAGAATATTTATCACATATTAAAGTAAAAATCATTGCAAGGCCAAAATAGCTCTAAGGTGTCAATCACTTAGACAGTTATCTGCTTCTGGGTTTGAAACCATTACAGATGAACAATAAATTCCAAGAAATGTTAAGCAAAACTGCAGACTGATGTCTCACTAAAGTCTGGAAGCCACATGAATACTAATGCCGACAGCTTGTGAAATTGCTTTGGTGCAAAAAGATTATCAAAAATGTCTCAGAGGTTGACCAAGAAATATTTGATGTATTTCCTTTCTTAATTCATGACAAAGCAATTGAAATTCTGATAGATTCCTGCTTGTAAATAATCATGACATTGATGCTGTACAATTCTCAAGGAATATTCAATAACTGTATCAGTATCTGCAACTCTGCTAATTTGTAGAGGGGAGGGAATAAAAAAATACCTTCAGAGATTTGTTTGTTTGTTTGTTTAGGACTGCAGTGTCTTTTGCTCACATGATCCAGCAAAGCCTGCCAAAGGTCATCCAGGAGAACATATGTCCCAAGGGAAGCAGATGTGTCTTTAGGTCACTGCCAACAGAGACAGTTACTGTTTTCAGCTGAGCTACAAATTCAGTTCCCTGCACTAACTTAGCATAAATTTCCTTAGAAGTCCTCTTATATCCTTCTAGGTCAATTTGACTTTTAGCATCAATGGAAGATAAATGCTGTGTGGAGGTTAATGCCTGGGTATATTTAAGAAGGCGATGCATTCACTTACCTCTTTAGACATTATGTTAAACTGGCATTTTAGAATCTACAAAAGTAAACATCCTACCAAGTGTCGAAAGCCATGATTTACTTGCCAAGGACTGAAGTTACAAATCCGGAGGTGGCTTACAATGGACTGGTCCTTGACCACTGAAGTGGTGGCAATCACAATTTCTAAAGCTTGAAGCCTAGCATCAGAGCTCACAGACTCCCCTTAGACCTCCCAGGTGGATTTCACTTCCAAATGCTGAAAGCAGTCCAATGCTACTGGGAATGCTACCAGCTGAGTGTTTGGAATTGAAACCACATTGGCTCAGAAGGGTTTTAAAATGAAAAAGAATGTGTTTTTTTATGTGGACCAATGCAGCTATACTTTTAAATTTTGTCTAGAAGGGAAAGTGTGCATGCACAAATTCTCTGAAAGGTGATTTCAAGAGGAAGAGATGAGGTGGGACCTCAGTGAACTTGGTGGCAGGGCTGAAATTTAAAAGAGCAAAGGAGTGCTGGCACTTGCTTGCCCTTCGTTCACCACCCTGAAATCCCACTGGGAGGGCAGTGGGTGCTTCTTTCAGGCCTTGTTTTCTAGTTCAGTAACTCCAGGTTGTGGAAAAGAGATATTACTGCATGTTTAGAAATAAACAAGCCACCTGTCTCACAAATTAACTGTCCCTTGTATGTCCTGTGAGTACTTACCCTAGAGGTTGCCAGCAAGCACTAAAAATACTTTCTTTCAAAACATGTGTGATATCTTTTTGTGCTTTAATTTGGGGCAAAGAAAGGATTAATACATGACCAGACAACTTTCAGAGGGAATGCTATCTTTTGTGAGACAACAGTTCTGCAAAAGAGAACCTCCCACCCCCAGTCTCACCCCATAAAACACTGAGAACTTTAACCAGCTGCTGATCTAGTTTTGGCAGACAGACAAATAGCTTTGGCATGGTCCTCACATAAGCCCAAGAAGAGGTGCTTTCACTCAGGGAATGTCTGTTCTCAGTTTGGGTTTTAAAAGAACTGTTCTCAATTTTTTTCGCTTTCTCCTTCCAACCGGGCTGTTCTTACCATCTCACCTAGATGGTTTCAGTGCTTACTCTCAGGTACAAGTTAAATAAGAGAGGTGAGAAAAAGTTTCAAAAGAGTGGATATTATTATTGTTTTCAAAATAAAAATCTTTGCTCAAAATGTCCTGGGTATCTACTACCCCAAAACATGCTTTTCACTTGGCTCTCTCACAAAAGCCATATGGAGAAACACTAGGGTGATAGTCCTTCAATGTGCTGGTCTTCTTTGGACATTTTGATCAAATAACTTGTTTTGTTTGTGTTTCATTTACTGGATTTGTGAAATGGAAATAACTTAATTATTTCCTTTTTTTTTAATTACTCTTCTTTGTTTATATTAATATATGGCACCAGTAGGTCCTTTTCACAAAACAAATCGCTTAAAGATTTCTACTTCCCTTCCTCCACCCTTCATTACTGTACAAACACAAGTGCCCTGGTCATTAGTGGAACTACACTGGAAAAAAAAACCAAAAACCAAACCTCAAAATTTTGGTGGACACTCTCTGCAAATCAATTCAAATAGCTCACATGCAAGTTATATCACCTGTTACTATATCTGTTAATACCACTATTAAATGCCATTAGTGTCACAATGTAAAAAACACTTTTATCCATGTCCTATTCAAATTCTACTATAGATAAGTTTCTGCAGCCTTTCTGTCTCTATGAGATCAGACTTTCACTGCCACCCACAGAAAATGGAAGAATTTACTCCTTGTGCAGCTATGTAAATTGCTTGTACTTACTTTTCTCCTTATTAAAAAAATCAGTTTACTGAAATATTACATTATTAATGATGAGGAAGACATGACAAAAAGAATGAAAATATACAGTCTGTTATCAAAAAGATGATGATGTTGTAACAGAAACAGAACAAGCCATCATTATTTCTATACTGCAAAGGGGTGCTCACCAACATCCCCACTATAAAGATTCTAAAAAAAGCTTCTAGGCTTCTGCTACGCCCTGGTGCACAACAGAAGAAGCTGTCATTGCTCAGCTATTTTGCCTTTCAAATAGTATCTGTTCTACAGAAGTATGTTAAGCGGAATGACAAGGAGAGAAAATCCCACCACAACAATCATCTAACAAAAGATAAGCAAAATGCACCAATTAAATTAAGAGCATGAGACCAATTAACTTAAGAGCATGAGATAAAAATAGAGCAGAAGTCCTTCAGACTGACACTTTAATTTAGCACATTCCTGCATATTCCATGACCTAGCTTTGCTTTATGTATAGTTAGCAAAAAAAACCATATAGCTTGACATATTCTTGATTTTGTTCGACTTCATGTCTTTAAAAATGTTAACTTTGTCCCTATGCTGAATATGGTGCTTCCTGCAAATACCATCAGATTAATTTTCATTAGGAGATGGGCATTTTGTATTTTCTTGCTTAATAACCTCATAATTTGCTAAGCATTCTGTGCCTTGTGTCAGAATTTGTTTTTACTGTAGATTACCTAACAGTTATCTGAAAATAATAATGTTAAAAAGATTTATTGCTACCTCCTTCTCGTGTTATTCAGTTTGGTAATCAGTTGTCAAATGGGTTGTGATCAGGAAGTTTGATAGTAAGGAGAAGATATCAAATCAGCAGACAAAACATTTTCTTTTTCTATGTTCAAATCCAAAGACTGGAGTTTCATCATAAGAATCTCTTGTTCTTTTGAATGTACATATGTGTATAGACAGATCCTATGTGCTTCATCTGAAATCTGAAAACCCTGAGCACTATGATGGATTTTTTTTTTTTCAATCTAAAAATATAAAATAAACCGATTGATTTATAAAATAAATTGGCTGGGTTTTTTCCCTCCCAAAAAAATCAGAGAATCACAGAATATGCTAAGTTGGAAGGGACCCATAAGGATCATCTTGTCCAACCCTTAGCCCTGCACAGGACCATCACCAAAACTAACACCATGTGCCCGAGACTATTGTCCAAACACTTCTTGAACTCTGTCAGACTTGGAGCTGTGACCACTTCCCTGGGGATCCTGTCCCAGCACCCAAAAATGACATATAAAATCAGCAGCGAAACCTACAATTATGTATTTGGGTGTTTATGTCCCATTGATTCCCCCATCTGTCACACTTCTCCCAGATGCTCATTGCCTCAAAACTCTGTCACTTATTTTGGTTTTATTAGTAGGTGTAGCTGATAAAAACTTCCATTCAGAAAAAAAGTGTCATTCCTCTTGCTGGAAGGCACAGCTAGACTTAAGTGTCCTGGGATAGATTTTCAGCTGGCAAAAGCACCTGCTAGTTTACACTGGCTGGGTTGCTTCCTCCCTGCTTTTCACGTGCAGCTGGAATTATGCTGGCAGGCCACGTAAGCATGACTGAAATGCCTTGTCCAGGAAGCTGCCTGAAAGCTTTGAGAGGGAGAACAGCAGCAGTTCATACCACATAGGAAAAGTCAGTCAACAAACACAGACTAGAGATCAGGACTGTTTTCCAAAGCATGGAATTCAGGCTACCCAGCCTTCCCTGGAACAAACACTACTTTCACATTGAACAAGGAAAGGTCCAAAGAGGATATGTTTTAAGGGTTAGTCAGTGAGTATGGCAAGATTGTGCTACAGGATGCAGCTGACCAGTGGGCTGTGCTAAGCATTTCTGGTCTGTCTTTCTAAACTGTGAACTTTAGATGGGAAGAAGCAAAAGATGAACTGTGCCGGGATTTTTCTAACAGCATTGAAAAAATCCCTTTGTTATTAGAGGACTACACAAGGCACGGACTCCTCTTGTGATTTTAGCTGAGTCTGTGGTAAATAATAAATATTGATTTGATCCAATACCTGTATTAGACAGCAGTAGATAGAAACAGATTATGTTGACATGTGATTTGCTTGTTATCAAATGCATGTGCATTTTTAAAACCGATTCACATGGAAAACTTGGTAGAGCTGAAAACAGATTCATCTTTCCCTTGTATATGGGTAAATGTCATTTTTTATATTTGGAAGTATTGAATACAAACCCTAGGTCAGAGAAAAACTGTTATATCATAGTTCAACTGGTGCCTCTGTTCTCTGAGCTTCAACCTACTTGAAATTCTGGAAAAAGGAATTGTTGCTGTTTGTTGGGTTTGTTTGTTTGTTTGTTTTCTCCCTTTGTTCCCTGGACCTCAGACAATTAGGAAGAGCCTACATCATGATATTAATTTTTAGGTCTGAAACTGAGTTAAAAAGGCACAGTGTCACTTCACGAGGAATACAAAGTCCATTGTGCTGAAGTAAATAATTGGGGGTTTTTCACTGCAGAAAGGAGAGAAATATCAGCTGCTGAAGGACTACAAGAGCTACATGAAGAGAAGAGAATAAACATAACTCCAAGTTTGGGAATATTTATGTAATATGTAAGTACTGAGATATAAAGAAACAGATTTAAAACCAAAAAAACATGACAGCTTCATTATACCATAACTACAAGTAAAAGGAGTATCCATTAAGTACTGGAGAAAATTACAAAGCAAATCCGAGTAGCAAAGCACTGTAAGTTAGGGCATATTTAGATAAAATACTTAGATAAACTCCTTCATCAAAGCTAACCCCTGAAAAATTTGCTTACTATCCGCAGTAACATTTATCTACTCAAAAATATTATTTTTTGTCAGCTATGCTCCAGATAACAAAGCTTTGGTTTATTCAGATGAGTGTTCATTAATCATTCATGATGAGATAAGGTCATAGGCTCTCACTGAACTTCGGAATATCCTGAACCCCATCAATGTGTTGGCCTCACACTGAGCATCAGTTGTGACATTGAAAAGTTTTTCAATTAAATTTATATATATCTCATTATTGGGCACCCAACATAGCACTGATGCCACCGTGAACATTCCTTTATGTATGGACTTCTGTATCAGATTAATATTCACGTGGAATATTTAGCTGAGAACGGCTTCCTTTTTT
>VYXB01005001.1:106034-129789 GCA_013397135.1 Pachyramphus minor | reverse complement strand
TTTTTTTTTTTTTGTGGTTGTTGTTGTTTGTTTGTTTTCTGGCTGAAAAAAATTCCCATATTCTGGTGGAGATTTTTGCATTGATCCAGAAAAAAAGTCAAAAGTTAAATTGTTAGTAACTTAGCCAAATGTTAAAAACAAGACACGACTTTTAGTCAAGTAGTTTTTTATTTATTTAAAACCATTAACTTGTTCTTAGTGTGGTAGTGTTGCTGAAAACCATAAAATAAATATTGTTTAATAGTATTAAATAAGACCTCAAAATAACAAAAGACAAAGCTAAAAATAAATAACTGACCAGACTCTCCTCTCCTAAACCAGAGCATTTTACCTTTTTCAGCACAGCACAAAGCTATAGGGAATGTGTAAGCTGTTATATGCAAATTACCTTCAGATAATCCGTCAAAGACACCGTATGAGTCCATCCAAAAATAAAAATAAAAAAAATCATGAAGAGTTATGTATGTTATCCTTTCAAAGAATGAGAGTGTTCTAGAAAATTGGCCTTTTTTATACAGTGTTTCATCACTTACATATAATAATTTTCTGGAGGAAGATAATAGCTGTTAAGTGTATATAATAAATTCCATAGCAAAGGGAGCTTCAGTGATCAAGGAAAGCTGTGTGCTAACCCATGCCCTGATGTCCTATACACAAGCAAAGCCAGTGAACTTGACAGAAAAGAGAGTCAATCAAACCATCAATCAAAAAAAACTAGAGCCAGGGAAAGTCAACTCATTTAGACAAGAAGAATGGCTCATTATATGATTAACATAGTACTTGAATGAAAACTGAAGAAATTTGTCCGGTTGGTTATGATTTTGAGATTTGTCCACAAGGAGCAGTGTTCTACAGAGACAAACCTCATTAAGTCAGAGAAAATCTCCAAGAAAAACTCAGAGAGTAACTGCATTTAAATGGTATTGGCTTTTGAAGCTGGAATAACATACACTTTCACAACTGGTATAGAAACCTTGCATGACATTGAATACATTTGCTACTGGCTTCCATAACATGTCAGTCTTAGTGAATAAAATCATACACTAGATTGTTCATTAAGTATAAACTTGCATTTGAGTCTGGAACTCTCCTCGAAGCTTTCAACTAGTAACTGTCTTTCGTGTTATATTCTGGGTAGTATCAGTTTCCAACAAAAAGCTAAATTTTTGCAACACTCATACAAGGTCCAGTGAATTTGACTTACTACCCAATGAAGGCTGATAGAACTAATTTAGATAGAAAATTTCTGTACAGCGGAAAGCTCTCACTGCCATGCTGCCTCAGTGGGGCCACAGTGTGCCCAGCCAGGAGTAGGAAGATATTCTCAGCACATTGATGAAAGGGAGTAACAGAAAAATCTAACATCTATCAACTTAATCATTAGTAGAAATATTGGTTGCCTACGTCTGTAGTGCCTGAAAGGGAAGTAACAGGAAAATCTAGTATTTATCAGGTAAGTGTAGGTGACCAACTTAATCCCTACTAGAAGTATTCAGCCTAAGAGGAAGGAGTGAGAAAGTTTTGATGAATCAGAACAGAAGAGAGAATGAATGTACCATTCACTGAGGCTATAAGAAAGCATTTGGAGTGGTCTAGTGTTTCCCTCCTCCAAAATAAGCTGTGGAGATTGCCACAAATAGAACCATAGGATCATGGAATACCTCAGGTTGGAACAGACCCATAAGGATCATTGAGACTGACACCCTGCTCCTCGTAGAACTACCTAGAACTGGGTCATATGACCTGGAACATCCTCCAGAGGCTCCTCAAAGATGTTTTGACAGGCTTGGTGCCATGATCACATCCCTCAGGAACCTGTTCCACTGACTGACAACCCTCTCTGTGAAGAACCTTTTCCTAATGTTAATTTTGAACTTCCCCTAATGTAGTTTTACTCCAATTTCTCGTGTCTTGTCTCTGGTTACCACAGAGGAGATAAGCATGTCTCCCTCCACTGCCCCAAAGCTGTAGACTGCCATGGGGTCACCCCTCAGTCTTTTTCAAGCCAAACAAACCAGATGATCTCAGCCACTCCGCAGAAGTCTTGCCCTCAAGACCTCTCACCATCCTAGTCACCCACTTCTGGGAATATTTCAACAGGTCGGCTGTTTTAAATTGCTTTAATTTTGTATCCTATACAACTTTTTTTAGTCCTAAAACGGTGTAGCATGGCTTTAACCAGTAGAAGTAATCTGACCATGAAGTGGAACAAAATTATTTCTGTTGTTTAGGAATGTTTTGGTAGTAGCAAAAGTATGCAATCTTGTGACAGTGCTGAGTCTGACTGGAACAGTCTTCTGACCAACCCACTTGAAAAGACAACCAGACAGAAAAAAACCCGCCTTCAGTAACAGCAGTGATAAACCAAGAAAGTGTTACTGAAGAGTGTGGGGGTTTTTATAGTGCATGAGAGAAAAAGATGGAGATAGATATTAATTTTCCTATGAAGCTCTGCTAGCACATAGCAAAAGAACCTTACAGTTCCTATGCACATATGATTTTCTCATTGAACTGCTTCAAATTCAATTGCCTGTGTATTGCCTTACTAGTTCTGTGAACCACAGTGAGACAAATTCAAAAGGCACATCTTCTCATGTGCCTTACTGCAGCACTTGCAAAAATATGTGCCTTGGAGAAAAAGAAAACAATTCATCTTGAAAGATTTGTAACTGAAATACACAGATTCAGGAAAGAACTGCCAGTTCCAACACATTTGCACCCACCTCTGGTCAGACATATGCTGCTGAACTTGTGAAGCCTTGCCATCACTGGCTTGCAGTTTGACTACACTCTGTGGGCTGAGTATTAGGTCACAGTGGTTTATTTATGCATATTTTTCATCTGCTAATTTTAACTATTTAAGCAGCCAGAGGGTAGAGCATTAACATTCTTCTGTCTAATGCACCAGTGTATGACCACAGGCACCTCTTCTACCACAGAACTGCAAAATTTATTATTATTTGCTCTTTCTTTCTTCCCAGCAGATATTGTTTCTCTGGATTTATAAACCATTTTTAGGAAGAGAGAATTACACTCAAAGGGTCAAATATCAGCCCCTAGCAGTGGAGTCCTGGCACAGGAGCAGCCAAAGCAGTCTCCATGTGAGGTCATACCACCCCATCTCAAACCTGAACGAAGTGACCAGCAGCTGCTTGTTCAGAAACTGTTGTCAACTTACTTTACAGTCATTACAGGACACCATTCTGTGTCATTTAAACTTTCTTGCCTCCTGCCAGGTCTGAGAGCTCTGTCTTTTGCTGTATTCCCTTCCATCTTTAACCTACAATTTGGTTTTGTTGTAACTTCATAGAATGTACAGAAAGCAGCAGTTCAGGAAGGGAGCAGTAACAGGATACAGCTGTGAAGGTACATGCTTGCTTTGACGAGATTGGTTTTGATACCTTAAAGTTTGGATTTTTTAAAAGTAGTTATATAGCAAATGTAAGGCTCTGTGAAGTAGAATACAAGCTTTTCCATTTTGTCATAGCAGTTGCACACACTAAACCCTGTTGCCCATTTCTCCTATCAATTCCCCTGAATTCCAGTAATGTGTTTAGTCTTATTTTCAAGGTAGAATTGTAGAAAACAAGAAAATATAGACATAGACACAGCAACCTTCAAGCCCAGGGCTTTGGAGAACCTCCAAGAACAACACGTGCTCCGAGGAAGATGAAGACCAGGAAGAGGGGGTCCCAAAAAGACCCCAGACCCAAATCTCCCAGGAGGCATGCCGGGGGGCAGTGCTTAATCGTGGACTAATGAGATTGGGTGGAAATCATTATAAAACTGTAACACCCGTGATCAGGGAGAGCATGCACAGAACTTGGTATTTCCTAGAAACTTAGAAGCTCATTAAAACCTTTTATTCCTTATCTTACCTCTACCTAATTTGGCCGGAGTTTTTTTCTCCCAAACCATTTTAGGCAACAGTTTAAAGTAACGGTGTATTGTACAAATTGGCACTAAAAGGGCTCTTTAAAAAACCTACTTATGCAACAGAATCAGGCAAGAAATTTTGCAAGTCGTGTCTCAAAAAGACATTCCTGTTCAATCCTGCCAACTATACAGAAATATAACAGGAGAAAGTCCCAACTGGTATAATGTTAGGGTGGATGCTTGACAAACAACACCCCTTTTGTGGTTCTTAAGCACCTCTCCCACATGTTTCAAATACAAAAAGGTCTGCAAAGGAGTGAGCTCCACTACAAACAAAACTCAGAAGGTCAATCACGTCACAGCATGAGTCAAAAATTAGCATGCCTTTCAGAACTAGTTCTCCAAGGTGCTTCTCAGTAAACGGATAAAGTCTCAAGCCACTAAGTGAAGTAAGAACAGTGCCTCCCTTCAGGGGAGAAAATGGGTAAACACTATCAATAATGCTTAATATGTTCATACTGCTCAGCTTGCTAAGGCCATTCTTAAATCTGGAACAACTACAGCTAGTGGTAATACTTTACTAGAGGTAATTTGCCTAATAATCTACTATAGGAATATTTTTTTCACTGTTTTCCTCTTTTTGCCTGTCCCTTTCTTTCTGTTTTCCTTTTTCTTCCTTTTGTTTTTATTTTTGCAAATGTAAAGAATCTAATGGAATTTGAGCAAGTATATTTTCTGATTTATTGAGTCATCTCTCACTCAGTGCTTTCATTTCATTAGCACTAAGTGTTTCTCCTCCCCCTCTTTTGGCTGGTCTCATCATGCCATGGCAATGTAAATTCAGCATGAGACACCTGCTCCAGAAAGCATCCTGTCCTGGGCACAAGAAACTATCCTAAAATAAGAAATTCAGAAGGAGGGAAACTTCAGCACTGTCAGCAGACACCAGAAATACCTCTGCCAAAATCCATGTATTGGATGACAGTTAAGCGAAGAACTACATAATCATTTAAGTGAAAAGAATGAAAGAAATGAGGAAGATGAAAAAGTTATTTGATTGTTGTATTTAGGATGTGCCAGGAATCCTGTCTTAATATCAAATAGTTTTTCTGTAAAAGATTTACAGATGAAAAAACAAACAAAACAAAACAACACCAACAGAGACTTCAAACAGGTAAATGACAGTAGAAATTGAGGACAGTGGAATCATTCAGTAAGAATTGGGGTTGGTATGTTTTTCTTTCATTTATTCCATTAACAATTTAAAAGGAAGACTCTTATCTCTAGAAAATAAAAATGGACTGCATAACAGGTTTAGAGGTCTTCTGTATTTGTGTCCAGCCTCCCTTTTCTACTATAAGAACTGGGACACCACAAAGACCTGCTATCATTATATTTGAATTTCTCCAGTGCAATTAAAATCCATTTCAAACAAGTTTGCAGATGCAGAATCTTTGTCAGTACTTGACAGAGATATTTGTCTCTCCTCAGGATTCAGTACTGTGTAAATTCTTCTGCAAAAACAATACATTTGTAGTATCCAACATTATTTGAAAAATAATTGCAAATTCCAATAATTTTATTTAGTTAGGAATTTCCTGGAAACAAGCAACTTACCGTGCACAACTTATTAAGATTTTGGTCAATTATTATCTATCTTTTGCTTATGAAAAGATCATATGAAATAGTTATGATTTGTAAAATAACGATATATTGCTGTACTACATGTCACTGCCCTAGTTCTTTACTTAAACATTTCCAATATGGCTGAAATATTTCAAGTACAATACAGAAAATATTAAAACAAACAACAACAATAACAATGATTGTGCACGATTTATTTTCTATATATAGCTTGTTTAATTCAAAAGTTTGTCAGGAACCACTGGAAATATTTGGCTGTCATACAACTTCATTTGACAGAAGTTCATCTCTTCTGGCAACTGAAAATTGAAAAAGGATTTCTGAATCAGGATTTCTGAAAAGGATTCTGAATCTGATTTTCTGATAGAGGATTACCCTGAAATTGATGAAGGATTTCAAATCTAATGGCAAACCTCTTCTGACACTGTCCAGTGCACCTTTTTTGTATAAATGTTAAATTCATTTAAATTCATTCGTAAATGTTTAAATTCATGAAATTCATTGTGTTCAAATCAGATTACAATTTAAATCACATGATAACAAAGATTATATCAAGAGATTTTTCTGCATGCATCAGCTATTCTCTGCAACTGTTCTGGCCAACCAGCATAATTCCTTTTAGCAATAAGTTTACACAGCTGCTAAAGCAAGAGTATGACAGACAAACATACCAGAGATACAGACTTCTAAGATGACATTCATGCCTGGGGAAGAGGGTACCATGAACGTATTTGTTTCAGATATGATGTTGCTTTCAAACAGGCAGACTTTATCATCAGTGTTTATTTAAACTGACTACCCCCTCTTGTTCACCTGAATCTACTTCACCCCTCTACTTCACTTAAGAAGTATCACTTATTTGGGTTTTTTTCTCATACCCTTCATGTTGTTGGTTGAGTAGTTTCCAATTTGATGCCTAGCAGAGTTTGTCTTTGAACTTTCACTTTCATGAAACAAAAATAACTAAGCTGTACCACCCTAAAACTCAAATGTTGAGATTTATGACTAAATTGTATTAATTTTTAATTCCCTACAGCCTTGGTTTTTCATGCAAATAATATTTGACCTGGAGGTTATGTACAAGCAATCAAAGTCAACCTGTCAGAAAAATATTTGTGTTGACTGACCAGATCAGCAGAAAGAAAAGGTTCCTGACAGTTTCAAGGCAGAAATTACATTTATTTATTCTTTTAGATTGATACTTTCACCAGCTAGAAGAATTTGTTTGACAAGTTCCATGTTTCAGGGTGAATCACAACAGCATTAGTGTTATATGTTTTGCAGTGCATTTAGCAAAATACAAAGAACTTCATGATCCGGAAAAATTAATAAAAGACCTGTATCTGCTGTACATTTTTATGCTGGATTTGTATCAAATCTTTCACCTAGATTTATAATCAAATGCTTGTGGTATTTATTAATTTTTTTTTATAAATACTTCTTCTAGCTCTGGTTCTTTTCATTGTGAAGCTTCTAAGATCATCTGCCACCTCTGATTTTCATGATTTCCATGATTTCAAATCCTGAGGTATTAAAAACACATGATTATATAGTCATCAAAATTGAAGACGTGGGAAGGATAAATATGCTTGGAAAATTCTCAAAGGGCAATACCGATGATTATTCATTCCGTCATAATCTGTTTTTAGTTTTAAATTGATCTGGAGTAAAAAACCCCAAGCAGCCCCTCAGTCTCAGAGTGGTCTGGAGACTTGTGGCACAGGTCTTTCTATTCTGTCTTTGACTCAATCAACCCTCTGACATACTGAGGGACACTGAAGACAGACATCACAGCCATATTTTTTTATTCAACCCTAAGGCTCGCACTAAAAGACCAGAACAGTCTTTGTGACCACTTGCGTAAACACTTCCTTACTTGGTACATATGTTCGCCAGCTTGACTGCTGGCATTCCAGAAGTATTTGGGAGCCCAACTGTCACGAATCAACAGAGATGATTTTGGGGTCTGAACATTTCAAAAGTCTAAAGACAACCAGGAAAGCTAGCCTGGTAATTATCAGTGTACTGAAGGAAAATCATGGAAGTTGAGCAGCTCCAAAAGTGGATTTTCCTGCTGATTCATTAACTGTAAAGTAAACTCAAAGAATCACAAAATAGTTGAGGTTGGAAGGGCTATCTGGAGATCATCTGTCCAGCTCTTGCTCAAGCAGGAACATTTAGAGGAGGCTACCTAGAACTGCGTTTGGTCAGCTTTGTGTATCTATCTCCAAGGATTTCGCCACCTCTCTGGGCAAACTGTGCTAGCGCTTACTTCCCCTCACAATAAAAAAGTGTTCATACAAACCTCCTGTGTGTATCAGTGTGTGCCCACTGCTCCTGGTCTTGTCCCCGGGCAACACTGGAAAGAGTTTGGCTGTACCTCCTTCTCATTTCCCTTCAGGGAACCCCTGCCACAGAATTCCTCTTCTCCAAGGTGAACAGCTTTATGGAATAGTCTCAGACATCCTAGCCCTCTGAGCTTGGAGAAATAAATTGGGTTTGGCATCTCTCTGCAGCCAAGTCAACAACATCTGACCTCCAGCCTACAAATCTGCACCCGAACAATGAACACAGCCTGTGGCTTGTTCGTGTGTTACATCATCCCACAGGCCTTTTTGCATATACTTTGTGTCCAACCAGATGCAATGAGTGCTTATATTACATACTTGCCTTTGTGGCTTGGAAGGCACTTGCAGAAACATGTAGAATGAGAAGCATCACTATGGTGAGATGGTTATGTATGAACACAAACCAAATAACTGCTATGTGTCAGGAAGGAGCTATGAATCTTAAGTAACATATTAGAGCAATATCATTATAAAACCTTATATCTACTGGGCTGGTTGTTTAATCTGTACTGCTGTGCTAAATAACCAGCAAGGTATTGACTAGTAGCTCCCTTAACTATATATCATCAGCAAAAATGCCTTTTAAGAAAAAGGTAGGAGTAACATACCTCAATGCAAATAGGTAGATTGAGAAAAGAGAAACAAATGAGCATACCTTGTTAGGGAGCTGCAGGAGTAGTAAAGAATTGATTCTTAGGCTTCAAAGATAGAAATATCAGCATGGATTCAGAATGGTGAACAATGCAAAATACTAAAATAAGATTTGATGGATCAAATAATTGATAACTCGTGTCAGTGCATGGCCCCAAAGCACTCCAACTGAAATGAGACAAAAATATCCCACTTATTAAATACAGATGAGACATGAGGAAGAATTTCTTGAGGAAGAATAACCCAGATAGGTTATGGATGCCCAATCCCTGGAACTGTTCAAGGTCAGGTTGGACAGGGCTTTGAACAACCTGGTCCAGTGGAAGATACTCCTGCTTATGACAGGGAGGGTGGAACTACCTGGTTGTTAAGGTCCATTCCTACCCAATGATTAAATGATTCTAGGATTCTAACTTCCTTTCAAAGACAGAAGCATACACATAGCATAGGCTCTACTTCCAAACCTAAGCTGCCCCTTTAAATAAGCAAGAAGAAAAAGCAGTTTTCAAGTTATTTTTGTTTCTCAGAAAGGAGAAAAACACTTAGGTTAACCCAGAATAACAAGTAATAAGACCCAATAGCAACGGATTTTAGAGAAAAATTTCTAGTGGCCTGACATCCATGCTGGGTGTTGTATAAGTAATTTCTGAAGAGTAGCTGTATTTTGGTCCTGTAGGTTACAGATCTAACTGTTCTGGACCTACTGAAGTGCCTATATGTAGAGCAAGTAGCCTTGATGTTGCTTTTTATTTCTGTGCAGACAGACTTTGAGGACAAAGGAGGAGCTCCAACAGAGCTACCACAACCCACTCCTTGGCACATGTCAATGATACTACATCAGATTAATTAAATACAGCAAGAAGAAGGAGAAATTTTATACAGCTTAATTTCCCCAGACTGTTTATGTTTCATTTTAGTGGATCAAATGGTAAAACTCACACATTTTTGAATAATCATGTAGGCATGCTAATACCCAAGACAAAAAGGACACATGTTGAAGAGATGTTTGTGTCTGAAACATAGCTAGGATTTGACACCTGGCTTTTACATAGAATGCAGTGGCAATACAAATAATGTAATGGAATTAATTGTCAGCACTCAGCACAACAGCAGATTCAGAGACCTATTCTTAATGGCCTCCAGCTCATATAGATTTCACAAACTTCGCTTCATCTTTCAGACTGTCAAAAATATGTCTGATTAGGAGATAAGATCACAAGCTTAGCAGGTTACTTGAAAAACATAAATCAATTTCAATTTTTTTTAAAATTAGATATTTTCATTAGTCTCTAAGGAAACGTCTCACAATCATGAGAGAAGAATGGTAGAAATAATTCTAATTTATCTGAATTCAACCTTCTTCTAATGTTACTGTCATGATTCCTTTCCCCAGGGATTTCCACACCACTTGACATGCTTACATAATCCTTCTAGGTCAAATTCAGGTTTCAGGTAGGTGCAATAAATTCTTCGAGTGAATCCTTGACCCATTAAAATTCTATTGCAAAAAATTTGTTGACTGCTCTAGGCCTAGGATTTCATCCGAAATTCCTTTACTTACACCTGTTGGAAGCACTTCAGATTTAAATTGAGGTCACTGGAAACTGCTCAGCAGTTGTAGAGATGAACAGGTATCTGTGGTCATATGCAATGTGTACATTCAGGTGTTCATTCTGTAATAGCATTTTACCATTTATTTGAATGTCAATAAATGTTCCCTTGAACAAGCCAAATTGAAAAATACAGAGATTAGTTTTGTTAACATTTGAAAGACACATTTACACAATTAACATGCACTAATCTGTACATTTCTTATATGCTGCACCTGATTATAATTTTCACTATTTAAATTAATCATTTATCAGATCAGTTCTCATGAAAAATGCTATCACTGATGGAATATATGTGCTAGCTACACTTAAAATATATTTTTTAAAAACATTAAGAACTGATTCTACTCCAAACAAACCAAGTTCCACAAGAAGAGAATGAAATTATACAAGGTCATCTACTGATTGCTGCTAGGCCATCTACTGATTGCTGCACTTGTACTAGCTTCAAGACAAATTAAATTAAATTAAATTACCCATAAATTTAGTAACTTTACATTCTATTTTAATACTCCTTACAACTTCCATCTCATATTTGTTAAGCTTGTAAAAATAATTAGAGAGGGATAGAGAGATTGAGTGAGAGAGACAACACATTGGTATTCTTGGTGTGGAAAAAAGGTACTAACACTAACAGTCAGAAAGGGCCTTCTGGTTACTCACATACTGTTACTGTGTTTACTGCTGTGTGAAAACAGTTAGAAAGAATTTGCAATTTGGTAATAGTGATCCAATGATAGAAAAAAGACACAAAGAGCCGACCTTTTCTTTCAGTTTTAATTCCACCTGTTTGTATTCTGCATCTTATACACCATACTAACTTTATCAGTGTATGAGATCAAACTATTGATCAGCACAATAGCAGTGAAGTTGTTGAGAAAAAAACCAGAAATAGCTAAAAACTAACAACAGTTATGGCCTTTGGAGAAGGTGAGGATCAAGCTGTTAAATGTTTGGTGAAAAATTTTAGATAGATAACAGAACAGGGACTGTTCTGTTTCCTCCATTGCAATGGAGGAAAAACCAGCACTTTCTGAAGGAGAATTTTAACTTCCATTGAAGGTCCAGTAGGAACAAAGAACTAAGAACAAACATTTTTCCAAGCTGACTCCTTCAAAGTCAGCTTCCCTAGTCACGGGGAAGAAGAGAGAAGGGTGTAACAGACCTGCTCCTGTCACCTATGAGTTAAAACAGATAATGCAGGAAAGATCTGGCAACAGAGAGCATTAAAATGGTATACATCTTGGAGTTAAATAATGCCCTTCAAATAAGAAATAAAATCATATATTTAGAAAAAGGCACATGTATCAAAGGGAAAAA
Organism: Pachyramphus minor; assembly: GCA_013397135.1. Lineage (NCBI taxonomy): Eukaryota > Metazoa > Chordata > Aves > Passeriformes > Tyrannidae > Pachyramphus > Pachyramphus minor. The sequence continues at coordinate 118,340 of VYXB01005001.1, read as the reverse complement.
AAGTTGCACAGATAAACAACTACCTGTCTGACATTTGTCAAGAACACCTTGCAAAATTAGCTGGCACTTTTCAAATCATATTCAACTACAGTTGATTGTTGAACATCAAAATCAACAAACCCACACGTCTGTAATAAATGCACACTTGTAAAAATTAGAAAGACAAAAACCGCGTCCTTTATCTAGTAGATCTTCATTTTTCCACAAAAGTAAGTAGTATCTCCTTGGCAAATTAGCAATGTTACATATACATAATATGCATTTTTAAGAACATGCAATGTTTTACCATCATTATCCAAATTTCATATGTATCATGCTTTCTAAGTGTTTTACTTTACTAAAATAAACTATTCTTTACTTTGATTGACTCACAAAGGAGGTGAAATTACTTATTTCCTGCAAGTCCTTCATGAACTACCACTCACAATCAGAAAAAGAACATAGTGTTAATAGGTTCCCTTAACAAAAATGTGCAGCATTAATTGTAATATAGCACTGCCCTGAAGAGAGGAGATAAAAAACCCACTAATCATCTGCCTCCAGCATTTCGAAGAAGAAAGGGAATTTTACTGTGACCAATTTTCTTATCAGTTACCGTAGCACCAGTTGCCTGGCAAAAATACAGAATGAGAAATCCCCCTGAGAGTCTGCAAAAGGGAGAAAAGAGTATGATTTTCAATGAGCTTCATCTGATCATCATTTTTACCTTGTTCACTTCTTTGGCCCGCACAGCCTCCTCTTTCATACCAGCTCTAGGGTTCATGAAGCTCAGCGTCAAACTGATCAATTATTTTGCCTTTCCTCCTCCCTGAAGAGTTTCTGCCAGTTCAGGTCACTGATCCATCTGGCCACAAAGCCATGCAACACTAACCAAGGCAAATTGTTTGATCCTCTGCAAAGGAAAATGTAGACAGAGGAGAAAACCCTTTCTTGACAGCACATACTGGAGTCTTCTTAAGTCACATAGCTACAGCTTTTGGATGACTCTCTGGATCCCAAAGTTTATGCTCTGAATCCCAGAAAATGAAAGTTTATTCCATGCCTTCAACATTTCAGGATCCTACATGACACATAGTGAAATCAGATCTTAATAATGCTGTATGCACACACACATTCTGAAGGATGGTGTCTTAGAGGTCTAAAGAGCTTATATTGTAAATGTAATTACAGCACAGCCAGCCAACTCTAGCATTAAACATGGGACTGAAAAGAGTGGGGGAAAGGTGTAAGATTAGAACTGCTCTAAGACTTTGCCACCTGTTTTCTATCTTCTTGCATTATATAGTATTAACTATCCTATCTGGGATTTGTGCTGTTTCCCTTGTAAGTATTTGCACACCATGGGAGACTTGTGTAGTGAACAGCCCAAGTAGCAAAAGAGCAAGTCATTGTGACGGCTTCTGTATTAAGACAGTCTGACTTGGAAAAGAGCTTTTATTTGAAAATCAATTAAGAAGAATGCTTAAAAAGTTTGTATAAGTCCTTAGACTTATACAGAAGAATTAAAGATAGTGATGTATAAGCCAACTCAGTCTTTATATGTTGCATATGAGAACTAGAACAGGATTCCAAAAATGGAATTACATGAACTAGAAATACTCTTACAGTCTTTGGTCTTCCACACAGAAAAGAAAAATATCTGGCAATATTTGTTAATAAATACAAAAATGAATGTTTGTAAAGTTACTTGCTGGTCCCCAAATATGAGGTGGTTGTTCTGCTGTACCATCTGAATATTGACTGAAAGGAGCTTGAAAGTTTTATAGCTATGTGGCTCTTCCTGCTCTTCTTCATAGAATCACAGAATAGCACACAGCTTCCCTTCAAGGCCCTTCACTGTCTTTGTTGCTCTCATAGGGACACTTTCCAATGGCTCAACATCTTTCCTATATTGCAGTGCCCCAGACTGCACACAATATTGCAGGTGAGGCCGCCCCAGGTCAGAGCAGAGCAGGACAATCCCCTCCCTCGATTGGCTGGTAATGCTTTGCCTGATATGCCCCAAGGATAGGGTTGGCCCTCCTGGCTGCCAGGGCGCTGTTGACTCACATTCAACTTGTTGTTGACCAGTCCTTAGCACTAAAAATCTGCTCTAAAGAGTTACTGTCCTGCACAAACAATAGCATGGATCATGAAATGTTTTCTACACTTAGTAAGTGAGTTTTTCTAATGACTAATACAACTGAGTAAGCCTGTTCTTTTTTTGACATTTATGTTGTAAAGAGTAACTTTTCCCACATAAATTATTCTTGATAGGGTTTTTTATTTTCTGTCCTCGACAAAAGCTGTGTTCTTTGCAACTGTGCTAGCTATAACAGTAGAATACACTATTTATTTCTTCTCTTGAAGAAAAACAGAGAAGTTAATTTTCTGAGTGCCTCATACACTTTATAGAATGAGTAAAGAACTCTCTGCCATCATGATATTTTGAGAGAGGAATTGCCTCCTTAACCATTTGAACCACCCGCCTTTCACTGGCATGCTACAACTGTCCTATACAAATACTTACACAGGAAACCAATATTAAGAAAGTACTCACTATTGTATTTAAATGAACTGGAAATGTAGAAATGTGATAGCATTACTACACCAGACAATTTTTCGTTAACTTCGAGCAGATGCTCTGAATCATTAGTAGTCCACTAAGCATTCCTCACATCATAATTTTCTGAAGCACTGTAATTCTGCACCACTGTCAGAATACAGATCTCTGAGAGGACCAGGAAATGTATCAGTGCACATTGTGTGTGATGCTCTGAATTTTACTTCTTTAATAGTTTCAGTTTTGCCCCCAGCTACTTTCTTTTCTTTCCAAATTCAGTAGCTCTTCTCCAGCACTCCACTGGTGACTACCCTCTAAACCTCAAGAGAGTAGCCACCTTTGCCTGATGTACAATTTGCAGTTTCCATTGGAATCAGAAGTATGTGCCTGCTAGTTATCTACCACTCTGGTTTCTATTCTTACCAGGTGCAATCTACGCCAATTCAAAGGCCCTGGACAAGCTCAAGAAGTAGGCTCATGGGAATCCATGATGTTTAAAAAGACCAAGTTCACAGAGCCGCACTTAGGTCAGTGCAATCCGCCATATCAACATAGGCTGGCCGACAAAGGGACTGAGAGCAGCCCTGCTGAGAAGGACCTGGGGGTGATAGTGGATGAGGGGCTGGACATGACCCAGCAATGTGCACCCATAGCCCAGAAAGCCAAATGTGTCCTGGGCTGCATCCAAAGCAGCATGGCCAGCAGGGCGAGTGAGGGGATTCTGCTCCTCTGCTCTGGTGGCAGAGCCACACAGAGTACTGTGACCAGTTCTGGGGTTCCCAGCACAGGAAGGACTCTTGTACTGAGTCCAGAGTAGGGCCACGAAGGTGATTAGAGGGATGGAGCAACTCTCCTGTGAGGAAAGGCTGAGAGATTTGGGGTTGTTCTGCCTGGAAAAGAGAAGGCTTTGGGGTAACCGAATTGTGGCCTTCCAATACCTGAAGGGAGCCTGCAAGAAAGATGTAGAGGGAGTATTTACAAAAACATTTAGTGATAGGACAAGGGGGAATGTCTTTTAACTGAGAGTAGGTTTACAGTAGTTATTAAAAAAATTCTTTACTGTGAGGGTGATAAGGCATCAGAGCAGGCTGCCCAGAGAAACTGTGGATGCCCCACCCCTGAAAGTGTTCAAGGTCAGATTAGATGGAGCTTTAAGTGAGGCGGTCTAGTAGAAGGTGTCCCTGCCCATGGCAGGGGGATTGGAACCAGATGATCTTTAAGGTTCCTTCCAACCCAAGTCATTCTGTAATTCTCTATGATTCTGTGATTTGCAGGGTTCAATTTGGCATAAGAAAATAAATGTGCATCATCTTCTGATATTTTTCTCTTCAGGAGCTTACCAACAAAAGAGCATTAATCAATATATTATTTTAAAATTCATTACAGACCCAAAATTTTCCCTGAACCTACTCAATTTACTCATCACAAGATTTATAATGTATACCAATATTTTTTAAATATCTGGTATAAATGTGTCTACCTTCCTGAAAATGCAGCTTTAAAACCACAGGAAAATTTAAAATTAGTGCATAAAGTGTATTATCAAACCTGTGTTCAGCACAAATCCAAAACACAGTCCCATATTAGCCATTGTGAAGCAAATTAACTCTACCCCAGACAAAACCAACGGGATGTTTCAATAAAGTTCTGTCTTGTACATGAAGGTTAAAACTTACAAAGGATATGTGTTCTCTTTTGTCATGATGACTGACAACAAAGACCACTCAAATTGTTCTCTCTGCCTCTGAAAGCTGAATTTGTCTACATCACAATTTTGTGTCACTTAGAACAGAGAGAAGAATGTGTTTTATGTTTACTTCCTTTATTGGATTGTTTTTCAAAATATGGGATTGAAATTACATACTCAAAGATGGACATAAACCTGCACACCTAACAGAACAGTCTGGAATAAGAAGAAAATGCAAGTCCGTTAAGAGGCTGTGCAAAAAAAAACAACTCAAAAAACCCCTAATCTGATCTGTCACTTCACCTGCACTTTTCTAAACTTCTGTTGTCATTATTACCCTTTTTTTTTGTTTGTAATAAGAACCTGAGCCAGGATACTGCTGTGCTAAGCACTGTATGTGCACATGCACACATGCATGCACACAAACATGCTCAGCTCTTCTAGTTCTAGAGGTTCTACACTCTAGGTAACTGCATGTGTAGTCATTTAGTTATTCCCTGTATCCAATTCACTAGCCACATCCATTTTTAAAGGCCAGATGCAAAATCTCGGGGCTAGATCAGAAAAACAGTTAATTTGGGCATAACAACCTGAACCTTCACTGTTGGAGCAGGCATGTGGCTATCCATGTGGAAAGGACAGGAACAGCCTAGAAAAGTCTTCTTCCTTCATAGATGAACCCCTTCCTACTTCAAGGGTTACTGAATATGAGTGTGGCAATGAAAGGGATCACCAGATTGACCCAGTTGCACCCCCTGCTCAATCTTATTCAGGTGTCTGCACAGATACCACTTAAAAATAACTATAGCCTCATCTAACCAGCAATAATCATTGCTTGGTTTTCCAGATACAAGCTGACGATTTTAAGGAAAGCAGAAGCTCACTGCAGCTCCTCGGTGGAAAACTCTGAGCCTTCTCATGCTGTGACGAATTTTCCCAGCCTGAAGAAATTCAGCCCATTAATGGCTTCTCCCCCTTCTGATTCAGTTTCCACAGAAGCTTCTCATCCTCCATCCATGCTAGAGTTTCAGGAGCGTAAAAAGAGCGTTCATCAGTAACTGCCAGTCCTGTGGGATTATTTCTGCCTCTGAGTCACCCTCACAGAATGTTGTCATGGAAATCACTGTTCTCTCATGCTGTAGGAATTGTCTCACTACTGACCTATCATTTGAATCTGCAGTTTCCCCACCCCTGGAGAATGCTCACTCTCACCTCCATGTCCTGGACATTCAAACTCCAGTATTATGACCCTGAGGTCATTTCTGCCTTTATTTTTTTCTTCTGCCATACCAAAGACAAGTCTCCATAGCAGAACAGATAATATTTTAAAAATGCACAGAACAGAACTCTGTGAACACTGACTGATGTTATGAGGCACATTGATAATGAGCAAGACATATACCCACATTATTAAGAGCTCAGTGAGCATTATGATGCCTTTGGAAATAGAGGAGCTTATCTTTATTTGGTTTTGCTCCTAAGTAAACTGATAGAGTGCATAGTAAATCTAGTAGACAGCTACACTGAAAAGAAAGAATATATATCCAAGTTTTACAAGAAGTGACTCTCGTCAACCGTGTTTTAAAGTAGCTGTTACTGTCACATAACAAACCAGTGGTCCTCTCATTCCATAGACTTTTGAACATTTGATCCAAGCAATGACAATACTACCAAGTCCTAAGCAGTCCTTGAAAGATCTCATGTGAAAACAAAAGCAAGATCTGATAAAATTTAAGAGGAGTGTTGATTTCTATGACTTCCAATAGGAAAATTACAGCCCTCTGTCCTGACCACGTGTGCTCCCCTATAATAGCCATTTCAGGCTGCAGCAGAAGGCACTTGAGCAGTGCCAGTGCTTGCCCTGGCCTGGACATAGAGACCACTCAGAGGGCCCCAAATCTCCCTGTATTCTCACTGCCCTTGATTTTCTCTTTCTTGCTCCCCTAGTGTCTTTAACAAAGTTACACCATGTGGTTTTCCTTAAACCTAGAGGTGGCATTTGTTAACTTGTAGGTAGCAGTTTTCACATCTTAGGAATTTCTAATTTTGTGGTATTGAGGGGAATATTTTGCTCCCTACAGAGCATCAGCTTCATTTCAAACTGTTTAGACTACACTTATACTTGAAATTCAAGCCAGGTTTTAAGGCTTACCGAATTTCAGGTGAGGAGTTAATGATGCTAAAATATCGCTGAATATTTTGGTGACAAGTTCTAAAAGAGGAACATTTCAAGAGATAAGGAGATATTAAAATACTCCTATCCTAGGTAAGTTTTATGAGATGAGCTGTTCTCAGGAAATTTTTGCCATGGCAAGAAAGCAACAGTTCTGTTATTCATACTGGTACCAGAAAAGGAGAGGCAGCTATGAACAAAAAGCCTTCAGTAATGCAAAAATTTGTAGCTACATATGCAATGACCCCATCAAAATCCAAAGATGCTTGTCAACAAAGTTATAATTTCAGTTTCTCATTTATAATACGTCTTCTTCCTCTGTTTAACTGAAATATTTTGTTAAAATGCATCACTATTCTCTAAAGTAAGCAAGTCACAATTCATCCAATGGTTAACATAACTGAATAAAGATTAGTCATTTCTTTAAAGTTCAGTAAAAATAATGACAGTTTAGCCTTGCTGTGTCCATAATTTAGCTAAAAAACATAGAGAAAAAAGTCTCAAAAAGAGAGCAATAACTCTACCATCCAGAATAAAAGATTTCACTTTGGCACAGGAAAGTGACAGTTATTTATCTTTTTAAAATTCCAGTTTAAAAAGGAAAAAGAAAGCTTAAAATTGGAGTCCTTCCTCCTACAGAAGGAAGGAAAGCACCTTCCTGTAGCACCTTGCAGTACCTGAAGGGAGCCTATTAGAGAGCTGGAGAGGGGGACTTTTCACAAGGACATGTGGTGATAGAACAAGAGGGAATGGCCTTAACCCCAAATGGGCAGGTTTAGATTAGATATTGGGATGATATTGAGATACCACACACATAAAGCTTGTCAGCTCTGATTTCATTGGTCACTTGCAGATGGGATCCACTTTTCACATGCTGGCCTGCTAATGCCACTTTTGACCTATCTATGAATTAATTGTAAAAGACTTCAGTGAATATGTTCTGTCTGAGACTCTGTGGCTTGTCATTTGACAAATACATTATCATCACTAGCCTTACTGGCTAAATGTGCAGAATTTGTCAAAAAAATTCTGAGTAGTCTCTGGCTTATTTTTGTGTTGAGCAATCTTGATGTGAAAGTTGTTGAGTGGTTTCTCTGCTGGAGAAGAGATATAGTGCTTATATACTGATAAGAGAAACGGAGTAAAATCAAAAATTGGAAATTACACACTTGGGATTGCTGTTTCTCAGGATAAGACTAGAAAGGAGGCTTAAAAAGAGTTTCAATCCACATGGATCAAGTTTAACCTTTCTGAAAAGTTTGCTGAAGTACTGAGATGTTTAATTCACATCCCTGAATGCTGTGTTATATCAGTTTATTTTTATGCTCGGCTCTGAAGGAGTGAAGATGTCAAGTTCCCTGAAAAATAAGAGTTTGAGTAATTGAGTGGGGTTAGCATTGCTTTGGAAAGTTTTAAACAGCTGAGCAATTGCAAGGACAGTTTTTAACTAATGAATTTCTTCACCCATGCTTTGAAGGACAGAGTTGCCTGTGAGTCACCATCTGTTTTTATGATGTTGTTAACAAGTGACTTATCTATGGTGTAAGCTATCAGTGCCATATTACTTTAGATGTATATTGGGTGAGTTACAGTCCTTTTAAATTCATTTAGCCCAGGTCCTGAAAAAACATTAAAATCATTGCATTTGTTTAAAAGAATCTGTCATTATATACTGGAAAGTTTTTCTTGTGGAAATAATAAACATAGCAGTTTGCCAGATTATTTTTAAATGATGTAAACATGACTGAAGGAAATATTCAAAACTCAATAGTTTAAAACACAGTGTTCACTTCCCATAAAGCAAACATTTAATAAAGATAATGGTTTGCACTGTATTTAAGTTCCTATTATAAAAACATTTAAATAGAATTGTTTCTGAAATAATGGTTGTGAAAAAATACTTCCATTGCAAATGTAACAGATATTTGGTTTATGAGAAGTCATTAATTCATAACTCATCCTGAAAAGAAGGCCTGGTGGAGCAGTGAGTGGAGGGAGGGAGAGAAGAGGGAAGCAAAACTGAGCTGCAGCTAGAGACAGAGTAATAAAACTTCTCTAAACATCCTATGAGTTACATATTGTGGGAAATTTTTTCGTAATTCACTCTGATGCAGCCAACATCTATGCATAACTCAAGATAAACAAGAATTGGTCAGTTTTCCAGATGAAAAACTGCTCTTAGTTGTGAGGCAAGACATTTTAGAGTGTGTAACAACTAAAACTCTGGAGCAGATGATGAAATCCCAGGGGATGATCATAGAAAAGGAGGCGATAGAATTGAGACAGATCTGTCGAATTTCAATAGAGGAGGACAAAGCAAGGGAAGACCTTGTGGTCAGTTCTCTTAGCAGAATTAACAGGACAATGCTCCTGGCAATAAAAAGCAAAGGAAACCCAATCAGAAGGAAGACTGAGACTGGAGATCCGAAGGGGAGCACGTAGAAAAAGAGACCTCATTCTGGCATTGATGACAACTACTACAGCTGGAAGGAAAAAGCAGAAACCAGGCTAAAGCAATTCAGCAGAGAGGTTAGATAAGAGCCATCATGTTTAAAAATAGTAATTTATTCAGATAGTTGTAGATTAACCATGAAGATTCAGTATATAGTGACTGGAGGTTGAAGATCCACTTGACAAACCAGACAAGTTAGTCTTTTATATCTTGCCTACAGAATGTCATTTGCAGATGGAGATTTTATCACTTCTTTTGGGTTTTCCTTGCTGCTCAGACTTTTTTTTTTTCAGTTACTTATGTTTTAATTATTCTTTCCTGATTTTGTTATTTTTGCAAATATTTGTAGGTGTGTTCCCTCTGTCTTGCTTCTTTGCTCAACTATATCCAAAATTTGCTTTTTATCCCAAACCAGACTTTTATGCAGTAATTTATATTTGCTCTTAGGAGTGACAATAGGTAAAGAAGAGCAAGAAATTATCAAAGGAGAAGATGGTTTGAGCTCTTCTTATTTTCTTGAAACTCTGTGCCTCCTTATTCCTTCAGAAAAGCACATGGCATGCCAAGGGAAACCTGGTCTTCAGAGCAGGCAGATGGTTGTATTAAAGCAATGGAAAACAGCATACCAAAAAGTTACCACACATCCAAGTAAATGTGCATTGAGCTTTTCTTAAGGAGTTAGCTCGTTACACAGACGGGTGTGATCTTGAAGTTTTGATCAAGTATCAAGACCTGAAATTATTTTGTAAAACAATATTAGCATTTCTTATGTAGATCAAAATTTTTTTACAGATATAGATCCTGGTGCAAGACACCTGGTCATCATACATGGATATGGATGCAGAAAATAAAGAAGTGCTTAAAGCCATGGTACCAAATAAGCAAAGTCTTCTGTTCAGAGCTGAAAGACCACAGGAACAAATAGGATTTCTGTTCCCGTGTTTAAATAGAACAAAACCACAACCTAGGTAATAATTAATGGATGTTGCAAAGTCCAGGTTGCCAGTGAAGGCAATCTGTTTTGATGGCTGTTTTCCACATACCACAGCAGTTCCCTTACTTAAAGACTCAGAGGATTAAAGGCACAACTATGGCTATGATAGCTTGTCAGTCTCCTTATCAGGATGTTCTCTTAAGCACAAAGGCTGTGAGTGTTCAGAAAGAGAATATCCTGGCATACAAATTACTTAGGACAGTCTTCAGCCCTACTGCTCAGAGAAGTACACCTCAGATGCTTGCAATGGGTAGTATTCCTGCACACCAAGTGAAAAGTATTTAGATCAGCCCTTCAGTGTACCACTGTGATCTGCTGCATATACATCCAATAGTAAGGATAGGATCTGTTTTCTCTGCACACATCACTGTGCAGAGATGCCATGATACACTCTGAACTTTCTCAGTCTTAAGCCAAAATGAAGACATGTAGGATATATTACCGAGGAGATGCAGGATATGTTACTTGTGCTAGCTGCTGTCAGGTGAAACAAAAACTTGTTTGAGATTATTTAAATTGGGTTTCTTTCCACGCATTGGCTTCTGCAAGAGCAACATATTTCTGTGTCTGTGGTAATGCAACATTTAAAGGAAGGATTAGAGTTATTAAATGTTAAGCAATAACAGAAGAGGACGATTATGATTTTTTTCCTTCTTTATAATTCTTTTCTTGCATAGGTTAATTTCAGTCAAAAGCTTTAATAGATTGCCAGACTGGATGCTGCATGGAGCACTCAGTGCCCAAACTGTCTTCTTCACTTTTCGCTGTTCCCTCCACATCCATGATTTTGTTTTGAGGTAGGAACAATTCATTCATCCACTCCACTGGGCTTCTTACAGCTAGTCAGATGCAATGCTGTGGGATAAAAACTGTGCTATAGAACTGATTTAAGGAAAACTCCGAGTTTTTTCTTTGTAACTACAGCAGTTTATAAAGGTAAAGATGTTTTCATCACGCATCACTAGGATTAAAAATTAGGAATACATAAAATAAATAAAAAAAAAAACCTCCTACAAACCTAAAGTTTTCTTTGAATGACTTATGCTAAAACAAGACATATTCAAATTCAGCAAATCCCTGCCATTCGGTTTCAAACTAGGTGCAGTCTAATTGCATTAGTTTATAGTCTTGAAATCTTAGGATACTACATAAAATGCTTCTCTTCTTTGAACAAAGTGCTTTGTTCCTCTACAGCCTGTCTGCTCCAGAATATTTTTGTGCACAGTCCCTCATAGTTGCTTTAGGAAAGAAAGTTATGCCTTCGAATGCTATGCTTCTTTATCCTGGACAAGGTTACCACAGTGCGTAAACCCAGTTCCTTTACTCAGCAAAACTAGGGGGGTTACTGTAACTGTCATGTAACTTCTTGGCATTATTTAGTTACAGTTTATATATACCAGACTTAATATAACAGCAGGAAAAAACTTACAGATAAAATTTGTGTTTAATCAGAACATGTTCCATAGGTTTATGCTTAAATTGTTTTAGACTCCATTTGAAAAGTAGATAACAGATAGGATTAAATGAGAGAAAAACTGTCAGTAAACAAACCTTTGCATCTCTGCCTCGTGAACCCTGTCCTAAAGAGTGACAGAATAAAAATTAGTTGTAAAACACAATTTCCTTCAAACAGCAGATCAGAACCCTTATTAAAACAGAAGCAGTATCTCTGAAGCAATTTTGTATCTCAACAGATTTGAAGAAGCACTTGGATCTTCAACGCCCTTGCCATATACAATTTGTTCTGACCTGAAGAGAGCTTCATTCTTGAACGATTTGCAAGATAATGATTTTTTATTTGCATATTAAATCCTTCCAACCATATCAAATTGAATTGGCTACTCATTTGATTTTTACAAAGGTAATCTTAAAAGTGTTTGATGTATGCAAATCAACTAAGCATTCAAGATTTGTTGAGTCTGAAGTTCTTCTTCAATTACTTTCTGTAGCAAACTTTTCTGGCTTCTCTTAGCCTTAATGTTGTTGCCTTCAGTTTTCTATCAAGATGATTAATTTGTTACTGTGTTTATATATTTCAGTACATCATCTTTTGACAATGAAGTGAAATATTTCTGAACAAAATCTCTGTAGTTGACTCACAAAATTTTCAGTCAATTAAGTCTATCAAGTCTTTGAAAGTATGGATGCTTTGAAACAAATTTAAACAAAAGCAAATTGCCTTGCCTTTCCTTTTTTTTTTTTTTCAAAACTGGCTTATTTTTTCAGCAAATAGTATCATATCAGATTTATCATTGGAATTTCTGCAGCAAGACAGAAAAATAATGAGGTTCTCTTTTTTTGTTTCTTTCAGAAGAGACTTGAGCTGTTAATACCTACTCTGTATACAGGATATAAAAAGAATATATTAGTAAAAAAATTTACAAGTATATCCGCTTGTGGGCCTTCTTCCCAGGCCAACCCCCTTACCACAGAATCACGGAATCACCTAATGGTTGAG
>VYXB01005001.1:68561-87643 GCA_013397135.1 Pachyramphus minor | reverse complement strand
TATCCTTAACCACTAGACCACCAGGGGCTCCCAACACTACTAGACACAGGTGCAAAAGGAACAGAAGTAGCTCTGAGATGTGCCTAATTCCATTAATGTATCCAAGGAGGCAGTTAGCAATCAGCCCCAGTGAGCTGAAGCATTCATATCCCTACCAAGTGCAGCACAACCACTGTTCTGGGACCTGGATCCAGTCCACCACACAGAAGGGCCTCTTAGGAAGAGGATTTGTGAGGTCCTCTGACAGATAAGAAGATCCAGACTTTCCCCGGTAGGACATTCTGAGAGAAAACTGAAGTTCTGTCACTTGCAACCATTTATTTATTGTTTATAGAGGATGCCAACATGATTCTCTGATTTATACATGTTTGGGTAAGTGTGCCACCTTTGTTTTTTGAGAAGCTGCTCCTAAACAAAAGGTATAAGGTAGAGGGAAGAAGTGGGTTCAGTTCGCACAGTTCCCCATGAAACTCTGATACATTCAGAATTTTAAAGCTTGAAAGCTTTTTAAAGTTCACAGGTTGCCTTTGAGCCTGCCTGAACCAACAAAAATATAGGAAAAACATTTTAGATGACATGTTTCCCATCAGCTGAAAACCTGCAGCCTGTTTTTTTCCCTCTAACAACTTATTATTAGATAATTAACTATAAACAAGTTTCATATTTCATTCATGTATAGCAGTTTGCCTTTTTTCTGAGTTCAGAGCTACCTGAGAGCCATCCATTGCTATTCAAAGGACAAGTCATCAAGTTAACAGTTCCTGTAAGCCCTGAAAGACAAACTTGTTTGCTTTGTTTGCTTTATCAAGAGAAAACAGTCCTACAGTTCTCCTGTTTCCAGCTAGGGATGCATCTGAAGTAGTTTATATTCTTCAGGAATTCTTCACTATTTTACTCTTCATGCATATGTAAAATCCATGTGCTCAGTATATGAAAGGGAATATATGAAAATGTAATTTCTATTTAGTACAATTTTATGTGCACATTTCCACGTTGCAACCCCAGCAGCTGAGCAGTGAGCTATCAGCCAAAACCAGAAAAGTTCAAAGAAGTACAGGGGAAAAATTATAATTCTTACATCCCTGTCATGTGATCTTTGTTTTATGTCAGTGTAATTGAAAGCATTCAATTCCAATTTTTTTTTTACTATAAGGTAAATAGTTCTCTTCATTTTTCCTGGACTTTTAAACGTGTGAAAAAAACAGTGTTAGTAGTATTCAGAAATGCTTTTCTCTTTGAAACAAGATCATCATTATCAGTGTTGACTCTCAGTTGCCACATAACAGTTAGAATCATAGAATCATAGAATTAACTGGGTTGGAAGAGACCTCCAAGACCATCAGGTCCAACCCTTGATCCACTACCACTGTGATTCCTAGATCATGGCTTAGATCAGTGCCGCATCCAGCCTCACACACTCTGTGTGTCCCTGATAAGCCAGGATAGCAATCAGAAGAGAGACTGGTGTCTGCCTAATTTAATCTCTTGCAGACCAGTTTCTGCAAGTTACACTTGCCTTCTGTTAGCAAATAAACTGTCAGAAAGCTTCAGAATTCACATCTCGTTGAGTCAAATGTTGCAATAAAATTAACCATCGCAATGTGGTGAAGCAAACACACCAGGAAAACAGGTATTTGCTGAAGAAAGTAATTTCTCTTCACCAGTACTGCGAAACAGCATGGCAAAAGCACTAAAAGACAGTTGAAAACCCATTTAACCTGGGAAATAAACTTGTACGTAGAACAGTTCTCACTGGCAGACTAGGAGAATCAAGGAGCAACGTTTATTCACGTGCAGACTTTGAATGTGTGGTGTATAAATGTCCATAACGGGGCTTAAGGCTTTGCAAGGTTTCCACATGACCAGCACCCACTACTGCAGGTGGTGGTTTTATACCTCTTGATAAGGTGGATTTACAAATTTAGGTCCTGCAAAGACAGGCAAGTGACGTAGTATATCAGCTATGACAGGCATAACTATTCTTACTATTCAGTTAGCGTAACAAAATCAATGCCCCATTGCCTCACTGAAACAAAGGTGTGCACTCCTGAACTGTGAAAAACAGCAAGGTCTCCGACATCTGCACTCCCAGTCAGCACTGAGCACCAGGATGAGGTGAAAGGGCAAACCTCATCACAAATACAATGTAACACATATGCGAGGCTTGTGACTCTTTGCACAAAGGACTACACCCACTGCTTAAAATTTTGAGCATACAAATCTTGAGTTCAGCCAACCTGAAGGGGCTGTCCAAAAACTCTCTTCATCCAGCCTTCCTGTTCTGGTTTACCCACTGATTAGCCAGATTAAATCTTAAACAGCTGGGGAAAGAAATGTGTTTGTTTGGTATCATTTGAGAACTAAAAGCTCTGAGGCAGGCTTCTTGTCCTTTTCCTTCTGCTGAATTATACCTTAGCCTAAGCACTGCCACTGACTTGACAGGTACTATAAATAAGGTAATATTTAGTGTAAAACCAGTGCTCTATTATATTTTGTGATGTTCATTCTAAAAAAACCCACTAATATAATGTTGGGAAATTAACAATTTCTAAAACAAGTACTAAAATCCAGAAATCTGATTTACAAGATCACCAAAATTTAGAGGTTAAGAAAAGCATTGTAGTAGTAGATTAAATGCTAATCCTGTGACCAGAACAAACCATAGATTAACTCTGACACAGGAATAGAATAGCCATGGTATGATATGTGGGTCTGCAAATTTTTTCAACTTTCCCTTTTTCTCTTAGGAAAGATTCTAATTTAAATTAGTCTAAAGTATATAGCACTGCATCTAGATGCAAAATAGGAAGAAGAAATTAAGGTGTGTAGTGGGTTGACCCTGGCTGGATGCCAGGCATCCGCCAAAACCACTCTGTCACTCCCTTCTGCAAGTGAACAGGGGAGAGAAAATATAATGAAAGGTTTATGAATTGAGATAAGGACAGGGAGAGGTCACTCACCAAACATCATCATGGGCAAAATTGACTCAACTTTGTGATATTAACTGAATTTATTACTAACAAAATCAGAGTAAGATAAAAAAATAAATCATAAAAACACCTTCCTCGACCTCATTCCCCAGTGGCTCAGGGGGAGAGGGAATGGGTGTTACAGTCAGATCATCACAGGTTGTTTCTGCTGTTGCTGCTCAGGGAGGGGAGTCCTTTCCCTGCTCCAGCATGGGTTCCCTCCCATGGGAGAGAGTCCTTCACCAATTTTTCCACCATGAGCCTATCTCATGGTCAACAGTTCTCCACAAACTGCTCCAACATGGGTCACTCTACCACGGGGTGCAGCCCCCCCAGGCAGAGCCAGCTCCAGCATGGGTTTTCCACAGGGTCACATGTCCTACCAGAAAACCTGCTCCAGCATGGGCTCCTCTCTCCACAGGTCTTCCGTTCCTTGCCAGGAGTTGCATTCATTATTGCTATTGACTCAGGTGTAGCATATAGACCTTTTTAGTAGTAAAACACTATCACACTGATGGCTCAAGTGAATATTTTCATGTCTGTGCAGCACATGTTTCAGTCCATTCTCCCTCAGATAGGTATCCACAGGAATGCTGGGCACTGCACGAAGCTGATCTAACTGCATGAACATCCTTGCCAACAGAGGGACAGAAACAGAGAGGACTGGAGATAGCACTTCCTCAAGCAAAAAAAGTGCTGCAGGGGAGAAGTTTTCATGGGAATCCCATGTTCACTCTGAAATTTGAGCTGTGTTTTAGTAAAATTTATTCAGTTAGAGATTCTTCATACTGAGGAGTCTCCCTCAAGCATAGTAACCTGTCTAGAGTAATTTCCCTAGGCCTTCATTTTACTGCACCAAGCCTCTCAGTGACAGACAGTTTTTGACTTTCCTGTCCAGACAGACACATATTCCAGAACCTGAAATGGGAAAGAATGCTAAGAAACAAAATACGACCCGTGTTAAAATACCCGGAAGACAAAGGTAAGTCTGTAAATGTGTTCCTACAACAGATGCTTTTCTCTATAAAGAGTGCATCTATTTTTTTCTAGGATAAATTGCAAGATATTCCAAGACCATGGTCTAGTGATCTCAGATCTCCTCCACAGGTTAGGTGTGTTAGTCATTTTAACTGATTGAGTGCTAAGCAGACATAAAATTGCTTCAGAGGATAAACAGAGATGTAGTTGTTGCTCCATCAACAGCTTTCCAGCTGATCCACTGCTCTTGTGCTAAGTGATGCTCTCTCAAGGCCAATAGTTTCTGTCTCTGGTGAAAATAGAAGCTTTTTCTTTGGCAGCTTCATCCTGCTTTATCATAGTGACATATCACATTGCTCTTGGTGGGAATTTACATATTTTTTTCTCTTTAATGTTCTGGCTGTGCTGCAAGAAAGTTTCCCCTTCAACTGCAGCTCTGTGGTAGGCAACAAAATGTGCACGGCAGATGACAAATCCACATTTCCCAGGGTATGAAAAAGAACCTTCGTCCAAAGAAAAAAAGTCTGCTGTGAATAGAAAATAGTGGTGGTCAGATTTCTCCTGTCACTTCCAAGTCTCCCTGCTCTAAAGTAAAAAATGGCTGTTTAATGCCCATTTAGAAATACTCACATCCTGTCTAAATGTAGAAACTGGAATGACCAGATAAGATATAGATAAAAACTAGAAATAAAAAATTGGCTTAAAATATTTACGTAAAAGATGTTACAAAACTAAAGAAAGAGAAACATTAATTCAAAAGCAAGTTCTTGCAGAACTGTGCATGAGAGTACACAGAAAGTGTTCTGAAGCTTCACAGGCTTAGTAATATCTCCCATCTGTATGGAATAGGTATTTTATACAAAGGCCACCAAATACCTTCTCACAGTAAAATTTGCAGACTGAATTATTAGGGTGCTAGTTTCAATTACCTTCTTCCACATGTGACTTTTGTCATACCAAGAAAAATGTTAATATTTATAGGATAGATAGATAATTTGACAGGAATGACAGGATATAAAGAAATAGCTTTTTTTTTTTTTTCCAGAAAGAAATTTAACTGAGCAGGAGGTTAGAGAACAGTAATTAATCGCTTAATTGTTTTGAAAAGACAAGCACTAAAATGTACGACCTTTCATGGACACTTTGCTGCAGTGGTACATTAATTATTGCTGAATTGCAATGGATCTCCTGTGGGAACACACGACATTCACGTTAGTACCAGACAAGTTTACCAGGGTCATGGCTTTTATAACAAATGCCTAATGCTAAATTAAAGGACCGTTTGGCTCTTGGTCTGATATGTCCAGAAATCTTAATAGAATTCTTCTCTGTGAAATATTTCTTGGATTTAAAAATTGGTATTTCTCTCAGTCCAAGGAGCTGGCAGAATGTAACTAAAAAAACAAACTGGAAAAAAAAAAAAAAAAAAAAGAGAACTTAAATAGCCTGGAAGAGGTTTTTTTTTTCATCTGTCAGTTATTATTCTTCCAATTTTCACAACAGTAGACATCAGCTTTTGCGAAGTTCAGTGCTTCAGTCCAGAAAGGACAAGGAACAAGTAAGTCTAGGATTCTTGGATTAAAAAACTCCTGGTGGAGATCACACTGCATTGATTCAATCTGAAGATAATGGTGCTGAGGAATAAAACATGATAACAAAATGTGCAAAGACATGACACAGAAGGTGTATCCATTCCTGCAGTTAGCTCCTCTGGCTTTTTTTCTGTTTTTATCCTTCAAACTTCGCTCTAAATCAGACTTGAGAGACTGTCAGAACAAAGAGGTTGCCCTATCAAGGAGCTGGGAAAACAAGGCATCTGCACAAAATACAGAGCCTCCTTTAGGAAAACCTTCTCAAAAAGATGAAAATAAGTCTGGTAAAGTCTTATCATGAATGGAGGAATATTTTAATTGCTCACTGTTTTTTAAGCTTGTGGAGAGTCCTAAGACTGTTACACAATTATCCAGGGTCCTCTCTTGCTCATTCCAATGTGTTCTCTGCAAACATGAGGCCTATGTTTTCATCCTAATGTAGCAATAAGGACAATCTCTCCCTCTAGAGAATACTCATCCAGTTGAACGAAATTTTGAGGTGTACTGTTAAAGTACTCACCTCTAAATGTGATATCAATTATTTGATCTGGCTGCTTCCAAATGCTGTCCACAGCTGGACAGATAATCTTCACAAGGGCTAAACCCAGCAAAAACTGCAGTCCCAAATCTGCACCTCCCTTCATGGCATTCAGTCAGGGACTTGTTTCACAAGCAGATGCTCAGCAGGATAATTTTTGATGGGCTGCTAAAAAGAAGGAAAAAACACAAGAATAACCACGGCATCTTCTGAACTCCCGAAACAATTGCACACTATAGGTTTACATTTCCTGTGTCTTACAAATCTCTTCAGAGAACATATGTTGCACCCATATTTTTGTCTTGAAAAGCTCTTGACTTGAAAAGCCTGACTTTTTTTTTTCCCCAGGCAACACCAGTGCTGCACTGCAAAGCCAAGTCAAAGTGGACACCTCTGGAGAGAGTAGATTCTCTCCATAGACATGCTGGCAGGGTTCTTAATACTTGTTTTTAAAACTTCCTTTTGAAGCATACACAGTCTTTCTGTTTGGTAAATACGTGCTTTCTTTCTCCAAGGCATAGCACAGAAGCCAGGACAAATATCCCATCTAAACAATCTTCAAGTGTTAATGAATTACACGTCTTGAGGCAGCAATGAAACATTTGGGCTGAGATTCCACCCTACCACAAGGTGAAGGAGAACTGCAGAAGGTTAACCACCATCTCTGTGAGCAGCTAAGCCCTTGATTGGGCTCCTTTGTACTGCAGAACAGCTGTGGCGCAAGAGGAGGTTGGCAGAGGTGGCCAGGACAAAATAACAAGGCTCTGCAGTACTGAGGCTGTGGTGCTCCTGCTTTGGCAGCTGGCCCATGTGCCTCCAGACAGCTGACTTCTCTTTTTTCTGCAAAATATTCACAAATTCTGTATTTCTGTAAGCAGAGAACCAATTCTTAAATCACAGTTTAGGGCTGTTACTTAGAAGTGACATGACTTCCACTCCATCCATGAATCAAGCAACATTTTCCTAAAATGTCCCACTTGTATAAAAATGGCACACAGTTATAAGGGCAGATTAATTCTTGCCAGAATGAAAGAAACTGTACCTGATCCATGCCTGTTCCCCCACATGGTCTCCTTTTCTTCTACATAAGTGCCTATCAAAAAAGCAAAAGGGCAATTTTCGATTGATGTCAGTTTAACTTCCTGACTTCCTTGTATTTCTAGAGAAGAGAAACTTAGCTCTGCAGGTTTTTGCACAACCCTTCTGTGACTGAGAGATCTACACCAGTCACTGACATGTCAATAGCCCAGAGGTGATGTTAGCACTGACATCAACAATTTCTTGAGTACAATCAATATAATGCATCAAGGTGGTGCCCAAACTATAATCCACGAGTGTCCATAGATTCATAATTTAAGCAGAAAGTCTATCACACAAATAGTTTCCTATTACTTTGGTTCAGCCTCAAGTAATCCCTAGCTACTTCTGCCATCATTTCCCTTGGTTTTTTTGTCTGCTACTTCTCTTTCTGCTCTTTTTTTTCTGCTACTTCTGCTATTTTCCTAGGTGTTTTCTTCAAAGTGGCTACTGCAAACCCAAGCAGAGTTGTGTCCACTACCATAAGAAGCCCTTCCAATTGCTAGTACAAAAGCTCAGGGAACTACATACATTTTTTATTATTATTTCCATGTTTTTATTATGAATTTAGCATAACATTCAGTTAACATTCAGTGCCAAGTAGAATGTCTTTTTGTAGGAGAAAATACTGGACTGGATTGTGAAAAATACTAATTTAAGTGTTGTTTCAGCTTTCTAAATGTAGGAGTCCAACTTTTTTTGAATCATAAAACAACATATATATATATGTATGTATGTATATATATATATGTATGTATGTATATAAAATATGTTCTTGGCCTTTAGCATATTAAACTGGAAAAATCCCATCATGGGAAAAGAAAGAAGGGGAGAGCAGAATCTGCCTAATCCAGGTCTTCTTAAACTGAGAGAACAAGCCTGATCCTAAAAGAGACACAAATGTAGTGGAATAACACGGGTGGAGAAATGGTGGCATGGAACTTCTCCCAAGTCCAGTCAGTGCTTTGGCAATATGAATAATGGGGGCTTGGAGCAGCAGTTATCCCCTGGCAAGTGCTATTCTACCTATATCCATGATTTATTAGAATCACCAATAAGGAACATATGCACATTTTATCCACTCCTTTTAGCTTGATATGCCATAAGCTCCTCAAATAATTAAATAATTATAATTAAACTAAGACATCTAAACATAGCGGTGGCTACGTGTGTACATATATCTCTGTCTGCACTGGCTTTGAGGATGATTAGCCCACAAAACCCTTCTCTCAGGAAGGACAAATTGTGAGGTTGGACCTTGCTATGTGCTTTAGTATAATCACTATGTTGGAATTACTGACTGGATTTAGGCTAAAGATTAGGCTGTGTTACAAAGAGGAGTGACATCATTCCCCAGGTACTCAATCAGGTCTGCAGCTACTGGTTTATAAAAAAACCTTCACTTAAGTGTTATCTCCTCTCTTTAACCATGTAGCAGCAACCATTACAATTACTACTCATATAACACAGAGCGCCTTGCCTCTGATGAACAGGCTACCCACAGGGTTCTATAATGTTAGAAACCCAGATGTTAGAAACCCAACAAGCGCTGGCTGCCCAGTGATTTTCAGGTGATCATGTCTGTTTGGTGGCTCTCCTGTCCTGCCTACCTGGTGCTCTAACTTTGAACCAATGGTGCTTCTTCAAGGCGTTAGCATGAGCTGAGTTAGTCAAATTCTGAGCAAAATCTGAGTTGAGGGAACAGCCACACAGGTCTAACATGGATTGCTGTTTACTTGTTTCTCAGTGTCAGGTAAAAAGTGTTTCCTAGCAGTGCACAGCAGTGCATTTCACAGACCTAGTGCACAGAGCTGACAAGTCTTGCAACAGCTTTATAGTAGCAGCACCACCATGTACACCTACATAACATGATTATTTCTGAAATACAGAAGCATTATGGTTTCCCAAACTGACCTTCTGCCAGACATTCAAAGTAAAGATACTATTTTGCAGGTTGTTACTACTTGCTTAACCTTTCCACTTCAAACGCTTACTCAGCGACATCAGTTTGCTGCCCCACATTACAACTGCCTCTCAGCTCTCACGTTACTCTGCTTCTGTTTCTCCACCAACAAGCACTTCTTCACACATTATAAGTGCTATATGGTAGATGTCATTTTAAGTCTGACAATCCTGCCTATAGCTAGGAGACACCTGGAAAAACTTCAAGCACTTCTGGACATAATATGACTGGTCTGACCCTCATTCTCTGCAATCACAAATGCTTCTTTCTAGTCATGTCACAAGAAAAATCTCTCTCCTGCTGTTCAAATTGATAATTCTCTTCTAATGCTTTAGGTACTTTCATCATTAAATTTTATTACTGTTATATGCAGTTGCAGCTTACTTTTCATTATATACAGCAGTCAGTGCTATATAGAATTCCCATTTCAATCAGCATCAAGATCTAAGTTTCCTACCAAAGCAATTCAGGGTAAATTTTTAACCCGTCTCAGCAAATAACCAACATGCAGCCCTGCTAACTTTAATGTTAGTCAAATTGCTAGGCCATGAGAAGGGTAATCTTCTGATTCAGGTTCTGTAAAAGATACTTCCAAGTTTTTGCATTTTTCCTCCATTAAAAAAAAAAAAACCCACAGTAAATCCCCATATATAAGAGCTGTTTGAACAAGGAAAAACTGAGAAGAATCTCCTGAATAATACTAAGCCTATCAAGCTTGAGTTTTGCATAACTTCTGCTGTAGAGCTATGCATGTGTCCTTAAAAGGACTAAACAGACACCAGAAATTGGCTTTTGTCAAGTACTCAGAGAGATTCTAGCCCAGGGCAGTCCTAACATTTCGCAGAGTCCTGGCAGCAGTGAACTTAGAATCTAAATCTTAAAACACTTTTTTAGTTAACTGGATAAGGGACAAATTGAGTTTTGAAGGCTGGATACATGACAGCATTCAATCCAACCCTAGGCTGAAGATTGAACTGACTCACTGACACTCCGTGCAGAGCAAGCCGGAACGCGGGTCTGACCCAAGCACCAAATGAGACAGACTAATGGTGAGAAGAAAAATGAAACCAAGCCTGCTTCAGAACCTTTGCTTTATTGAAAAGTCATGGATCAGGCTCAATAATTAATCTATTGGTTGCCTGAGTCCTGTCTCTGTGGCAAAGCACTTTCTGAAGGAATGGTAGGACGGAGGAGACCTGTCCCAGCACAGGAGTCATGCAAGACTAGCTGTGAGTCACTGGACGTAGAAGTGCTTTAAAGAAGAGAAAAAAAGAGGAAACAAGCTGGTTTGAGTTCTGAATCCTCTCTCAGTACTCACACATGTATGGCAGGCATCTTGGCAAAGACAGTTTAGAGGACCATTCAGTTCTCAGAGGCTGCCCAGGGCTTAAGATGGTGTCAGGTGATCCACGCAGACCAGTGAGCAAATACAGAACAATTTCTAAGCAACTTCATGAGAGGTAAGGGTTTTTTCAATTTCCCTCAAACATCAGATAAAAATCCAGTATCTGTCTTAGTCCTTGGCTTTAGGTTTCTGATTCCAGCAATGAAAGCTTTTGTGATACAATCTAATCTGTACAGAATTTTAAAAATTTTAAAAAACTTTAAGCCATCAAACTCACCTTTCCTCCATCTTTCCGCTATCTTTCCTCTCTACCAGTCAAGCATGCTGGAAACATGGTTCGATTCCCATCAAATCTAGGGGGAAGACTTCACAGCTGGTTTTCACAGTATCTAAAAACAATAGTTCTATAATTTCAGAAGTGGATTTGTGGCATTTCATATTCCAACAACAGCTGTTAGACCTTCTTGTTGTGAAAGCTAGTGCCCATTGTAAGTTACCAGGAGCAGTCTTGAAAGGCAGCTGAACCATACATGTTTGGACTGAAATTTCACAAGCTGTTTTGGCCAAGTTAAGAATTGCTTCATTGACCTTTTCCTTAAGAGATCTTGTTCCTACAGGTGAGAGACAGAAAAATTTGTCCAGAGGTAAATATATAGCAAAGGAACCTTTAAAGCCTGGTTTTGGGGTACTATTTCAGGCAAACAATGCCAAGAAAAAGTAGCAAATAATTGGTTGCAAAACAGAAAGAGTAGTTACACAGAAGGCAGGCATTTTGCAGACTAATTTAGTTTCCCTCAGGTTGGAGGGTTAGCTGCAAAAACCTTGAGGAAGTATAATACTGAAAATGAAAATAAGGTTACATATATCTGCACTTCAGAAACCACTAAGGACACATGCAAGCAGGGCAAAAAAGTAGAGTGAGTGTATGTGCCAAGCTCATTTTAAAAGGAAAAAAAATCACAGGATCATAGAATCGATTGCATTGGAAAAGACCTCAGAGATCATCGAGTCCAACCCTTGGTCCAACTCCAGTCTGATCATGTCACTCAGTGCCATGTCCAATCTCAGTTTAAAAGCATCCAGGGACGGGGAATCCACCACCTCCCTGGGCAGGCCATTCCAATGCCTGACCACTCTCTCTGTAAAGAATTTCTTTCTAACATCCAGCCTAAATTTCCCCTGGCAGAGCTTAAGCCCATTCCCCCTTGGGAATGCTAACTGCCTGGGAGAAGAGACCAATCCCCACCTGGTTATAACTTCCCTTCTGTTATAGACAGTGATGAGGTCACCTCTAAGCAACCCCAGCTCTCTCAGCCTCTCCCCATAGGTCTTGTGTTCCAGTCCCTTCACCAGTCTTGTTGCCCTTCTCTGGACCCGCTCCAGCACCTCAATATCTTTCCT
This sequence comes from Pachyramphus minor, assembly GCA_013397135.1. NCBI lineage: Eukaryota > Metazoa > Chordata > Aves > Passeriformes > Tyrannidae > Pachyramphus > Pachyramphus minor. The sequence goes on along the minus strand of VYXB01005001.1, from coordinate 75,780 downwards.
GAACTGAGGGGCCCAGAACTGAACACAATACTCCAGGTGTGGTCTCACCGATGCATGCATTGAAAAATCATGTGCAGTGAGCTTTAAAAACTGAATTTGCCCAAGTCCACCATATAACCAGGTAATACTACTGCAGCTAAAACCTGATATCTAATCTTGCAGAATCATGTTTACTCAGGGCCTGGAGCTAATGAATTCTCACTGCCTCCATGTACACATGGTTTGCTAATCATCTTCTCCACAGGCAGAGGAAAGCTATCCTTTTCTGGAAAAATCTAACAAATCCCCTGATGGATGCTTTTTACCATTATTTTAACAAAGTCTCTTTAATGTGACAGATGCAACTTGAAGTTCCTTTCATGTTGGCTTTTTAGTTTCCTCTTCCACCATCTAACAGAGCCTGATGAAATAAGCTGAGAAGCACAAACAGAATCTTTAAACCTACAGTGATGAACTGTTTCAAGGCTCCCTCAAAGCACACACCTAAGGTACAAGATTAAGATCTTCTTTTGTAGTTCTTTCCTACTTCCATACATTAATGCCTTCTAATCATGCAGTGTGTACATGAAATATAACTTGCTGGGTCCTTTTAAAGCAGATACCAACATCATAAAGACTCTCCTAAAGGCAAGACACAATATTGCCCAAAGGCTAGTGTAAAAAGTCCAGGTACCACATTGCAGATACACTAAGGAATTAAATCAGCACAGTATTAAGCAGTATACATGCATTCTAGTGTCTATATAATTTATTGCAACTGGGGAAAAAGGCTTCATTCATTAGCACAAATATTTGGAAGAATGCTCAAACCAAAGCTCTTCATTGAAAGAGCACAGATGCAGCATGCCCTCTCTTACATGTATTCAAGCATGAACAGTCCGACTCTAAAAATAGACCTGCATAAATCATTCCTGTCACTTGACAGAAATTTATTCCTGTCCTGGAAATTGTCCTGCAAAAATGCAGTAGTTTTCTTTCAGTGAAAAGGAAAGAAGTACGAGTTTTCGTTGTCCCCATGCAAAAGCAAACTGGGTACAAAGCACCAGTTTGTATCAAAATAGTTGGCTAACTTCGGCTGCCAGAGTATTCCACGAGTAATAAGCAATATATGCTGTAAGAACATTTTGGATTGTAACTTTTTTTAAGCAGAACTGAAGCCTTCAATTCATACCAGTGTTTGCTGTATTTCTGTAAGACTAGAAAAAACTCTGGATATATTTTGTGAAAATTGACAATATATTCTTAATGAAATAATAAACTTAAAATTGTCCTTCTGAGCAGGAGAAGCATACATCCTCATACTTACCTAAAGGTAAGTATTTCTGGGAAGATTGAATACTGTGTATGGTCTTAAGAACATATCTATGACAAATTCCAAAATAAGGAGGGCAAATTCCCAGAGTCATGAAAAGTAGGACGTAACAGCTTCAAGACTGAAACATTGGTGGTCACAAACTTGGAGATGAACAACAGGAACTGGTTTCTATAGACCTTTAGTGCAATAATCCAGGTATATTGTGTATTAAAATGTTGTCATTGCTGGCTACAGGCAAGACACCTTGTACTTAACTTACAAGTCCTGAGGACTCAAGCTGATCAGCCTTCCTCCAGCAAGCTTGCTAGTTTATTTTACTTTCTTCATACAGTACAACCATAACATTATGCAAGTAACAGTAACAAGTTTATTTTCTATACAATGTGACATTTTTGGATCTAGGATAATGTGTTGCATATAGGAATAAAGACCTGGTACAATAGGAGGGGGCAACTATTGGTTTAATCAACTTGCCAATGGTCTGTTAGAGAAATACCTTGGAACCAGACAAACTGGGTTTAGGGTTGTAAAGAGAACAAAGAATTCTGTAATGTGCATCATAAAAGCCTAAATTCAGACATAACAGAGTTGCAGACCAATGGAAAAAGAACAAAGGTTAAAAAGTGTGTCAGCAAGCAAAGGGTCAGCCTCTTCTCACAGGTAACACGCGACAGGATGAGAGGAAATGATCCCAAACTTCACCAGAGGAGGTTCAGGTTGGACATCAGAAATAATTTCTTCATAGAAAGGGTGGTCAGGCATTAGAATGGACTGCCCAGGGTGTTAGTGAAGTCACCCTCCCTGCAGGCATTCAAGAAATTACTAGAATGTCACTTGGTGCCATGGTCTAGTTGACTGGGTGGTAGTCAGTCAAAGTTTGAACAGAACAATCTTGGAGGTCTTTTCCAACCTAAATGATTCTGTGATTCCGTGAAAGAAAAATTATCTCAGGTGAAAGCTAGAGAAAAAAAAACAATATAAATATCATATTCCCCCTAGTGAAGGACCCAGATACTGATGACTCACCACAGCATCCCATTACCAGAATAAAATTACCAAACTTATACCCAGGAAGAAGAGAGGAAGGACATATGTATCACCAGGAAAAATTATACAAAATTAAGAATTTGAGCTTAATTTGGTTTTGTCCCTCCTCCCTCCCTCACCTCCCCCAATTAGACTCTCAGTTGCAGTAAAATACATCTTTGGTTTTATAGAAGATGTACTACCTCTTTGCCCATATGCAAGATTTTAAGTACAACCATGACAAGGTATGTTTTTTGTTCATTCAGGAATGTCATTTCCACATGCAATAGAAAATTTAGGCAAAGGTGGTGACTGGCTCTGCTTTATGGAGAGACATACCCGATGATGAAGGTGTCATTCCAGAGATAAGCCTCTGAAAGCTTCAACAATAAAGTGTGCTGCCATGAGATTTGGGAAGGAGGAAACAGCCCTGTAAAATCGAAGAATACAGATGTGCAGGACAGTAGAAGGACAGCAGGACTGCATAAGCCCCTTGTTTACTCTTGGCTCAGACGTCTTGGGTTGTAGACATGTTGTTTCCACCATGAAGAGACAGCACAAAGGAAGGCTGTGAATATGTCAGCAGTCAGTTTTGGAAAGGGTAGTCTCACTCATAAGTGTCAGCCTTCCCTTGTCTTTCCTGTCTCTCTGGTAGAAAAGACAGTCTCCAAGGCTTTTCTTACTCTCTTCCTTCTCACTTAAGAACCCTCCCTGCACATCTTCGACCTGAATCTTCCATTCTCATGGCACTGGTAAAGCCCTATAGACATCACTGGCGACAGCTTTGTGTATCTAACTTATCACTTTGGAGCAAAATATCTCCCTGACCTAAAAAGAAATCTGCAGTTATGTTTAGGAAACAAAATTGTATTTATATACTTCCTTAATTCTATTTCAAACGTAACTTCTAAGACTGAAATATTAAGATTAACTTCTAGGTTGCCATAACAACACTTTCCCTGGACAGATTCAGTTAAGTATAGGGGAGAACTGAGAACAAAGAACAACCTGCAGACAATTCCTTTAATACCAAACCAAAACAACCTATTCCAGGATTATTCTGTCTGCATAATTCTGAATTTAGTAGCAGTTAATCCGCTGCATTTGAGTTGCATCAGCTTCCATTTCTATCTTTTATTACACCCTTTTTTTTAAAAAACACCTTTATTTGCTAGCCCAAACACAGCACCGCAGTCTAATTTTACCTGCTCTTTGGACTTTCTGTACTCCATTTTCCTATCTGACATACACTGTGTTTGCTATAGTAAACTATCATTAATTAAAACCTCTGTGGGGAAGAGCTTCTGGGCTACACCCTGTGCAAACCATTTCACCTTTATTTGAATTGAACTGTAACATCTTGAGCGAATATGCCCTGAAAATGTGCCCTGCTGACAACTTAATGGGCTTATCAAGTAATCATTGTGGACCATACAGAGTGTACGAATAGGTTCAAAAGTGAGTAGAGGAAAAGGAAACGAAACTGTGTTCCGTTTTCCATTTAAATTACGTTAGATAACTGATATTTAAATAGAAACTCTGTTATTGTAAAAAGTCTTTAGCAGCTTGCTGAAGCTTTGGAAGCCTAGCAGATTCACAAAAAACACACTGTGATAGTATGCATGTTCTCTCTAGATCCAGAGCTGCTTAATTCACACAACGTTCTTTCCAGTAGATGTACAAGATAAACACTTCACTTCTTCTCTTTGCTAAGTCGGTTGCAGTGTTTAAGCTGCTGCTCTCCAGAGCAATTATCCCTTTCATGACACAATCAGGTCAAGAACCACCTAAATATATCTCATTACTGTGGTCTTCCTCCGTTTTGAAATTGACTTATTTTCTCTTCCTATATCCCCTTCCTGGTCTGCCTAGACACAGGATTCCCAACATACCAGGCAAAATCAGAAGCCACAGAAGAAGAAGGAAACCAAATGAGCAAATTTGGAAGAAACTATGGAATACAATGATGAGTACATTGAAATTCTTATTGTGTACAGTGGAGACCACACCAAAAGCATTAGCTGTGTTTCCTGCTCCACAGGCCTGTACACATCCCCAAAACCTGGAGGCATTAGTGGCTTCTTCGGTTTCCTCTTCACGAATTTTAATCCTAAACAGGGGCAGTGAAACAGTATCCAGGAGCCTGTTATAATCCATCACTCTATAATTTCTTCTTTTTCCTTTTTATGCAGAACAGAGAGCTACCAGAGACCAACAGATTCCCGCCTACAAGGACTCCTGTCCAATACCTGCATAGCCTGGAAGTGTCATTAATCAACAAGATTGCTCACCTGGGTTTCAGCATATCTAGAGTATAGATAGCACACAATGTAATTTTTTTCCCTAGAAGGTCACTGCAATGCTGGACACGCACAGGACATGCACTTCTATTGCTTACTGCTGCCATTTAAACATTTTGACACTAACTTCCCTCAATGTTGAGATACTATTAATATGTGCACGAAGACCGAAACTACTTTTATGTATGTGTAGATATATCAGTATAGTGAGGTAGTGAACTGAATACACATCACTTGTGTTTGATGTATTTTCAGGATTTATTAAAGAAGTCTGAGCCATATATTCAAGCTAATTAACATTGCAGACATCATCTTTTACAAAGTTGTCAAACAGTAGCAAGTCCACTATCTTCTCTGATAGGCTACTTAAATGTTTAGTTACCCTTCCAGGAATTTACATCTTATTTTAATATTGAAATCATCAATTTTCATCTTCTAACCACTGAATCCCATATTCTTTTGTCTTCTAAGTTCTGTAATATCTCTTTTCTGCATTAGTACAAGTTATCGGTCTTTTGTTAGACCTGTAGTAGTTCATTTGAAACTTCATACTGTGATTCTTCTCTTTGGTCATCATAGCTTTGGATTTGCATCTCTGCTCTCCAGAGTAGTTCTTCAGTCTCAGACTGAAGACTGTCAAAGACAGGGCTGGAGCACCTCTCCTGTGAAAACAGGCTGTGAGAGTTGGGGTTGTTCAGCCTGGAGAATAGAAAGCTGAGGACCTATTAAGAGGTCCTCTTATAGGGGACCTTTCAGAGTCCTTCTAGGCCCTTATAGAGGCCTAAGGCAAAGCTGGAAAGGGACCTTTTACAAATCCAGGACAGTCAGTATGAGATCTTTCTTACTAAAAAATCTAAGGAAAGCTTAGATGAGTTGTGTGATTCTTTGTGGCATGTTTGTCAGCACCTCTTAAACCATTGGCCCCTGACTACTTCGAATAAAATCCCCAGCTAGGATAGCTATATTCCCTAATGGCAGATGTCTGTTCCTCAGCAGTCACACACCAGATTTCCTCTCCAAAGCTGGCAACTAAAGATATGCTTTCTCAGGTATAACCTAATCCTGAGCCTAGGCATACTGCACATTTTTCAAATGGTCGATTCATGTACCCTTCCCTGTGGAGTCTCCCACAGGCTTCTATTCAGCTTTCAAATTTCCCTTTGCAACTTAGTGGGATTTTGATTTTAACAATTCCACTTGCCATTGAACATTAGCAGATTCTGACAATTGTACCTGTTGTGTAAACTGGTGGCCTCCAGTCTCAGACACACTCTCCTCCTGTGAGAGGAACAGCAGCAACACTATTTTGAGAAGTGCATTTCTCCTCAGCCAAGTTCTGCACTCACTGGAGTTCTAAACCAAGCTTAACTTGCTAGTTAAACTACTAATATAAAGGAGTAATAAGTCTAAGTAAGCAGGACTTCATGAGTGAATATGTCTCAGAGCTGACACATTTCTCATTACCATGGGGAAAGAGATGGCTACATATTTATAGAGGTCTTTGTCTTCTGTTCTGGAACTGAGCTGGTGGTAAACACAACAAAAATCAAAGTACACCAAGTTCTCAAAAATCTGTATGCTACCTATACTTATGCTGTAAAATGCATGTGAAAAGTGTATGGTCTATGAAGGCTACAGCCATCTTAAATCAAATTCACTCATTGGTGCTAGTAATTCCATAGCAAAAATTACATGGCAGGAATTTTGTTTTTGTAGGACATTATTATTATTATTACTATTATTAGTAGTATTATTGTTATCATCATTACTGTGCAAAGAAATGGAAAAGGTGTCGTAGGTTTACCAGCCCCCCAGGCTGAAATGGTCAGGCCCAGGTGGATTTCTGGAGAAAAAGCCAATCAGAAGGTTTAGTAATGCCTTTGTTAATGACATATTTAAGAAAATGGAAGAGAAGGTGAATTGCGCAGAAGAAATTAGGAGGTGTTGCCTAAAATGGTTTGGGAGAAAAAAAACTCCGGCCAAATTAGGTAGAGGAAAGATAAGGAATGAAAGGTTTTAATGAGCTTCTAAACTTCCAGGAAATACTAAGTTCTGCACGCTACCTGAACACGGGTGTTACAGTTTTATAATTATTTCCATCCAATCTCATTAGTCCACGATTGAGTTCTGCCCCTGGCACACCTCCTCAGGAATTTGGGTCTGGGGTCTTTTTGGGCCCCCCTCTTCCTCATCTTCATCTTTCTCAGAGCACGTGTTGTTCTTGGAGGTTTTCCAAAGCTCTGGGCTTGAAGGTTACTGTGCCTTTGTCCATATCTTCTTACGCAGATTTTGGGGTGTTTTCTATAACTCTACTTGAAAATAAGACTAAACACATTACTGGAATTCAGGGAAATTGATAAGAGAAATGGGCAACAGGGTTTAGTGTGTGTAAGTGCTGTGCCAAAGGGCAAAAGCCTGTATTCTACTACACAGAGCTCTACATTTGCTATGTAACTACTTTTAAAATCTATAAATTTAAAAAAAATCCAAACTTCAAGGCATCAGATGCCATGGAGTAGGAAGGAGGTAGCTGGCCCTCGAGTTGGGGGGCCAAGCCCTCTTTCCCTGGCCTTGGGCC